>JAECXC010001438.1:0-450920 GCA_018152125.1 Drosophila dunni | reverse complement strand
GTACATTTACCGCTATATGAAGATATAACTCCCTAAACTGGGCGTGTCAAAAAACAAAAACTAACTTGTACTGCTTGGGTATTGTACCTTTTATTTGCGACCCCTTTCTTCTTTCTAGCTCTTAAAGTCTCTCAGATCCTTTTGTTCATACAGACGGACATACGTGCTTGGCTATATCAACTCGGCTATTGATGCAAATCGAGAATATATAAACTTTATGGGGTCTGCCACGTCTCCTAACATACATTCCAACGATTACAATATACCCTTTTACTCTACAAGTAACGGGTATAAAAAGGGTCACGATGAGTGCGTGCAGCTGGTCGGCTGTCGCTCATGTCCCTTTGGACACCAGCGACAAGTAAAATAAAAGACCGTCTCAACAGTTGTCACCTGGGCTGCATCGCCTCTGCCGATGACCGTAAGCCCTGAGCTGCCAACAGTTGAAACGACTGCTGCTGCCTTCGCGGTCTCTGATGAGAGGTCAACGACGCCCTGGCAGGAAACCCGAGCTACAGATGATATAGAAATGCCTCAGCTGGTGCATATCGGAGGCATCGCAGCCGCCACTGCCATATCGGTTACTCCGACGCCCACACACGCCACTGTTGGGCCTTCGACATGGGATGCTGTATCTGCCGCTGCTTCACCGCTGCCGCGGCCTCCAGCTTTATTCCTGATGATAGTGAGTGCATAATTTAGACCTTGATCATGAAAAAATATTAAAAATTGTGGTTTATAAAAAATAATTACTAAGTCGAAAAATTTCAAAAATTTACCTTAATGTTCAACTGTTAATAACTTTTGCATTTTTCAAGTTTTTTTTTATAGTAGAGGTCTAAATTATGGGATAAAATGCATAGTTTGTCTGTTTAAGATTATCCTACAGGACGGTAGTACTTCCATAAGCGAGACAAACTATTACCGATGCGCCGCCAATTTGGAACGCCCCTTCCACCCCTTTTTTGTTTTGTGATTTAAAAATATTTGTAAAATAAATAATAAGCTATGATTAACTAGATACAAAAAGTTTCAACTCATTATCTCCTATAGTTTCGCCAATAAAAATTCCGGAAAAAAGAGTCGTTTTTAACGTCGACAAATCAAAAATCCCCCTTTAAAAGAAAAAACCTATCTAATATGGGCGGTTAAGGTAGGCGTGGTTAGATCGGTCTGAAACTTTGATAAATTTGTATGTGCATCTACACTATCATTTGTACCAAATTTCAAGAACCTAGCTTTAAAACTTTAATTCTCGTCGAAAAATCGGCTCGCTGGCCCAATTTGCAATGCTTAGAAACGCAATATTTCGCGATTTATAGCTGACCCCGACGGATCATCAGTGATCGAGGAATATGCTGCACTTTCGGTGAGTTCGGTGATTTCGTGCAAACGCGCAATATCGCACATGTTCAAAATGCTATGACCTATCCGGAAGCCAATGGCCATGGGGAACGTTTTAACCGTGTTCTGATTCAAATGCTGAGCAAGCTGACAGAGCAGATTAGGTGCGAAAGCTGCTTAAGGTCGAGTTCGCTCTAAATAATCCTGTCCATTCTACTACCGCTCCTTTCGTCCTGTTTGGTGTTGTACAGGGAGGTTCAGTCATAAACGAAGTGTAAGAGTCCATAAGTAGTAAGTTCTGGGATCAGAATCCTACTCTGGAAGAGGTCCGTAAGATCACGCTGCCGATATGTCATCCGTGACTTTGGAGGTTTCCAAATCACCCAAGTGCCCTACGAAAGCTGAAGTTATGACTCATGACCGACGAAAAGTGCATTTCTGACGTCGGAAATGAGGCAATACTGATCAAGGAGGTGGGTAGCATTGCAATAGCAATAGTCTCGGGTCTATTGGAATCGATTCCCTGTCAGGACGGTCGAGTTGTAAGATGATAGAAATAAGAATTGCATAATGTATTATTGTCATGCGACTCTGCGTTAGTTTTAATATTTTTAGAGGATTTGTACGCGTTATGGGATCAGTACTATTAATTAGTATTTGAACGCCCGCACAAACTATCGTTTCCATTTACAAGGTCTATTAAGGATCAAAAAAGTATGAATATTAGGGAATAGAAATATAAGGCAAAATTTATTAATTAGATATGTAAATTGTATAATATTAGACTCAAGTGTCAGTCACATGAAGGAGACGTCTTCCGAAGTAATCGTCTCAGACCGAACTGGTTCACATGGATCCGGAACTAGAGATCCGTTTAGTATTAATTTGTAGTCGTATTTTCTTACCTGCTTGGGGCTTTTGTTATTTTCATTTCGCTGGTCGCAGTTTTGGAAAAAGCTGCAAAAATATAATCGATTCGCTCCGATGTATGGGCCTAAAATGGGACATCTTCTGAGTCACAATAATCGTTCCGTTAAAGATGGCACGTAGCTTTAAAATTTAGAAACACAAAATTACCTTTCATATGCAAACTTGAAGACCTAAAACTGGCCTGTTAACTATAGCGCTATTCGGCAACAACGAACAAACGATTCTACCAAATAATCGGACTTTGCGAATTTGACGCTAGAAATATTGGATCGCTGCACCACAGGTACAAAGTTAAAGTCGGTTTCCCTGTACTGACTTCTGTAGGCTAGGCATCCGGTGTTACGTCTAGAAAAGAGAACGGCAAGCTGTAAAAGTGGGTCCAGGTTTTTTTCTGCCAGAGATGCCATAACGCGTCCAGCTGGTCTCAAAATACTAAAATATACTAGCATTGTGTCGCTTAGCAACACTTAATTCTAATTGATTGCAACAAACTTAATCTAAGCATCGATTGTCAATGCTAGTTTCTTACAACTCGGCCGTCCTGACAAGGAACCGCCCACGATTCCCAACGTCTGAGACAAGCCATAACTTCAGTTTGGAAGAGTCTAGGACACCGTCGTGGAGTAGTTGGGTAATTTGGAAGCCGTCCACGTCCCGAATGGGTAACTTTTTGGGGACCACATAGGGGCCACGGTAACGCTTTATACATTTTTTATTCGATCCAGACGTCGTATCTACGTTTCGTTTGACTACAAAGTCGCCATCCTAATACTGGACTGCGTGGCAGTAACGTTTTCCGAAATACTCAGCGCTGTATTCCTCAGATTTTAGGATGTTCTGTGGGGCAATCTTCCGAACTTCTCCCAGAGTGGGGTTCTGATCAAGAAATTTGCTACTCAATGACTCTGATATTTCATCAATAATCACACCACGTTGGTCCACGCCACACAAAAGGACGGAAGGGGCAAAACTGATGATGGCGTGAACAGCATTATTTAGGGAAAACCCAACTTTCGGCACCTGCTGAACCCAATCAGCATGGTCTAGCGGCTCCGTTAGCTTGCTTAATATCGGACTCAAGACACGGTTAACGCGTTCTACTTGACCATTGGCTCTAGGACAGGCCGTGGCATTAAGAAAATGTACAATATTGTGTGACCGTACGAACTCAGCGGAAGTGAAGCCAATACCCCTATCGCTAATAATCCGTCGGGATCGGCTATAATTCACAAAATAGTGTCTCTCAAGTAATTAACAATAAAATTGTCTACTTGCGACTTCATATACGGGAACCAGTAATGATTCCTAATATGTTCTCGGTGGCCAAATGCCCAGTTTCTCATGTGCTGTCCCTGTGACGCTCTTAATCTGGATTTCTCCGCAGTGACATATAACTGCAGCACACCCAGGGGCGATCTACGATATACCACCCTATCTATGATTTCAAACCCCGGCACGTCATGCTCCTCCAGATCATTGCGCAGCTTGACAACGTCAGGGTCACGATTCTGCGTTAGTTATAGTTGAAAGTTTAAGTCCACATCGTCAACATAAGCTACCGTTTCTAGTCTACTCAGGGCATCAACATGGGGCATATTTACTCCCGAACGATGAACAATTGTATAATTGTAGTTTTCCAGCAGGAGCCCCCAACGCGCTATTTTGGCGGAAGATCCTCCATTCTTGAGGGTCAATGCCAACGAGTTGCAGTCAGTTATGATCTTGAACGGGATAAACTCGAGGTACGTCTCAAACCGCTTCAGGGCATAAATAATGGCTAACATCTGTAGCTCATAACTTTGTCCAAACTACATATAAGCGCAGAAACAGTCTTGGAAAAATTGAAGAACGGTTGAAACTTGCCATCTTCCTGCTTCTGAAGAGGTCGCATCACAATGCAGCTTGGTCTCTGACTTTGTGTCATAAATGGACAACACTGGCTCTTCTATGAACGTTGGAAATGTGTCGACGCCCCTAATGTTTTGAGTTGTTAAGTCTTTTTTCAACAACTGGGACATCAGGATGGCAATCTTTGCAAAATTAGGTACAAAACGGCGGAAGAATGAACAAAATCCTAAGCAACGATCCTTGTGATCTTTCGGAACTTATAATCTGGAATCGCTTGGATGTACGCCCTCTTGGACGTAATCCCGACAGAATTGGCTAAGTAACCCAGATACTCTAGTTCGTGGTATGCAAAACGGCACTTGCCAGTTTCACTCACAACCCGTTCACACGTAAGGTATGCAACGTCTCCTTCAAGACACTTACATGAGTGTCAAAATCTTTCGAAGCTATCAAAATATCATCCATATAAATGACTAACTGACCTCGGTGAATCAGGTCCTTCAGAGTGAAATACACAGACCTGGCAAACACTAAGGGCCATATCAGAGCCCAAACGGCATACGCACATACTCAAATTGCCCGTCAGGTGTTACAAAGGATGTGTACTTAATTGAGTCTGGATGCATCTTCACGGTTTGGAAACCACTTTCCAAGTCAAGCACTGTAAAGAAGGATTTGCCCCCTAGATTTTCGATACAATCCTGGCGCTCATAATGGGACAAACGGCGAGGACGGCAAAACAACGGCGTCTGAAAAGTCCTCTGATACATCTAAATAAATTTCCCTGATGGCTCCTTTCAGCATGTCTGAGTGCTCTGGTAGCTATGTTGGTTCTATGTCAAATCTTTCGTCTTCTCCTACCTGAAGGTACCTATGGCGTTCAGAATTGTTAACGCCTCTTCTACGGTTTCGTCCTTGTTTGCTACGAACTGCCCCAGCAGCATTGCAATGGGCTCAGCAACTGAATGATACGGCTCTGGATCGACCACTACATGTCTGACTTCAGTTTATGCGCAATTTTTGGAAACCAAAACTGCAGTGAGTTTATTGTGACAGTCCTTATTAGTACTACCAGAACCTCTGGCCCGATCTTTGTCACATTGGTTTCGAATCTGGCACAACGCGATGTTGGCCATTTTTAATATATCTCTCCCAAGATGAGATGCAACGGTTCGGTATTTTTCATGCTCACAGCGCACACAACTTTTCCTAATGACAAAATTAGGCCTCCTCCGAGGCCACTTCAGACCATCAATTTCAGGCGAAGACGGCTGGATTTCGGAATCGCCAACTCTCGGATGAGAGACCTAAGGCTGCCAAAATCGAGCAAAGAACGCGTCTGGTTAAACTCACTGCAATCTGATTTGAAATAATGGCAACACTCACCGCTTAAAGCGCATCCATCGGTTCCGGCTGCCTGGTTGCTGATCCCGCCCTCGTTGGGCACGCCTTGTATTGGTACCTGACTTTCACGCATTTGAAACAGGACTCAGGGCGACGATATGGTTTCAAGCATTGCATCTTGTAGTGCCTGAAACCCGAGCAGTTGAAACAGCGGATTACTGTCATCTGGGTTTCTCCATGCGTGTTCGTTGTCCTGGTTCCAACCGCAGTCCTTGGTGCAGGCCGGCCCACAGTCGCGGCCTGCCTTGACACCTCCGTCTGGAGGCGCCGCAGCTCGTAACGCTCCAACAGATTCTTCAGCTCGGGAAGCGTCCGAGCGGCGTAGAGTATTCCAACCGCAGGCGAGTTCTCCTTCAACCCATCGATGATGAGATCCACAAATTCGCCTTCCGACAGATTGATGTTTTCTACCAGGGATGCCATAACGTGTCCAGCTGATTTTAAAATACTAAAATATAGTAGCATTGTGTCGCATTGAAATACTTAATTCTAATCGGTTCCATGTTACGACTTGTCATCCCTGGGGCTACCGCGGCTAGCTCATTCGCCTCAGGGCGGGGTTGTTAATCAATACCCACCGAGCGTACAATCCACAATCATCGATTGGGGAAGCTCGAAATTACAACTTCTACTACTAGTCTACTCACACATGTTCATTTACAACATTAGTTCATACATATATTTATTTCTGTACATGTTCTGCCCTTATTGTTTTATTTAAACTAATTTATTTAGTTTCATTATTTATATACTTTAAAATTTTATTTTTTTGCCTATTTCATCTTATGTCTTGCTCGCCTTTATATGTTTACGGGGGGTCTCGGGGTTACCTAAACGGCCTTTACTCTTACTTCTGTTTCTGCTGCTATTGTTGTTGTTGCTATTACACCAACGGCCTGTGCAGTCGCTGCTGGTTTTGTTCGTTGTTGCTGTTGTGTTATGTTGCAGTTTTGTGTTTATGTTGTTGTTGTTATTGTCGTTTAAATTGCAATTTTCTTTTAACTTGTGGTTTGGTTTTAATTGTTTTTGGCTTTTAACTTGTGCTGTGGTTCTTATTCATAATTGTAATTGTCGTTGGTGTGAAGCAATTATTTTGGCTTCTTAATTTTATTTCGTTCTTGACTTTAAAAATTTTGACAATTTTTAACGTGTTTAAAGTCTGTCGCAAAATTATGTCAAAATTACTCTCTTGTAGCTTGTGTCGAGCGTTTATTATATTTATTAGTTTTACGGACACCGCAAAAAAAAACATTACCACGAGACCCAACCAACGCACGAAACTTCTCTATGATCCAGCCACGCGAGTGCCTCGTACCGATCCTAAAATCCAACTTCTCGTTTGGCTCTAAGGGCCCTTGTTGCTATGCATAATTCAAATTCGAAATCCTCATCTTCCTATTCCATGCAACGGTTCCTTAGAGTCAACGGCAGTCTGCCCTTGGCCTCCATTCTCCCTCCCTAATCCTCTCTCTTTCTAATACTCTCCACAATTCCCTATTGGAAATTGTTTCAGTAGTACCAAAACTCTGTACTGCTGAACTACAGCATTAGTAAAGAGTTTAGTACTACATCACTCGTTCAATGGAAAATTCTCAGTAAGAATTTTACGTTTTACAAGTGAGAATTTCCCGCTGCTCTGGTTAGCGAGAAATTCACACTTTTGTGATAATCATTTACGTCTGCTTCATCGCGAACATTCTTTGTGCTAGGCGAGTAGTTTGTGACGTAGTTAGATAATTCGTAGAAACCGCGCGCGATTTTCTGTGCGCGTTTGTTGTACTTAAGAATCGCGATCGGTTTTCGGAAAACGCGTGTTAATTGTCGTGCTCTTATTATAGTAAGTCTTGTATTGTCCAATTTTGTCCGATATTAAATATTATAAAATTATTTATTATATATATAACATTTATTTATATTATTATATTTACATTGATTATTTAAAAATATAAAATATATTATATTAAATTTTTATATATTTTTTATAAAAATTCAATTAATATAAATAAATAATAATTATTTTTATTATTATTATTAATAATTTAATAAATAAATTGTATTTAAATAAATAATATTTTTAAAATGCCGCGCCGAAGGCAGTTGTATGGTGCTGCACAGTCTCAAAGGCGTAGGGAAAGGAATAGGGTAAATAGAGAAGACGCACAGTATGCAGAAAGAGAGCGAAAGTTGAAATCCCAATCTCAAAGAATCCGTAGGTCAGTCAGAAGTGCTCGCATAAGAGCACGCCAGATAGCTGTAGATTTAGCTAGAGGTGTTGGTCAGTATAGGAGTGATATTCAGAATAGATCAGAAGAAAATGAGCGTAATGCTGCCCGTAATGAGCAGGTACGAGCGAATTCCATTGAAGGACAGGCACGACCCGTTAGGAACAGTTTAGAACGGCTTATAGCCACTTTCAACAAATTAATTAAACAGGGTCCCGACCATGTTTGTTTTTGTTGTAAAGGTCTATGGTTTCCTCACCAGATAGAAAGGATAAGTAGGGAATTTATTTTATTTACAGCAGAAATTCTTTTTTTGTCCGATCAATTTCCTCCCGTAGCCGGTGTACATTCGTTTTGCAAATCTTGTAGCCGTTTGATTAAGGATGGAAAAAAAAACCAAACAATTCCATCAATGGCTTCGATTTCCCTGAACTTCCAGAATGTCTGAAAGAATTATAGAGCTTAGAAGAAAGACTAGTATCACCGAGGCTGCCGTTCATGATCATTAAAATCATTAGATTATGATCGGCAAAATAGCATAAAAAGAGCTGTAGTAAATGTGCCTATTCCAGTTGCGAATGTCGTAACTTCCCTTCCAAGGGCTTTAAGTGACGCGGTGGTTGTTCAGCTTCACCTCTGTAGAAAGCATGGAATTAGTATTAATGAGGAATGGTTGGCTTCTCACACATCTGAAGTCGTTTCATTTATTGCATCAACAGAAGATATAGACTTAGAGAAATGGGTGATAGAGCTGCAAACCCAATTGTAGACGAGAATGCTCCAGTAGAAGAGCAAGAGCTTAATCCTGGAGGTGAGAAAACCCTAATGGACAATGTTCCAGTAGAGAATTTAGATGGAAGCAAATTAGCTGTAGCACCTGAGGAAGGACAACGCCCTCTGGACATGATAACTTATTCAGAGGAGTTGTCCTTTCCCACGATTTATGCAGGAGTTAAAAGGAATTGTGTAGAAAGCTACACAAAAATCATTAGGTCAGAGCTTAGGAATTTTGATAGAAGGGCTTTCATGGTAGATAAGCTATTTTATAATCTAAGGAAAATGCAGCTAATTAGTATGCGAAATAATTATTCCATTTGCTAGAGAAAGCACAGCGCTTCCCGCGGAGTTACAGCTAGGACAGCTCTTAATGAGGAAGAAACAGATAGGCTTATTCAGTTTGATGAGGGATTTAAGATTTTAATAGGCATTCGATCGTCTCCTGCTCATTGGGAAGCGTAGAAAAAGAAGGCAACGATTAGGCAATTTGGCATACCTTCTTTCTTTATTACGCTCTCTGCTGCAGAAAGTAGATGGTTAGAACTGATAGTTATTTTAAAGAAAACAGTTAGAAAGGAAGTTCTAACCGAAGAAGAGGCAGCTAGCTTAGAAAGGTCTGAAGTTGTAGAACTGATTAGGTCAGACCCAGTTACATGTGCTAGGTATTTTGATTATAGGTATAGGCAGCTTTAAAAAGTTATGAAGAAGGATGCAGGCATTTTCGGCCAACATTCTGTGTATAAGTATTATTGGCGAGTAGAATTCCAACATAGGGGCTCACCACACATTCATGGAATGTTTTGGTTAAAGGATGCCCCTCTGTTTGATGCAATCCTTCCACTTGTCCGCCTGTTGTACAGTTTGTTGATCAGTTTATTACGACGACAAACGATGAATTGAAACCTTTCATATTATACCAAACGCATAAGCATACTCCGTCATGCCAGCGTAGCATCAGAAATAGGCAAATCTGTCGTTTTGGTATACCATATCCTCCAATGCCTAGTACAGAAATTCTCTTTCCTCTTCCTGAAAACAGTCCGAGTAATTCAATTCATCAACAGAATTTTGAGAAAATAAACAGTTTCTTGAGTTCTCCCATAGATAGCGAAGCTAGGGAAACCCTTAATGATTTTAATATTTTTCTCTCGCAACCTCAAATTCGTCTTAGTTATGAAGATTATATTTAAGCAATTAGATCTAGTTTAAATAGACCAAAAATACTTTTAAAGAGAAGCTTCGACGCCATTATGGTGAATGCGTATAACACGCATATTTTGTCAATGCAGAGAGCCAACATAGATATACAGTTTATTTTAGATCCTTATGCGTGCTGCAGTTATGTAATAAATTATATTAATAAGTCGCAAAGAGGTATGTCTAAGCTTATGCGAGAAGCTGTAGAAGAAGCGCGCTTAGGAAATTTTAGCATTAGGCAGAAACTGCAGCATTTAGGTCATAAGTTTCATAAGTTTATGAATGGCTCAGAAATATCTGCACAGGAGGCAGCTTATTGCTGTTTAGGGATGTCGTTGTCAGAGAGCAGCAATGCAGAAGTTTTTATAAACACTGGATTGCCTGACAAACGAGTTCAAATGCTCAAGTCGCGGGCACAACTCAGAAGGTTGCCTGAAGACTCAGAGGATATTTTCGAAGTAGGTCTATTAGATCATTACGTTCAGCGTCCAGATGATCTAAATAGTTTATGCTTAGCAGATTTTGCGGTATTTTATACAATCTCTAAAACTGCAGGTAGGACTCGCCAAGAATCACAGAATGAGGTAGGAAATGAAGGATTCGGTACAACCGAAGTTTATCCTCTTCGCAATGGTAGCGGTTTTGTTAGAGAAAGGCGTAGTCCACGGTTAATACGTTATAGGAGATATAATGTTAGTCACGATAGGGAGAATTATTTTAGGGAACTGGTAATGCTGTATTATCCGTAAAGAAATGAAAAAGAGGAGTTAGTTAGTAAAAATTCCGAACAAGTTTGTAATCTGAATAGGGAGTTTATTGAGGCTAATTGTAGGAGATTTAATGTTTTAAATGATAGTGAGTTAGAGGATGCTCTCAGTAGAGTATTAGAGGATAATCAGGAAGAAGAGTTAGGTAAGAAGAGTTAGGACAATTAGGATATTATAGACAATAGATTTAGAGTGTTAGGTGTAGCAGAAATAGATCCTCAGGTAAATATTTTAAGCATAGGAAATGACGAGAATGCAGATGGGCCAAGCAGAAACACTGTTCAGTTTGATAAATTGCCTGTTTTAATGACATCGTCGTGTTTAGAGGAAATAGTATGTTCAATAAACTTAAAACAGAGAACTTATCTAAACCATGTGCTGCATAATTTTAAGATAGGCAAAAAGTTTTATGAATTTGTAGGTGGTGGAGCAGGTGTCGGCAAAAGCCAACTAATTTCGGAATTATATCAAACTCATACAGCTAGGTTTAATAATAGAAAAGGCTCAAATCCTGAGTCAATTAAAGTTTTTTTGTCCGCTCCAACAGGGAAGGCAGCATTCGGAATAGGAGGTTGTACACTCTATTCAATGTTTAGCCTTCCTGCAAATCAGTTCGAGCGAATTGGGACCTTATCCGCAGACTTATTAAATAAGGTACATTCGAGATTGATCGATCTCAAACTCCTCATTATAGGCGAAATTTCAATGGTAGGAGCCAAAATGTTTGGCTTTATTATCGTGAGGCTACAGCAGATTTTCAAAAGTAATCACTTTTTTGGAGGAAACCTGTCATCGTGCTCGGCGATCTCAGGCAACTGAGGCCTGTTGGCGACAGGTGGATTTTTCAGCAATCCTCTAGGAAAGACTACAGTGAACTACATGGCACACTGTGGCAGAACAATCTAATTAGATTGGAATTTTTCGAGTTGACGAGCACTTAATAATATGGTATCTGCTCATATGACAGACATTGACATTGATCTTCTTAGATCCAGAGTAGTAAGGGAAGATATACCAGATGATGATATTCATCTTTTTCACTCCAACGCTGCAGCAAATTCATACAACTCTTTAAAACTGAATAGAATTGCGACCACCCAATATTGTTCTAGTGCTGAAGATTTTGTAAAGGGTAATAATTTATGTGAGGCAAACAAGGCACGAATTCTTGAATCCGTTAAAGGATTCAAAACTTCAGAAACCCAGGGTTTGTGCAGTACTCTTATTTTGAAAACTACAGCAAAATACATGATGACTGTTAACATAGATACTTCAGATGGTTTAGTAAATGGAGCAACAGGAAAACTTTTGCAAATAGATTTAGACTCAAACAGTCATCCAATTATTCTATGGGTAGATTTCCTTGAGGAAAGAGTAGGAATAGAGTAACGAATAAAGTATAGAAATCTACCCAATCCATTGTGGACCCCAAAAGCAAAAACTGTTCGAAGTTTTCAGTTTAGGAAAATGAAAATGTATCGATAGATCGCAGGCAGTTTCCGATCGTACCTGCAGAAGGTATTACCATTCATAAAAGTCAGGGAGCAACCTTCAATAAGGTGGTGGTCCACATTTCCGATAGCTTAGATCGAGCAGCTTTGTAAGTAGGCTGTAGTAGAGCGACAAGTGCAGCTGGACTGTTCCTAGAACTTCAACCCTCCGAGGCCCATCCAAGGTCGAAATGTAGTTCAGGAAGAGTTAGAAAAATTACGCTCCATTCAATTGCTTAGTACACATTTCGAGTATTTAGTTAGTAGAATTAGAATTTCGAGATAATTTCCCACAATTTTCAAAGTCTGCACTGTCACATTAAAAGTGTTCAGATACGCTGATGCATCAGGCATCAATGCTTTGTTTTGTTGAAGGCTCGACCTTCTCAAATGGAACTTATGAAATCCCAGGGTTTAGAATTGCTGTACGCTTAGATTGTTTAGGTAGGACAAAATCACAAAGAGGTATTCTCGTTTTCGTCAGGAACGAACTTTTTGCGAATGTTAGTCTTTGCTCCACAGGTCGCAATATTGATGGTTCGCATGTATTCGAGTACTCAGTTTTAAAGTTTAAGTCTATAGGAATTTTAGTAATTTATAAGAGCCCCCATTACTCGTTACCTAGATTTAGAATTGAGTTTGAGGATTTATTTGATAGGTATAGTGAAATTTTAGGTAGTGATTCCGTCATTTTAGGAGATTTTAATTTATGTTTAAGCTCTTTGACTTAGGCTAGGGAATCTTATGAAAGTTTGGTTAGGAAGGGAAGATTTGAAAATGTCCACAACACATGATGACACACATATTGATTGGGCATTTTCAAATGTGTCGCTTGGCTAAGCCAGCGCAAAAACCTATGAGACTGTGCACAGCATTCACGACGCGATTTCAGTTAGTATTTCAGGTAGTCTGTAAGTTGATAGGTCGGGAATTTTTTTGTTTTTTTCCGCGCGGGGAACATGGAAATTCGTAATTTTTTAAAATTACTTATTTCAAATCGACTCGAAGATCTATTTAAAAGATTCAATTGCATCGCAATGACCTCCACGTGGTGTTCCCTGGATACCGATTTAAGTTATTTATTATTATTTAAATCGAAAACGAGCTCGAGCGGCGAATTTTACTATTAATCGGGTGTTTTCGATTATAATTTGTTTATTTTCTAACACCCAGATACCGATTTTAATAGCTATATAATCGGAAATAAAATGCAGAGAGTATTATACGGTCGGGCGCGCTCGACTGTACTTTTCTTTCTTGTTCTGGTTTATCCCGTGTTGAGTTGTTCATTGTGGTTAAATTAAAACGAAATAGTTCAGTACTGATGATGAATGGAATGAATTAAAACTTTATTTTATTAAGGCAGCGCAGGTCGAGAAGTGCCTAAAGGCACAATTATTAAGCGATATGTTCGATAACACCAATCGCATGTACATATATAATATTCTTAAAACCAGTAATTGGCAAATTGGAAAAAGTCAACAAATGTTTACAAAGTAATTCCACTAACGATACAGAATTACTAAACTATCTTATTTTGGCCATTAATTCACTAAAGGACAAAATTATTCCTGGAGGCACCAATATAAATATTCTCGAAATCGATGACTTCGAAGCATATATAGTCAATTCTAGACGACTACGTCTTGATAAAAAAGTATTTAGACATGATAGGAAATTACGACGCGAACATAAATGTCTGTGAAATTGAAGATATAATAAATACTTTATAAAAACAAACCCTTAAAAGATGACCTAAAACATCAGCTTTTTCCACAAATTCGCAGCTTTTTTTCTTGTAACTTCGCACTAAAACGGTTTTTTTTGCAGAACAAAAATTGGCAACACTGTCACCAAGGTTGAACTTGTATGTCTTACTATCTCTGAAATCTGTTTGTCCATACGGACAGACGGACATGGCTATATCGACTTGGCTTGTGTTGCTGATCAAGAATATATATATTTTATGGGGTCCGGCACGCCTCATTCTCTCTGTTAAGCACATTTCGCTTCTGACAAACCTAATAGACCGCTCTACTCAAAGAGCCGTACGGCTCTCAAGTGTGTTCGTTTATTCTGTGGATAATAAAGCAAACCTTATTTTCTTCACTTATTTCGTGGCAAATCGTTCAAGGACGTTGCCGACTCTAACCGAATAGACTAAAAGTCTTGCAAACGCTTACCAATGTATGGTTTAATAATTTAAAGGTAAAATCTTCATTTAATTGTTTTTATTTGGCTTCAACACACAACTAAGACATATCCAGCATATTATGATATCTAATATGTAGTTAAAGCCACCATGTATAAAATTATTAAAAAAACACACTTTTGTTAGATTGATATGATCTTGGATCATTTCCGTAAATCTCGACTATACGTCCATTTTGGCTGCTTCTGCGGTTCCTATATTTGCTCCTTTACCACGCACGTTCTTTAATTTGCGCAAGTTTATGGTGCGTTTGCTAAAATTATTAAAGTTTTTATTTATTTCATTTTAATTAGTTTGAAGCTAGAGTAGACTTACCGTTTGTTGAGCATGATTCGTTTTAATGGTATGTACGCATAGGGATCCAATTTACTACGATGCTTAGTATCGCTGTTGATTTTCTTGGATAGTTGAGTGTTAGTGGCTTTTAGTTCTTTCCTTTCAAGAGGACGATAAATGCCCTTCCGTGTATAAACGTCACTTTTAACTGATGGCATTCGTGGTATATAGCTGACCTCACGCTTGTGTTTTAGACTGGATGCTTTTTTTACTTTTTCCTCGTCACTAGATTCCTGTTCCATTCCTAATTTCCTATTAGAGCAGGCCCAATCTCTGTCTGAGCAATCCTCATTGTCGTTATATTTACTCCTCAATGCCTTCTCACTGATGATAAGGCGACCATCGTCTGCTGTTTGAAAGCTGCCAGTAGTCAAAGATGATTTTAATTTGATTTGCTTGGCAGAGGTAGCTGCTGAGGTCCCACCTGCTCCGATAAAATATTTAAGTAAAACAATCCAAAAATTTAATATAAAACAGTTTACTTAGAATTTTGCCAATGGACGTTAAATCAGCTAAATCGGTAATTTCATCATTGTCCTCACGAATAAAATTGTCCGGTAATTGCTTGGACTTAACAAGCTTTAAAGAAACGTCGTTTACTTCTGTTTCCATATGCTCATCAAGGTCGGAGTCCGAATCGGCCAATATGTCATCGATGCTAGAAATAAGATAAACTTGTATCATAGTAAAAACCAAAACCTCTACTAAATTACGTATGGCTCTTTTGTTCCAACCCTCCTATGAGGTCCTCATCTAATAGTTCGCCTTGTTCTTTTATGGTTTCATCTTCACGCGTATCACGCCTCATCTGCTTTCGTATCTTTTTAAGTCGGCAGTGGGTTACCCCATCATCTCCCGGCACAAAGCTTGCGAGCTCCTCTGCCGTAAAGCGTTTGCAAAGTTTTCTAAGAAAATAACCAATTTGTATGCGACAATAGCGTTTGGTATCTTTTGTCATGGCCGATAGACTTCGCATCTTAAATTAAATGGGAATTTTAAAGAAATGTGCAACATGTTATTTTTCAAGATATGAACTTACAATCGTATTGAGATGGTTTGCTACCAGTGGTATAGGCAAAACCTTTATGAAAGTAATAAAAAAAGCAATTGCTGCTTCCGCCTGGTGCCGTGATTGTTGAACTAAAAAGACTGAAACCTGCTGCAGTAAAAACTCTAAAGTGCTCACAGTTAGATGATGACCCTGCTGTTGCAAAACAGTACGCAAAGCCAAAATTGTGTTGGTTATTAATGATTCGTCACCCGTAAAGCCCGCTGTTAAAATGTCTACAAACTCATTAATTTTGCCAGTCTTATGATACAGATTGACAATAAGTTTGATCAACTGCTCAGCCACATGTTCCTTGCACGTCGAGAACTGCTTATAATGAAGCACCGCCTCCGGTATAACTTTAATTACCAAGTGGTCATTATACGTCAAGTTAGGCCGGCACTCAAGCAATGATTTAAGACAACTGTATAAATTAAAATTTGGAGGATTTAAACAAGATATTAATAATAAAAACTTAATGTATTTAATCACTAAGATAAGGTATAAATCGCTTACTGCAAACGTGAGGACTGACAAACGCTGTAGGTTCTATCAGATGCCTCCAATAGTATTTGTTGTAGCACAATACAGTTTTTGCGGGTAAATTTTTGACATGAAGCCTTGTCGGAGGTCATTAGTTCACGCAATAATCTAGTAGAATAAAATATGTAAGAATTTAGAAAGTTCAAATTTTGTTCTTTACCTGTAAGTTTTGCTCTGTTGCTTTTTCAACTTTTGTTCATCTTGCGTCCTTAGGTTAGACTTATCGTTGCACAAGACAGGTACCATGTAATTTTCGAAGTATATTTTAATGCCGCTACATTTTTGCGAACGCACAATTGCTGCATTAATATCAAAGTATGCATCGTACTCAAAGCTGGCAACTGCACTGGCGGACAATAGACCCTTAGCTGTCATAAATAACTGAGATTGTACATCCTCAGGTGCGCGTTCGATATAGGACCTAATAACATCCAATGCACGTATACGCTGATTGGCTTCATAGGTGCTTGTCGGTTTTTGGATGTATATATTAAAAAGACGTGGCAGAAAATTGCGCGCATACTGCGCAACAGCCTCATGGCATTCGGAGCTTTGGTTGATGTCCAACAGCTCTATCATACCGTCGTAAATAGCGGCACGAAACTCTGGATTACTTTCTAAAATGTCACCCAATGTAGGCGCCAGTTTTCGAAAATAATCAGGATCACTCGGATTTCTGCAAAATCCAGGAAAAAGACCCCACAACTGGCAACTTAACAGCTCATAAATATGGGCCTTCGCAATGTTTTTATCACCGACTGAAAACTTGCTCCAATTTTCCTGACAATTCAATGCAAGTGGAACAATGTGTTCTTTAAAGAACTGTAAGCTGGCTCCATTAGTGCCCTCACGAATTAATGGCAACAACCATGACCGTTCTAGGCAAACATCTCCATTATTGTTGTCGAGTGGTAAGGCTTTCAGCACGAGTTCCGGCCCAAGAGACTTGATAGCACATATCAATGTATGTTCAATTTGTAATCGGAACGCCGTCTGGGTCTCAAAGCTTTTACCGATTGCTGTCAATGGAGCTATTAGCTCATCTCTGTAAAAAATGTGAGTGTAACCTTTATAGAGGATCTGTAAAAATAAAAATGGTACATACCCAAAGTGCTTGCCGCACGTCTCGAAAACGATTGAGAACGTCAGAACAACATACTTAGAGATTTCGTTAACGGGCATATTAAGCACATTTTGTAGTTCAATTATAATTTTGGCAACATACTGTCGGTAATTATCGGCCAGTTCTTTCGTGGTACAGGCATTTGCTACGCAGTCTTGCAATAACTCTTTAATACAATTGAAAACACCAACGACAAGCTCACTACGTTCTGACAACCAAAGGTCTGTGGCTAAAACATCAAAGAAACCAGGCAACGCTTGCATGCATATTTCAAGGTTGAGGGTGGCTAAATGTAAATAACCCTCCTTGAGCACAGTAATCCAAGCAAGTGTTTGATGTATATCGCTGCGATCCGGTCGGTACTCGTGAATGGCGCCAAGAAGCTTACCGCACAGCGTAGCATTTACGTTAACGCTGCGAGTAAGGAAAAGAGCATACAGCGTCTGAAAGCAACTAGTACGCACCAACGTATTTGTAGCAGTCATAATAGATAACAGATGCTCACAAACGTCACGTATATCCTCGGTACGAAATGCTGATAGCGTGTTTTTCAGCAATGTAAGGATATACAAGACAGTTGTGTGGGCATTAGTTAGCACTTCAGGCTTAAATTGAGACAAACAAAATTTGGTTAAGCGCGCCGATGCCGGATGTTTAATTTTTGAAACTTGATGCTGGTTCTTTTGCATATCGTTATCAACCGTACTTGGGGGTAACAAAAAACTGCTGCTGCATATTATTGAGACCACAGCATGTTGCGCTGCTTTTCGGATCTTAGGTCGAGTGTGAATGCTCAAGGATAACAGTGCATCAAAGTACTGAAACGTTGAGCTGTACGACCATGTTAAGTAGTCCTGTGCGCGAAGCAAAACTGACAAACATCCAATAAGCTTAAAGAAAAAAATATAAAAAACAAGTTATTTGAATGTATGGAACCTTTGGTCCAGGTGACCGGCTGTTAAATGGCTTTGCTTTCTAAAATCAATTTAAATAATAACAATATTGAAAACTTAGCGTATATAATTAGACTAAATATTTTAAAATGCTAAATTGATGTAGAGAGCTGTGGACAGATGTGGACCACAAGCAGACCTGGACCACTCGAATTTTTTAAGTTCAGTGACATCTATGACAAACCGTGCAAATAGATTATTTTAGTTGGGTACAAGCTGACTTTTAATAAGTATATTAATACATTTTATAAAATTTTGTATTTTTGATGTTAAAAATCATGAACATTTGACAATACACTCTTCTGTAATTTAAAATAGTTAAGAAATATCAGAATTTAACAAGAAAGAATGCTGTAGTCGTCTCGCACTCAGTTACTCATTTTTATACTCTCTGCAAGAGTATATTGGGTTTGTGCAAAAGTATGTAACAGGCAGAAGGAGGCGTGGCAGACCCCATAAAGTATATATATTCTTGATCAGCATCACAAGCCGAGTCGATATAGCCATGTCCGTCTGTCCGTATGAACAAACAGATTTCAGAGACGGTAAGAGCTACAAGTTCGAGCTTGGTGTCAATCGATCACATATTTAGTCAGTCAATACAAGAATCTTTTTTTTTCGATGCCACGCCCCATTCGCCCACAATGAGCAAAAAACTAGACACACCTCAGAAAAAATCGTTGTTTTCGGCGAATATCTCAGTAACCATGGCACCTAGGATCACCAATTCTGGTATGGAGGTTCTTAGCGACAGTTTAAATGCATTGCCATTTAAAATTTTGGACTGCCACTCCCCTTTTTTTCCCACAATACAAAACAATAATTCTCAACTTTCGTTCCGTTTTTAGTCATTTGTTCATATAGTACATCATTGTAATTGTATAATTCGAGTGGAGGCTAACTATATCAAACTATCCTAAAAATATGCATTGAAATCGGACTACAAACAAGAAAACTAGAAGAGTTATAATATTGATAATTGAACGCCATATCAAGGTATGAGTGCAAGCGAGACAGAAACATACAAGCGTGATCGACCGTTTTCTCTGTTTGTGTGGCGTCAGCGCAGACCGCAGGCGCTGGCCGCGCCGAATACACACATACATACATATAATGTCAAACGTACATATGTGTATTCGCATACAAACAGATGTTTGATTTTGCTTAGATTATTTTTGTTTCACGGTGTTTTGATGGAAGTACTGCACATTGTAATATCTCGATACCGATTTTAATAATTTAATCGGGATTAAAATGCAGAGAGTATTATACGGTCGGACGTGCTCGACTGTACTTTTCTTTCTTGTCATTATTCAGTTTCAATATATTGTTAAGAAAAGGGTGTAATAATATTAGTGCAATCGTTTAGTTTTCTAAGTTAACTGGCGCAAAAATCAAGCAATCGCCATGAGACTTTTCACACATGTTCACAGATAGTGTGTACATAATTTAGACCTTGATCATGAAAAAATATTAAAAATTGTGGTCTACAAAAAATAATTACTAAGTCGAAAAATTAAAAAAATTTGACTTCAATGTTCAAATGTTAATAACTTTTGCATTTTTTAAAAGTAGAGGTCCAAATTATGTGTACAGATTGATAAAATGTCTATTTAAATTGTCAGGCCCACCATCTTTGCTCGCCAGTCAAGTTTCTAGTCGCCAGCACCACGAGAACATTTGCTCGCGACTGGCTAAAAACCATACATATACCTAAAAAAGATTTATGGCACCCAAGTTCGATCACTATTTTGTCGAAAACACAGATTTTTGCACCGAGCCGGTTGCTTCGCAAAATGTGTGTATCTGGCATTCTAGAAAGAGACAAACATATAAAAACAAAACGAGAGCACAAGCGACATATGTACATAGCTGTGTGCTCATCGTTTCGAGGACTAAATCAGACTAAATTTATTTTAGTCTGCGTTGAATTTGCTGAGAGGCGATCGACTTTCCGGGGCGCTATGCGTTCGGCTTTTTGCCGAAGTTCTGTGGGCGTCCATGAGCAGTGTTGCCGAATCAGCTACTTTGTAGCTAGATCTGGCCACTTTTTAAATCATATTGCTACAAAAATTTTAAAACAGCTATTAGCAACAAATCTAGCTATTTACAAAAGTTAAAATTGGCTGAAAAAAAGTGAACAAATATCGGAATTGGATGTATATTTGTTTCGAAACTTTTTTTGAGAGAAATTTTTCAACATCATTTGGCAAAGTGTATTGCATCGATATTTTTATCGATAACGATCACTCAAAAAGTTTATATCATTTTGCAAGCGTCACTTTTAGAGTTACAAGATTTGACTTCTAGATATGGAATACGCCGACACCGAAAATGTCGTTTCGACTATAATGTTCCAGCAAAGTACATTAGAAAGGCTAATTATAAAAGTGATAGCGTTGAAAATGGTGAGTTGGTGGTCATCGATGCAATAATAACAACCTTGGAATACAAAAGTTGAATTTTTATTAAAAAAACAACTAAATTAATTTTAGCTACTTTTTTCAGCTATTTTTTAAGAAAGTTAGCGCTCGCTTCAGCTACTTTTGCTTGAAAAGTTTCGGCAACACTGTCCATGAGTAAGCTGGCGTTTGCTTACAAAAAAATGTCTTTCAATTATCAATATTGTAACGCTTCTAGTTTTCTTGTTTATAGTCCGATTTTAATGCACCTTTCAGGATAGTTTGATACAGTTAGTCTCCACACTATAAATCACAATACTGTTCTATAAAAACAAATGCCTTAAAAGCGGTATTGAAGTTTGAACAATATTTTACTTCAAGTGGCAACAGTGGGCGTGACAGCAAAAAAATTTTTAATGCCATTGCATTTATGCTGTCGCTAGGAACTACTGTACCAAAACTGGTGAACCTAGGTGTCATCGTTTTCGTTCGCCGAAAACACTGATTAATTCGGAGGTGTGTCTAGTTTTTTGCTCATTGTGGGCGAATGGGGCGTGGAATCAAAAAATAAAAAGATTCTTGAATTGACTGACTAAATATGTGGTCGATTGAGACCAAGCTCAAACTTATAGCTCTTACCAACTCTGAAATCTGTGTGTTCATACGGATCGTATAGACAGACGGACAAGGCTACACCAATTCGGCTTGTGATGCTGATCAAGAATATATATACTTTATGGGGTCTGCCAAAATATATTTACTATTTAGAAAAAAAGGTGGGTGCACAAATTATTTAAAAAATTTAAATAAGAATATATGTATATAATGAATAAGCCTTCAAATGAAAAAAAAACTATATATATCTTTTGTAAAATAGATTCAAAAGTGCATGGGGAAGACAATACTATTTTTAAATATTTTATTTATTCTCAAATAGATTTTGTAATTTTATTTTTAATATATAGAATAAGACTGAATATAGAAGAAATTTAGTACATTGATTTAACTAGTTTATTTAAGTCGAATACAAATATTTGGCCCTATTCAAGTACATGGCAGTGTATACATATATGTATGTACATACATACATATGTACTTATAATATGACACTTTTTTAGTTATTTCCGTAAACCAATGACCCCAAAAACTTCAGAAAAGATTTGGCTCCATGAAATTTACGTCAACGTTTGAAATCGGTAGACCGATGCCAATAAAGAAGTTTCCTTTTTTAAACCAAGTAATACTAAATCGCTTTAAAAAGAAATTTAGGAGTCATGGAGCAAAGTATTGAAAAATGGTTGCCAGGATTTGATTAAATCCAACTATAACTAATCATTATCCACATGGGTGTTTATATAAAATATTTGTAACTCTTAAAGTTTTTGAAGTACTTACATGTCGTATTATAAACTGGTTACTGGATTCCATGAAACGTCGCAGAAGCTGATATAAGGTTCCAGCTGTCTGATTAAAATGTTTCCGCAAAACCAATACAGGAACTGATTTAATGCCCATTGAAAGCAGTGAAATGCCAGCCTTGATGCTGATTTCTTCGGAAGCATCGTCAATTTGATTAATTAGAAGGAGAAAGTACTCAGTAGAAGATTCGGTACCGCCACGTTCGCGTATAATGTCTGTTAGAGCAGTTAATATTGCTAACATTTCCTTATGCAATTCAGAAGATGCCCGAAAACCAAATAGAAGCTTTTTAAAGCTGACGTTACTGCAGCTGCTATAGCCAGACGCAAAAGTTTGATATGTTTTAATTGTGCTTAACTGTGCATTACTGTCTGAGCCAGGTAGGCCACAGTCATCTTCAACCGTAACAGAGTTGAAATCATTTACAACGTCGTTAACTGTTGTCGTTTCCGTAACGTAAGCATGTCCTTGTTCATGCACTTGCACGGCTTTTATGGTAAGTCGGCTTTCTTGACCTAATGACACAAATAATTTGGTCTTTCTTGTTATTATTTAATATGTATTTAATATGTACATATGTAAGCTTACACAAATTCAAATTTGGCCGAAAGACTGTTGACTCCGCTTTCAGACGATACTTCATCCGATCTGGGTTCGAAAGTGCTGACTGGCCCTTATTCCAGCTCTTGCCCTTGGAATGACGTATCAATTTCGACCGAAAACGTCCCATTTTGAAATTTTTGTGCACAGAAACTGCAAAATGCAACCACGAAAATCGAACACGTGCAAAGATTGTATTTGTTGGGTTTCATACAGCACAAGTTCAAATGAATAATTCACTAAATTGAACGAATTTAGTTATTGACTCACTCGTGAACACTATAGCTCAGTTTCAGTGTTGCCATTTTGGCCTATTTAACACGCATCTGTCTCTTGTGTCATTTTTACACTCTATTTTTAATTTTCTGTCGCGCCTATTTTTTCAAAGAATTTCCATAGAGTTTGGGTTCTGTTACTAATTTTTGCCTAGCTTTAGAAGATTTCACTTCAGCTTGCGAAAGTATTACCTGAAGCTGGAAAAAGGCACAAAGTGGCGAAAGATTCCCTCGCGTGTCAATTTGACACATAAGCAAAAATTAGTTCTTAGGAGAAACGTTTGATAATATGATGTCAAACGTATGTTTATACAAGCAACACATATATGATTGATTATTCTTGGTTATTTTGTAAGTAGTAATGTATATTTCATTGTAATATTTAAAAAGATTTTCAATATTTTTCGGGTGGTTTAATAATCATACTGTTCGTACAATCTCTCTAGCATTTGAACAATACGCTCACAAGCCACTGAAGTGACCATGATGAAAGATATAATCATTTTAAACAGTGAACAAGTGATGAACGATGATTAATAATGAATGAATAACAACAATGAACGAGAAAAAACGATGAACGTAGAATAAAATTAAACGATGAGCATAGCTCGCAAATAACTGTCGACCGTTTTTCTTCATGCGCTCTTGTTGCGAGCATAACCGAAAAAGTTCATACTCTCTCGCTCTCGTTCTGAGCAAGAGACTTTTGCTGTCTTCATTTATGTTTTCTGTTGAGCTCTTTTCGTTGAGCACTTTGCATGTCGCTCTTTCAGTGAGCATTGCGTAAAGAGCGGAACGAGAAACGCTCGCACAATGAGATTCAGCAAAAGACCGATTGATCGAAAAACTCAAAGCAAACGGTCTTCATATTTATTATCGTTGTTGTAAAGAAGAAATAATATAATTTGTTTAACAAATTTATATTTAAATTTAATTTTATTTTTTAAATTTATATTTAAATTAATATACAATGTATTACGTCTGCAAAATAGACGCTTACCGATTTGCTTGCCCATGCGTGTATATCAATACATGCGCAAAAGACTTTTTGCTTCACTGAACACGACGAAACGGTCTTGGTGCAACCAGAACAAAACTCAATAGAAAAAAACACGGTTTCGCTCCGAGCGCGAGCGAGCTCATTTAAGAACCGATAAATCGGTTGCTCGCTGAGTCTTTTCGTAAAGAGTGAGAAAAAGACACTTATTTGCAGACAACAAGAAACGGTCGACAGTTATTTGCGAGCTATGACGATGAGACAAATTTCACGATTCGTTGGAACGATGTTTCGTCGTTCAGTTCAATGAACAGCACAACTATTCTTGAATATTAAATTGAATTGGTTTAATGACAATCTCCAATTGTTCCCATTTCCACGCACTACAGATAGTATATTTACAAATTTTAACGAAAGATGCCTATAAAACGTCCCAGTCTAAGATATATATGTACTCACTCACATATATACTCACTTCTCTTGCAATTATTTTGTACATTCGAATTTTTATAGACTAAGTTAACCCAAAAATATATAATATCAATACTTCTTAATAGTATATGATTAAAAAAATTAAGAATTTTGGTACTTTTTTTTGGAACTCTTGGTTGGTTTTTTCGCGGAAATGTGTTTCATCTGGGGCTGAGCAGAATCGAAATATCGATAAGTGTTGGAAATTCATCGCGCACTGTTCTGCTCAGCTGGGGTGGCCATATGGTGAAGAGAGGGGATGTATAAGAGTTAGGGTATAAGAGAAGGGGTTAGAAAGAGAGAGGATGAGGAAGAGAGGATAGAGGCCAAGGGCAGACGGTCGTTGACAATAAGGAACAGTATTGCCGAATCAGCTACTTTATAGCTAGATCTGGCCACTTTTAAAGGCCTATTGCTACAAAAATTTTAAAACAGCTATTGGCTACAAATCTAGCTATTTACAAAAGTTAAAATTGGCTGAAATAAAAGTGAACAAATATCGGAATTGGATGTATATTTGTTAGTTTCAAAACTTTTTTTGAGAGAAATTTTTCAACATCATTTGGCAAAGTGTATTGCATCGATATTTTTATCGATAACGATCACTCAAAAAGTTTATATCTTTTTGCAAGCGTCACTTTTAAAGTTACAAGATTTAACTTCTAGATATGGAATACGCCGACACCGAAAATGTCGTTTCGACTATAATGTTCCAGCAAAGTACATTAGAAAGGCTTATTATAAAAGCGATAGCGTTGAAAATGGTGAGTTGGTGGTCATCGATGCAATAATAACAACCTTTGAATACAAAAGTTGAAATTTTATTAAAAAAAACTACTAATTTCATTTTAGCTACTTTTTTCAGCTATTTTTTAAGAAAGTTAGCGCTCGCTTCAGCTACTTTTGCTTGAAAAGTTTCGGCATCACTGCTAAGGAACCGTTGCATGGAATAGGGATAGGAGAATTTGAATTATGCATAGCAACAGGTGGCCTTAGAGTCAAGCGGGAGTTGGATTTTTGAGATCGGCAAAAAAAAAAATTACGATAAAAACAACAACCACAGAGACGATATAGACAATGTGGCACCACTGTGCATTACGAATCTAACCAAAATACAAGTAGGTGTGACGCATTAAATAATAAAAACTTAAAACCACACCAAAACGAAAAAGCGCACCCAAAGCAAAGACATTTAATATAAAGACAATTGAGAAAAAAAAGGAGTGAAATCAACCAACAACAACCACTCCAACAATCAACAATAAAAACCAACATAATCAACTCTAGCAGCAACAACGTACAAAACCAGCAGCAACTGATTAGGCCTTGCAACGACAACAACAACAACAGTACAACACTAACCAAAAGACAGCCGTGACAGTGACGTCACACAGCATCAGTTTTGTCCTGTAGTTTTCTTTTGTAGTATTTAATTATTCACATATATATTTATATATATATATATATATAAAAAATATATAGAATAGTTAATTATTTAAATATTCCCGTAATAATGTGAAATATCGTTAGTCCTAATTTCTGGTTGGTCTTTTTTTTCTGTTGTGTGTAAATTAATAAGTTTTCCTTTCAGTAAGGATTGATGATTAGGTTGAGAGGCGACTGAGCCTCCTATTGCTGGCCTCGGGCTCAGACAATGAAGCAAATTATTTAACGGCTAAGTGCCGGAGTGAATATTTATTTAAGCGACTTACTGGAAGAGCGCTGTATTCAAAACTGATTTCTTAATACAAATTATTTTTCATTTAACATAAGCCAAAACTCGCATCACGCCACAATGTCATGGTCGGCAAGCCGACTCAGCAATCTTAGGCAATAACGGAAACTCTTGCAGCAAAAAAAAAGTGTCCGGTTACCGCTGCTGACCATTGCATCTATAGCGCGCTGATACAAAGTATGCAGTGTCGCTATTGCGAGGGCTGTTCCTTAACTTACAAAGCCCTCTATAGCGAGGGTTGCTTAACATTCTATTTTAAGTGCTATGTGTTAACTACTCCCCCCTCAAGTATAAGGCCGTCCTCGGCCGACCCAATTCCGGCGACAACTTCTCGTAACTGCTCCGCAGACTTCTTTGCGTCGATGATGAATGTGATGAATGCCACACGATAGGCTTGATCAGTTCCGGCGTCCTTCTTGAATTGCTGTATCACCTCCAAATTACGTTCATTCAAACGATAAAGGTAAGGGAGGCTGAGGACATCTTGGCTGGCAGTGATGTTCAGCAAGGGAGAATTGGCAATACCCAGGACTCTATTCTGTGCGTTGTTGTGATTGTAATACAGAGTCCCGTTAATTGCGACTCGGTCTCCGAACGTGATGAGATGCGTGCCTTGTACCTGGATCTCAGTGCCGTTGTCGACCTGAATCCGTGCGGACCCGTCGTTAAGGATGATGATTCCGTCATCTACACGGGTGATTATTTCCAGGTTGCTCGGCTGGACCTCGCAGTGTGCCGTGCCACCTGCATGAAGCTCCTTGGCACATGAAGTCTTTAATGCTAGACGACAAAATGTGGCTCCAGGTGAAGCGGCGCAACTCTGCAGTGTGTGGGTTTCTCCATCGCATTCGGTTATGACATTGTCAAACAATCGCAATATGAAGTTCTTGTGGACGACAGGATAAATCGTAATTTTTCTGCAAGCTTTTTTAATCCTTATTATAAAATGTATAGTGTTAACGGATTGTAGAACTTTTACGGACGCAACGGACATAAGATCTCCTATGGGAGTGTTGTTCCTCTAGCCAAATTGATTTCAAATCTGAGTGGTCTAAAATGTTTGGGCTAACAATGTTAGCATTCGCGAGAGTAATAGCAAGCATTAAATTTTGCAACTCCATCATCAGCATTCTGTTTCTTGTAGTGTTTCAAATAAATGGCTAGTGTCAACTTGTGAGTTTTTGGCTATCTTGAGAACCTTATTGACAGTTATTGTTAACTGGTTAAGCTGGTCTTGAACTCTAGTGTTGATTTCTATCTGTCTATTGTTGGCATTTATTAGTTGCCTTTCAGTGAACCTAGTCTGCTCTAAATCACCGGCATCGGGTGTACCCGCCACAACCTTCAGTATGGATCCTATGAAATCTAAGCTCCTGGCGACTCTGTGGTGTGTTCCTAACGCCTGCAAGAGGTCTTGTAGGTTCGCCGTGTCCACACTTAGAAGTTTTTTCATGTGCGATAGCGGGAACATGTCAATTAATTTGACCGTTTCTTTCACCATTCGCACGTACTCTGAGAGGTTTGCCGAGTGCCTTACATATGCGTATTCTTCCCATATCAAGATCTCGCCATCGACGATGGGAATGTATTTGGCATGCGAGTAGTCGGTGACATGTGCCGAAGCCACTTATAAGTAAAGGAGTAGTATGGATCCAAACCTGTGAAATGAAGTTGTTTTCTTTCTATTTAGCAACTTTTTTGTTTTCCTTTTCAAGGAGGTCTGTCCACCACCAAAAATGTTTTATAAAAACTATGCCAAGGTGTAATAAAAAAGGAAGTCACTTTAGGTTGTCCTTGTGGACCACCCTTCCTCGAATGAGGACCTCGGTCCCCAGGTCTGCTTCAACAGCCTTCTCGACACATAAAGGTGTGAGTTTGTTTCCGAGCCGTCGGTAGGACTTGACTAAAACCTTGTCACCAACGTCCTATTCTGCCGATTTGCGTTCTCCCTAGCTCTGAGCGTCGTCTGAGCGTTTCTGATCATTTCTTGTGGCTCATCTGGGTGCGCTTGAACCACATCAACTGGTCTCTGGTCGATGACCGAATGGATCGACTTATTGTACTCAGTTGTAGCCAGTAAAATGACTTCTACGGTGTCACTTATGCCTTTATCGATCTTTAGGCATCTGGCTAGCTCTAAGAGAGTGCTGTGAAAGCGCTCAACCTGTCCGTTCGAGATGCTATGCAATGGTGGTGCATTTGAAATGCTGACCCCATAGTTGTTTGTGAGCATAGTCACGATGGTCTCTGAATTCAATGACGGTTCATTGTCACAGTAAATGGATCTGGCTTTTGGGAAAAAATTCATCAGTTGCATTAAAACTGGCTTCAGATCCACAATGGTTCTTGAAGGGACCGGCTGGACAATAGCGAACTTAGAGAACTTGTCGATGCAAGTGAGAAAGTATTTCCTGTCAGTGGAGAAAATGTCTATGTGTAACATCTCTCCTACATGTGAGGGGATCGGTGTCTCCCCGAGCTCTTGTTTTTTGGGGTGTCTATCATATTTAGCCCTTGCACATGTTTTGGAATTTTGTACTATTTCATTGGCTATTTTTGCCATTTATGGAAAGTAGTACTCCGAGAGTACCTGTTTAATGTTTTCCTGTGCAGACCTATGGGCTCTATTATGCTCGTCTGTGAGAATATCCCTTCTTTCTCCAACCGAAAATATGTCCACTACGCGATTTTTGCAGTGCCAGAATTTTGTGGCCGGGTATCTTCGAACCAATGCATCTTGTATCATTGCAAGCGTGTATAAATTACAGTGGAGCGCATTTACGCATTTGGGTGAGACTACATCTTCGAGCTCGTCTAGCAGCGATTCGATGCAAGTATAGCTAATCAAGTAGCGTTTCTTATTCCCGAAAAGAATAAAACTTCGTTTTAAGCGGAAACGCGCCTCTTCTAGCACTATTTGGTTTTGAAAACAGTTCAAGGGTTTGCCTGTTGTCTCAATAGTGTTGGTGAGAGATACCTCACTGTGGATCGTTGCTGCACATGACTCAATTTCTTGTTCATGTACAGCGTTGAGCTGCTGTCTTGACAAGGCATCCGCAACGAGATTGTCCTTGCCAGGTTTATAGAAGATACGCGCATTAGACTCGTCAATGCGGGCTTTCCACCTTTTAATCTCCGCATTTGGATTAGATTCCGAAACTGCAAAGGTCAGGGGTTGATGGTCAGTAAAGATGTTAATGTCTTTCACGCCATACAAGTAGTGCCTTAATTTGGCAAGTGACCATACGATGGCCAATAACTCTCGCTCATTTGTTGCATAGTTAACCTCGCTGTCCTTCAATGTTCTTGAAATCATTGTTATAGGACGACCCTCTTGAGACAAAACTGCACCTATGCCGTGAGCCGAAGCATCGGTCGTTAGATCGAATGGCTTCTTAAAATCGGGGTACCTGAGCATTACGTTCTCGGATGACAAAATATCGCGCAACTTCTGGAATGCCCTTTGCTGCACTTCAGAGAATTGAACCTTTATATTTCTGGACCTGTGTTTACTGACTGTTCCATTTTCACCCTTCAATATATTCGAGATGGGTCTTGCTATTGCGGCAAAGTCCCTAATGAAACATCTGTAATAGCCTGCGAGGCCTAGAAATGATCTGACCTCGAACAGTGTTTTAGGTTCTGGATACTCCTGTATTGCCCTAACCTTTTCAGGATCCGCCGTGGCGCCAGTGCTGGTGACTATGAAACCAAGAAAGTTCACACTTATCTTAAAAAAACGCGACTTGTCGACGGAGACCCTCATGTTTGCTTCGTGTAAGCTTTTTAGGACCCAATCCACGTGTTTAACGTGAGATTCCTCATCTTCTGAAAAGATGATTACGTCATCGACATAAAAATAGCAAAATTTGCCAATTTGCTCTCGCAGTATGTCGTCGATGGTTCTTTGGAAGATGCTTGCTGCATTCTTTAATCCAAAGGGGAGTCTTTTGAACTCGTATATTCCCCCGTTCACAGTTTTTTCACGGTCGCGTTCAGCGAGTATGATCTGGTGATAACCAGACTTGAGGTTTAATGTTGAAAAGAATTTGGCTCTCCCCAAATTCCCCAATATCATTGATATATTTGGCATAGGATATTTGTCAGGCACGGTTCTTTCGTTAAGTTTACGAAAGTCCATTACCAACCTCATTTCCTATTGCCCGCTTCATTAGTGCCCTTCTTGTCTGCTACCCATATTGGGTTATTGTAGGGAGAGACGGACTTTTGAATTATATCATTCTTTAGCAGATCTTTTATTTCTTTATTAACGAAATCAGCTGCTCCCATTGGATATGGGTAAAGCTTGGCATAGATCGGTTGCTCATCTGTAGCCACGACTGATGTGTTATACGGCAACGCCTCGTCTGAGTCTGCAAAGGCTTTTTGTCTGGTCTTTTAGCATTTTCAAAAAAGGAACTTCTAACTAATGGGGATGCCTCTGCACAGTCTACATTTGTGAAATTAACATTTTTGCACGTGTGGAAGGTGATTTGTTCGACCTCCGTGCCCCACTTAAGTTGTCCTGAAGCTAGACAAAGCGAAGCAGCTGCCTGCTTTAGCAGGTCAAGGCCTACAATCCCATCAAAAGTTGACAAGTCCGGCAGAATAAAAAAGGATGCCTTTAACCCAAACATTGAAACAAAGCATTTGTGTGTAATTTGTGTCTCGCCGTGAATGGAGTGAATTTTTGTTGGGGGACTCTACCGAGCGGACGCCTTTTAACCCTTCATGTGGCCGAATGAAATTCTAGGCCGCGCCCGTGTCTATAAGGAATCGCATGTGAGTCCCTGCTACTCTTCGTCTGATGACGGGTAGCAGGGATTTGCTCCTAAAAAATTGAGGGCATCAGAGTCATAACTAGCATCGTCATTGATTTGTGCAGCTGCGCTGGAGGCGGCATCAGTATACGCCTCTGCCCTTTGTACCGCGTCTTGCGTGACGTGATTCAACCACGACAAAAAATATTTATACAATATTCAGTTTATTGACTCTAATAGATTTTTAAACTCTAGTTTAGAAAAACTTTCCAGCTATCTTAACGACGAAGACTTCAAGCTTTTAAGTAGAAAGTTTGAAGGTATACAATTTAAACAAATGCGTCAGAAGGGAATTTTCCCTTATGACTATATAGATAGTTTTTCTAAACTAGCTGCGAGACAACTCCCATCTAGAGAACTTTTTTATAACGGGCTAAACGATGAGGATGTGTCAAACATTGTCAGACTACTTAAAACTGTACCTCGAAAGTGATGTGATTATTCTTGCAGATGTTTTTGAAAATTTTAGATCCATCGGTTATCAAATTTATAAGTTAGACCCAATTAACTACGTAACGATTCCTTCAATCTCTTGAAATTCAATGCTAAAATTTACCAAAATTAAACTTGAGCAGATTAGTGACCTTGACGCCTATAATTTTCTTAAATTAGCTGTTCGTGGAGGTTTGACACAATGTAGTCAACGTATTTAAATTGCTATTAATTCTCATCAAAAAGATTTTAAGCCTGACCTTGACACAAACTATATTTCACATATAGATGCAAACAATTTATATGGGTGGGAAATTGGTCAAGTGCTGAAATTAGAGAATTTTACATATTCATCTGAAGATGAGATATCAAAACTCTCTTTGCCAAATATTTCAGCTGATGATGATGTAGGATATATTTTAAAAGTTGATTTGCAATACCCCCAAGAGATTCGTGACAAACATGATTGTCTACCATTCCGTCCACAAAATAAAGTCCCACTTGGAGGGAAACAAATTAAATTAATTGCAGACTTGAATAATAAAACCAATTATATTATCCATTTAAAGCGATTGCAACTCTGCATGCAACAAGGGTTAAAGTTATTAAAAATTCATAGAGTTTTGTCTTTATAATTTATTTCTCTGACTGCTTGTGCGGTCAGATGCGTGGTGCTTCCTATTCGGGTAAGCAGGGGCCTGAGTGGGCTGCAAAACCCTCGAGAAGGAAGGATCGACCTCCATGGGCACCGGTGCACCATTATTATTATGCTGCCTGCTGCTTCTTTGGTTAGTCTGAACTGGGGCCTTGCTTTGTTTGCTAAAGTGCGGATTCTTTGTACCGCTAGCTTGTGTTTCGGCTTGTTGCGAATGCCTCTCCTGTTGGTGACCCTGCGCTTTTACATGCGGCTTGCGCTCTTTATCTTCTAGACTTTTTGCGAAATTGGCCGCGAATGCGTACCTTTCATGATTCGACTCGACTTCTTGCGCGAGAGCTAGCGCTGAAGGCAAATCTCTGGGCTTTGCTGCAAAGAGCACATCTGTAAGACTGCGCTTGAGACCCGATATGAACACACGCAACGCATCGTCGCGGAATTTTTCACATAGGCCCTTTGCTAAAGCCGGCTCATATGACATGTTAACTTTATTCGTGAGGAGAGTAAGTTTCTTCTCTACCTCATCAAAATATTGAAGCAGGGACAGGCCACCTTGCCTCAAAGTACCCAATTCCTGTTCGATGACATGAATTGGTCTCTTGTCACTGTATGTGAAATCTAAGCGATTTATTATCGCATCAAAATTCAATACAGTACCGAATGAGGCTAGCACCGCGTCTGCAGGGCCCCTAATTTTGCTCCTTATGATGATAGCAGACTGATAATGACGAGAACTGCCATTATGCGGTCTGAAAATCTCGTAAGCTGCTAATGCTGCCTGCCTCCAAGATACTTAAGATTCTTGTACACCTGCAAACTCAGGTAAGCACTTGACGGCATCTAGCGGCTCGTCACAGTAAATGTCGTTTCTAATTTCTATAGCAGCATACGCTACTACTTGTGGGGCAGCAACGTTTGCTGCTGCCATTTGTTCAGCTAACTCATTAATTCTCTGAGTCAATGCTTGCTCCCTCTGCTGATTTGCAGCGGCCTGTTCGGCTAAAGCACTGCTTATAGCCGACCTTATCACTTCCCTAAGCTGATCTGGATCCATTTGAACTGATGGTAGCGGAACTGCAGGGAGAAGTCTTGTAGCCGGGACTCTGATGCGAGTGTCACAGTCGGAATCTGAGTCACTAGACTGCTTGCGAGGGTTTCTATATGGGTTGAAGCGTGACATGCGCAGGTCAGTGGCCGCGAAAAATAAAACGGGCCGTCAAAAGATGGGTCGAATTGCGTCGCAGCTCTGAGCAACGAGAACTGTATGCACAATTTTAGACACACAGAAAGCAACACAAAGTAAACTAAAATTCTCAACGCAGTCACTCTCACTTGGTTCTGATTATTATAAAACAAAAAAATTTTTTACATTATCTGTTGCAATATGAAATGCTCACTAGTACTAATTAATTTTTTACAAATTAACACTTTTTGTATTTGATGAAAAAAAATTTTGGCTAGAGTATCCACTTACATGATTCAACTAACACAAAAAAATTCTCTTAATAAACTCTGTCACTTGCAGCTCCCGCGCTGCTGTCTTGATTGTTGTTGGTTGTTGCAGCTCCTGTGCTGCTGTTTTAATTGTTGGTAGTGGAGTCCGACCTTACTAGTTGGTGTGCGCCCGGGCGCCAATTAATAAGTTTTCCTTTCAGTAAGGATTGATGATTAGGTTGAGAGGCGACTGAGTCTCCTATTGCTGGCCTCGGGCTCAGACAATGAAACAAATTATTTAACGGCTAAGTGCCGGAGTGAATATTTATTTAAGCGACTTACTGGAAGAGCGCTGTATTCAAAACTGATTTCTTAATACAAATTATTTTTCATTTAACATAAGCCAAAACTCGCATCACGCCACAATGTCATGGTCGGCAAGCCGACTCAGCAATCTTAGGCAATAACGGAAACTCTTGCAGCAAAACAAAAGTGTCCGGTTACCGCTGCTGACCATTGCATCTATAGCGCGCTGATACAAAGTATGCAGTGTCGCTATTGCGAGGGCTGTTCCTTAACTTACAAAGCCCTCTATAGCGAGGGTTGCTTAACATTCTATTTTAAGTGCTATGTGTTAACTTGTATATTTTGTTCGTCAAAGATATTAATGGAACTGTGGTACGCTTAGTACCGGCCAAGAGGTGTTATTGGCACTGTCCGGCCCCCTATACTCCCTCTGAGCTCTTAGGTTGTTTTAGGTACCCCCCAGACCCCCCGTAAATAAATAAAATCGAAAGCACCCGAACAAAAAAAAAGGCTATGTGAAAAAGGCAAAAATTAAATATTCAAAGAAAAAAAAAAAAATTTAATAAATAAAATAAAATTAAATTAAAAATGAAATTTCACAACATTTATTAAAGTCATCGAGATAAGACGTGTTACTTTCTGCGTATCTGTGGTGCCCAAAGAGCAATACAAAAACTCTTATCAGTTAGATCAGACAAACAAACAAGTGCACATAGCAGAATACGAAAATAAAAACAACAAAAGCTAGAGACACAAACCAAAGTGCTGGGCCTGAGCCCATAAAACAACAACAATGCTTAAACCGCCCGACAAAAACACAACAACAAACCCAAACTACAGCAAATATCAAATTCTAAACAACCCAAAATACATTGTAATTAACAGGAAAGACAACAAATCGTTCGAAAATGTATCACCATTTCTAATTAAAAAAACAATAGACTACACATGTGGAGGAGAAGTTGAAATATGCAAAAAAACCCGCGCCGGCACCCTATTAATCAAAACCAAAAATGCCTTACAAACAACGAAATTACTACAAATAAAAAATATGACTGATATCCAAGTAGAAGCCACTGAACACAAGACACTAAATTTTTCCAAGGGAGTAATCTACTGCAACGAATTACGAAACATAGAGGAAGCAGAAATACTAGACGAACTTAAACCTCAAAGCGTAACCGAAGTGCGTAAAATACTAAGGAAACAAGAGCAAAGCATGGCAGAAACGGGACTTATAATCATTACATTCTCCACACACAATCTTCCAGAAGCAATAAAAATTGGATATGAAAGTGTAAGAGTTCGCCCGTACATCCCTCTACCTCTGAGATGCAGAAAATGCCTACGATTTGGCCACCCAACACCGATCTGCAAAAGTCTAGAAGAAACATGCAAAAACTGCTCTCAAAGTACACACACCACCGAAAATGAAATATGCACCAACGAGAAGTACTGCTTAAACTGCAAAAATAACTCAGAAATTGACCCCAAACACAGCCCACTTGACCGCAAATGTCCAACATTCTTGAAACAACAAGAATTAGTAGCAATCAAAACTACAGAGAAGGTTGATCACAAGACAGCCTTATCAATTTACCACTCTCGCCATAACCTGCAACCTAGCAACAGCTACGCATCAACGTTGACCAAAGATGCAACAAATCAAGACGCTCACTCAACAACATCAAAAATAAATACAGCTACAACAACAGCGACACCGAATAATCATACCAAATCACCATCTGCCCAACAAACGAACTCCTCAACACTACCCATAACTTACCACGACCTGTTATCAGAGCACCCTAGGACCTCAAGGCCAAGCACATCGCACCAACACCAACACAAAGAAGACATGGAAATGGACGTAGACGTCCTCGCCAACTCACAAAATCTAGCAAGCGAAAAAACAAACGACCTAAAATTAAGAATATTCCCTAAAGAAAAAAACAACACCCTTTCAACAAACCTCAAACACACAAAACCTAACCTACCAAATCCAAAAACTTCAAAAAAAACAAAACACAAAGACAACTACGACAGCGACAGTATTTAACACTTAAAATAACAATGACCCCACACGCTGTAATTATTACAAGAACAGACTCGCAACACCCAATTTATCTCTTTAAATATAAATAAAACCAAATGACCATTAAAATCATTCAATGGAACATAAACGGTTACACAAATAATTACAGCGAACTACAAACAATAATCAAAAAACACACGCCTCTTATTTTATCCCTACAAGAAACACACATAATACACACCAAATCCATACCTATACCAAACAACTACACCCTAATAACAAAAAACAGTTCACCCCCACGGGGGTGTAGCTCTACTGATACACAATTCCCTACAAACCCGAGGAAATTACTCTGAACGATGACTTCGACGCAGTATGCGCAGAATTCAAATCAAACCTCAAATTTAGACTAGTTTCAGCCTATATAGCACCAAACAAGAGATTTTCTACGATAAATCTCCAAAATGTTTTAGAATCCTCAAACATACCTCTGCTAGTCACTGGCGACTTTAATAGTTGGCATAAAAACTGGGGCTCAGCCATTAATAATCATAGGGGTAAAATACTCGAAAAATTCATAGCCCAATCAAACTACATACTACTAAATGACGGTTCACCAACACACCTTAGCACCCACAATACGCTAACTAATATCGACATTACCTTTAGCAGCCCAATCCTACAACTTGACAGCACATGGTACACAGAAAATGATCTCTACGGTAGCGACCACTTCCCTATCATAATTAACCTCTTTAACTCTTATCCAACAATAGCACAACGCACATACTCCAAACCCATTTTCATCACCGATAAAGCCAATTGGAAACGATTTTCAGAACTCACAGAAGAATACTCATCACAACTAAAAACAAGCTCAAACATAAACAAAGAATCAGCCACAATACAAAAAATAATTATATCTAGTGCACACAAAACAATCCCTCAGACACACCCTATGACTAAACCACACAATGTACCCTGGTGGAACAACAATCTACAAAAACTTAGAGACGACAAAATTAAGAAATGGCACATACTAAAAAGAAACATCTGTACCCAGAACATCATACAATTTAAACAAGCGAATGCCAAATTTAGAAGAACCCTAAAAGAAGAAAAAAGCACAGTATACAAAAATTCACAACACAAATAGCACCCGACACACCTCCAAAATCAATTTGGAATAACATCAGACGCTTCTGCGGCCTAAACCCCCAAAAAACACATTCATTGCATCCTAAACCCAATAACAAACCAAAATACCACCAACAAAGCAGAAATAGCAGAACTCTTCTGCAAAAATTCTCAGACTCATCAACTGACTCCAACTTCTCCACGACCTTTATACATACAAAACAAGCATCACTGAATAACCTACTCAACCACACAAATGCCCCCAGCAAGAGAGCTACAGAAATAGAAAAAGAAATAACACTAGTCGAATTTACATCAGCTCTAAACAAACTAAAAGGAAACACACCCGGACTAGACAGAGTAAACTACGCCATGATTAAAAATCTGGACAGGAAAACAAAATGTCGCATAATCAACCTCCAAAACTCTATACTAAACAATTACATTCCCCAAGCTTACAAGAACAGCATAATAATCCCAATTTTAAAACCCAACACGGACAAAACCACACTAAACTCCTACCGACCAATATCACTGAACTCGTGTCTATCAAAAGTCCTTGACAAAATAATAGCAAAGCGACTGTGGTGGTTTGTCTCTAACGACAAATTAACCCATATCAGTTAAACAGGATTCAAGAAGGGGAAATCTGCTATAGACAGTCTACTGTTGATAGACCATCTACTAGCAAGATCCATCTCCAGAAGAAACCATACGTCTATAATATCCCTAGACTTTGAAAAAGCTTTTGACAGAATCGGACTACATTCAATACTAGACCAACTTACGGAATGGAAAACGGGACACAAAATACTAAACTACATAAAAAACTTCATGACAAACAGAAATACTCAGGCGCCAAGCTATCCACCAGCAAATGCAAGCACATGCACGTCTGCAGAAAGCACAACTGCAATTGCTTATTATCTACAGAAAGCATACATATCCAGAACGTCACATCACTAAAAATACTAGGACTTCACTTTAACAACAAATACAGATGGAATAACCACACGGAACAACTCACATACTCTCTTCACCAAACAATTAATATAATAAAATGTCTCGCAAGTCCTAAATTCAACTGTAACACATCCACACTTATCAATGTCACAAAAGCAATACTCAACTCCAAAGCAGACTACGGCCTACCCATCTATGGACACTGCCCGAAAACTACTTTGCGACCTATCAAATCAAAAATTAATACAGGCCTCAGAATCGCCCTTGGGGCATTCAAAACCACACCCTCCCAAAACATTCTATACGACGCCAGAGTCCCCCCATTAGAAGACAGACGCGATCTACTAACAGCAACCCTCGTAAAAACCCTGGTTACAGCAAAAAATTCCCCACTACACAAAATACTAAAAACATACCGACCTCCTAGACGCTCACAATACAATTCAACAATAGACCGAATAATAAAACATAGCAAAACCACAACCTACCCTTCCAGCCCGCAAAACTACTTACTCTGACTACCACTCCATGGAACTTAAGCCAAATTATCACAGACACTAAAAACTTTAATAAAAAAAACACATGCCCACAAACATACAGAGCCGAATTCATTCGAATTAAGACCATAGACAACCCTAAATACACATACATCTATACAGATGGATCTCAAAACAGCACTACCACTACCTTTGCTATCACAACCGAAGCCAATACCATCAAATCATATCTCCTACCCCACTACTCCTCCGTATTTTCCGCAGAACTCATCGCAATAGTAGAAGCCCTAGAAACTCTAAAAAACAAAAGAGGTAATTTCTGCATATGTACCGACTCACTCTCTGCAATAGACGCAATTAACAACCCAAACAACAATGAACATTACCCCTCATACGCTCGCAATGTTATTAACAAAAACTTCCCCAAATTCAAACTACTCTGGGTGCCCGGGCATGTAGGAATAGTAGGGAACGAACTAGCAGATACTTCTGCCAAAAATGCAGCGAATCAGCCCCTAATAACAAAGGAAAACCTTAACATACAAGACATACAAAAATACTTAAAAAACATCCACCTCACAAAACTGCAATCCAACATAACCGAAACATCAGCCTGGTACCAAACAAACAACCCAAACAAACTTAACAATTACCATATTCTTAAAAGAAACTCACTACACCTCTCGAGAAAAGATCAAATAATAATAACTAGACTGAGACTCGGACACTCCAAAATAACCCACAAACACTACATAGATAAATCCCCCGGTGTATGCCCCCTCTGCAACGACACCATAACACTCGAGCACATCCTCACAAACTGCAGTACACTAAAACCTCAAAGAGAAGCAATATTTAATAACACCAACCCCTCCAATGCTTAGCCAACCCCACTCCTTCAAACACATTAAACATCCTGAAATACTTAAAATTAACTAATCTATATCACCACATATAAAAAAAAAAAAAAAAAAAAAAAATCATGTCCATCACACATGTTAACACTGTAAATACAACATACAATACCATTAGAAAACAAATACACTTATAAACACAAATCTAGAGCTGAAGGCCTCTGCCGCCAAAGCCATAGTGTTAAGCTAGCCTTTAAGTTTATTATTAATAAGTTAGCTCTTAAATAAATAAATAAATAAAAATGAAATTTAATAGCATAAAAATATATATGTAAATAGGAACCAAATAATGTATAGTAATAACAAAGAATATATGTATGAAATTATGTCAAAATTAACATGAGTGAGTGATTTGACCATGGGAGGGGGAATGCATAACCAGGAGTAAGCGAGCTGTCGTGAACATTAGATTATGGGTGGTGTTGGATCATGAGCATAGTTAAAACCAGAAAGAAAAGTACAGTCGAGCACGCCCGACCGTATAATACTCTCTGCATCTTAATCCCGATTAAATTATTAAAATCGGTATCGAGATATTACAATGTGCAGTACTTCCATCAAAACACCGTGAAACAAAAACAATCTAAGCAAAATCAAACATATGTATGTATGTGTGTATTCGGCGCAGCCAGCGTCTGTTAGCCACGCTGCCGCCACACAAGCAGAGAAACGTTCGATCATTCTTGTATGTTTCTGTCTCGCTTGCACTCATACCTTGATATGGCGTTCAATTATCAATATTATAACGCTTCTAGTTTTCTTGTTTGTAGTCCGATTTCAATGCGTCTTTTTAGAACAGTTTGATGTAGTTAGCCTCCACTTGAATTATATAATAACAATGGTGTACTATATGAAGAAATGTCTAAAAACGGAACGAAAGTTGAGAATTATTGTTTTGTATTGTGGGAAAAAAAGGGGCGTGGCAGTCCAAAATTTTAAATGGCAATGCATTAACGCTGTCGCTAGGAACCTCCATACGAGAATTGGTGATCCTAGGTGCCATGGTTACTGAGATATTTGCCGAAAACAACGATTTTTTCTGAGGTGTGTCTAGTTTTTTGCTCATTGTGGGCGAATGGGGCGTGTCATCGAAAAAAAAAAATATTCTTGTATTGACTGACTAAATATGTGATCGATTGACACCAAGTTCGAACTTGTAGCTCTTACCATCTCTGAAATCTGTTTGTTCATACGGACAGACAGACAGACAGACGGACAGACGGACATGGCTATATCGACTCGGCTTGTGATCCTGATCAAGAATATATATACTTTATGGGGTCTGCCACGCCTCCTTCTGCCTGTTACAAGCCGAGTCGCAACAAATGCCTATATATTCTCTGCAAGAGTATATTGGGTTTGTGCAAAGTACATATGTATGTAACAGGCAGAAGGAGCATGACAAGCCGAGACGATATAGCCATGCAGAGAACTGCAGCGATACACCGCATGTAAAAATACCCAAAACACACACAGAGTATTTTGCGCCTCGAATCATTTTTTACTTTACCCTGAAAGTATCGAATTTTTTTTTACTTCTTTTCGATTCAATATTTTCAGAAAAGATATTTTTTTACCCACTCATATTTTTACCTACTCATGTTTTTACTTACTCGCGTAAACACCGCATCACATTTTTACTCGGAAAAACCACCCAAATAAATTTTTACTCGAATGTTTTTCTATTTGCATTTTTTTTACTTGATCGTTTTGTTCGTGTGTCGTCATGCGCCGATCTTTTGTTTTGCGCTGGATAAATGTTTTGAATTACTTAATGATTGTTTAAGTTAGAAGTAAAGCAAATTGCATTAGTAAATTGTTTTCATCAAAATTTAACATAAAAGATAATCGCAATTTCTATATTTAAATATTCACATTAATAAGAAATGAGATGAGCAATAGATTACAGGTTGATTATGGGACATCTGTTTAATTATTTGTTGCCTGGGTATTCTAAGCCTGGCCTGAAGAAACCTTGTGTCTAAGAAATGTCAACTTTCAAAATGCATATTGTACAAATTTTGGCTATTTGGTTATTTGGGCAAAACCCGAAACTGAAGTTTGCTACCTGTTACATACATTCTCCCTAATGCAAAAAACCCTTTTTATCATCTAACGCGCGCTGTTCAATTTTCCGACGGCAAGTACACAAGTACACACATATTATGTGTAAGTAATTTTCATACTCTGTATTTGCCTGCATATTAATTTTCTAATGCTTCAAAAAATGAAGCGTACAAGCGACAGACATTTCAAAAAGAGTTTTGACGATACTAGTAATTTCGGGCACGATTAAAAAAAAAATACTCGAGTAATTTCGCTTCAAGAAAAAAATATTCAAGTAAAGAAATACCCGATCACATATTTACTCTAAATTTTTGTGTATGAGTACGACCGCCACCGCATTTTCTATGTGTATGACTCGAGTGAAAAAAACCACCACCCGTGCAGTTCTCTGATAGCCATGTCCGTCTGTCTGTCTGTCCGTATGAACAAACAGATTTCAGAGATGGTAAGAGCTGCAAGTTCGAGCTTGGTGTCAATCGACCACATATTTAGTCAGTCAATACAGGAATCTTTTTTTTTCGATGCGACGCCTCAATCGAACACAATGAGCAAAAAACTAGACACACCTCGGAAAAAATCGGTGTTTTCGGCGATAATCTCAATAACTTGGCACCTAGGGTCACCAATTTTGGTACGGAGGTCCCTAGCAACGTTATAAAAGCATAAAAGCATATCTGAGTATACAAAGATACAAGCACATGCTCGAACATTTTTGCAGCATACGTGGCGTCAGCCTCCACTCTATCTGTTTCCGCGCGAACTGAAGGCTGTTTTGATACCAGTGAATTGAGTCCTGGAACTCCTTCACCAGATTCCTAACGAAAATGTGGCGCGTTCTACAAGTATTGCCGGACTGGCGTGCCACGACGGGCGAATAAGCTGTACGCTATTAAAATGAGAGGTTTAGTGGATCTTGCTGTAAATTCAATATGAACAGCATTTGATGCAAAACACACGAACACCGCTGTATACAATTATGGCGGGGCTCGTCCTCTTATCTTTATCAGCACATCTATGGCACTGCATAACTCTATACCTAAATGAATGAACGAGATTCGTCTTCCAAAATTGTCCGACTTCTGACTGTATATAGTCAGCGATTGCAATCTTAGTAAACTATCTAGGCAAACAAGTACCGAGTATTCTTTTAACCCTTGAGGCCAAAGTCTTTTTGCCTTGCAACGAAGCCGAACAAACAGATCGAGTTTCTGAGCGCCACACCCTTTTGACGACAAATCGACTGGATTTGATGATGTCGGTCCATGTCTGCAAGATACATTATTGGCCATCTCTGGGAGGCCTGCAACTCGGCCAGAAATGTTGCTAGTAATGAAGGAGAAGTATCTATACAATGTAGTGCGGTTTCTGAATCTTTTGTGAAACTCACACTCTCGATTCGACTTCGGTGAAACGCGTATATTTGGGCTAACATATACGCAAAAGGTTCTAACAATGTTTTTCGCTTGGTGTGACTTAATTTGGCGAAACTACCAACTAAATGAAATGGAAAAGTAATCAACCTTGGTGTCCACCTCATGCCAAGCGTTCTTGTCGAATCGGCATCATTGGAAATCCAAAGTTTCTCATTTCCGTCTTCTTCTAATACGTTATAATGGCTTTAAAACCATTTTGCCTATTGAAATTTGCACGTTTTGATATCTTACGTAAGGTCGGTTTAAACGAAATCTAAAAAATGAACGAATTAGATCCCACTGAATATCAGGTCCCATCACGACGCGTCCACTAATACTCGAAGTTTGGTGGAACTGCTACTGGGTCTCAGGACGCACTGGTGTGAAAGGGTGCAATGTGGTCCTGGTGGAACTTCTGTATCTATGAAAAACGTTCGCCCAATTCGAATATTCATTATGAACTTCCAACTTTATAGAAAGAACATGTCTCTATGCAATTTTTGATGACCCCAGCACTTTGGGATCAGTCATGAAAGTCAAATTGACACCAAAGTGTCCAATCGGCAATTTACGAACTCTGTCCCGAGAGTGTTGTTTGCAAATGATGTGCTCCGCAGAATAATTTCCGGACACACTTGTCTCCGGGACAACTTCAACCTCGCAGTGTCGATGTACATTGTCTTCAAAACGAACATCTCTATGTTCCATCACTGAGCAGCATACTGGGCTTTTGGTATGCATTTTTTTGCACCGCCCTGATGCCAACCAACCAAGCAACGTCCTTTGTAGTAACGGACCACCCTTCGCCAATCGAGTTTGTCCGTTACAAAACATTTCGAAAATGGAGTTGGCTCCCAGAAGCATATCTATTTGCTGGGGTTTGTGGAATTCAGGGCCGGCCAGTTCGACATTTGGGATCTTCCGCATATTGATGGGAAGATCACAATCTGGCTGCCTGCTAAAAATCGATTTCAGTACCCAAAACTCAGCGCTGAACTGATGACTCGATACACGATACGAAACTACTGTCGAGACTTTGCTTTTTGCAGTCAATCTCGACTGTCTAACCGACTTGACGGTTAAGCACTTGTTTTTGCGTTGAAGGCGCAAAGCTTGAACGAGGTTTTCTGTCATGAAATAAACCTGAGGCTCTGAATTCAACAAGGCTCTAGCGTTTCGTTTCTGACCGAATCTGTCTTGAACTGTAACGACTGCGGTCGCAAGGATTACTTGATCGATTTCTCTAGTAACATGATCTACATGGGCAAGATGTGCGGAGGCTTGTGATTTTTCAACGAGTGCGTATTTGTGCAGAAGAGTAATGTGTGGGCCAGAACATATCCTACACTTCGACGCAGTGCAGTTAGACTTTCTGTGTCCCGAATGTAAACAATTTATACAAAGTTGACTGGATTTCACGAAATTGAATCTTTCGTCAACTGCTAATGCTGCGAACCCTTGACAGTTTCCAATCATATGGTTGGTACTGCAAAAGGTGCACTCGGGATCCACTTCTTTCTCGACATTCTTGCATGCAAATGACGATTTTCTTGCATGGTCCTTGTCGAAATTCTGCTTCATCCAAGACTTTGAACATTCTTCAGCAGATAAGTGCTGATATCGCTTGTTCAAAGCTACCACGCAATCGGCCCATTTCGGCAATGTGTTATAGTCAAGTGGATCATATTTCGATTTTGTATGAGGATCCACCTTTGACATAACTATGTGAATTAAAATTGCGTTAGCGAAATCCTCCTCATTCCCAACCGACATTAGCAAATCAAAAATTGCCGATAGCGAGTCAACTATTGTGCGAATTCCAACAGCCGATGGCATGGATATCGGCTGAATGTCAAACAACTGGGCGAGAGTGCCAAAAAAGATAAGGCATTTGTTGTCGTATACTTGACATAGACTTTCTAATGCCTTAGGGTAATTTGCATCATATACATGTAAAACTCTGATGGTGCCTAACGCCTCATCTGATAAGCACGATATCAAATGGTTGAATTTCTCAATATTTGGCAGTGAGCGATCAGAGTCTATCAAGCTATTAAACAGACCGATCAATTGTCTGTATTCCAAATGTTTACTGCTGAATTTGGGCAACTTTAGTTTGGGTAAGTGAGAATGGTGAGAAGGCTGAGGTACGATTTCTGATGTCTAATGTACACTAAGGGCTGACATATATAAAAGACAGTAGCTGATCAATATAATTTATGATAATTAGAAGATTAAAGATAATCAGATGGCTAACTAAACTTCTCGCATGTTAAAATAAATAACATCAACTAACAAAACGCAATCCTATCTAAATAAGCGCTGGCAGTAGTCAACAATATCAAATAATTATCTACGCTAACGCACGAGCGCAGACAATAATCAGCTGATTGGCGATATTCGGATTATTCGCCTGCACACTGCGTAAAAACAACAACAGCGCATGTGCAGGTCGACAAACGATACGATCTACCAACAACAACAGCGCATGCGTAGGTAACGATGCGATTTATCAACAACAACTAAAAGGCTTTCTGTTAATCAGCGTACGTTTGTATGTTTGCTAGCGCTTATGTATGTGTAAGCAGTGCTGACACAAACAAAGCAAAGCAAAATCAAAGTAAAGCACAAACAAATTAACTACCGCAAGCTTAAACTCCAGCAGCTATATATATTAGTGGCGAACGCAATGTCTTTAATGCACAACAAATGAAGCAGTTCTTTTCTATGTACGTTTACGAATATGTATTATGTGCCGCTTGTGCTTTCTATTTTCCTATTTACTGACTCGTTTGGGCACTGTTACCTGATCAACAGAAGAGTCACTCTTGGGCTCAATTCTGGGATTATCACTACAATGACTATGTGGGGACTCAAGTGTCTTTGACTACTGTCTGTTCTTATCCAAAAACGTCAACAGTTCCAGGGAAAATCCAAGTTTATCGAAACCGACACACACAACAAGCCAAAGCCTTGAAATGTCTAAAAGAACAACGAACGCGATTGAAAGTCCCTGCTTGGGCGCCAATGAAAAATCTAGAAACTACTTAAAAGTTGGAACAAATTGCGCGTTCATAAACATAACAATTTGTTGTCGGACAGTCAAACGCGGAAAGGTTTGGCAGCGTGTGCGTGGTTACAGGGAAACGATATTACGAACTAACTGCTTCTCGCGGCAGCCGCACTACCGATTGCAAATTCGACTTACTGACTAGCTTAAGTACAAGAGTTCGATACACTACTGGACAATTCAATACAATCGTTAATTTAAGCTTATCCTAACAATTCATTATTTTTTTTATTCTAACTTATGTTTATGATCCAACAAACTTAAGCAAGGAACTTACTATTTCAAAGCTTTAAAGGAATAATCCTACCTACCTGTTCTATTGGAACAATCAACATCAAAATCACTAATGTTATTTACTAGGTAATATCGCCTATTGTATCCCGCCAGATACAGACAGACTTAGCTTGCGTCCGAGTAGTTCCACTTATGTACATAAGTGAGAAACCCTATCTTAGTTCTAAAGTATTATATTACAAATTACAATAACAAGAAAAAAATAAAATTTGTAAAACAATAAGTTATAAAGTGGAAAAATTAAATTGTTCGGTGCATACAAAAAATTAATCAAAATGCAACGAAACAAAATCAAGTGATTAACCCGCTGCGGTGGTGGCGGTGAACATCATCTACGAGAGTTACAAAATCACTAAAAAAGAATCTAGCGAATCCACCGCGGTGATAAAATGCTGCGATAAACAAGTGAAATAGCATAGCGGATAAATTGTTATCATATATATGGAAAAAAAATAAACCGCTGCGGTAACTTGTTTTACGAGCGGCAGTACATTACTAAAAAATGTGACAAACACACCACTGTGTGTGGTAGCTTACGAAGCTCTGTGTGTGTAGCCGTATCTTTAGTGGACGGAAGCCAAACAGGAATACTACGGTCCACCGTCCCCAGAAAAAAGAGAAACAAACCAATTAAGGAAAGAAAACACAACAAAACGAATACGAAAAAAAAAATGTTCGCACAGCACAAAACGCTTGCCCAAAAATAAAATATTGTGTATTAAGCACCTATTGTATTCGAAATACTAAATTAATGTTTTTTACCTTTAGAATCTGCCTGTGAATTTGAGCAACAAGTACACCCGACAACAGCAAAGGAACTACACATCTTGGAACAAGGATTGAGTGAAGCGTATTGAATGATAAAAAATTAAAAAAAAAAAAACATTACAATACAAAGTTATCCCTGTCTAAATAAAATATCCGACAGTTTCAATAAAAAGATTTCTTCATTGGAACTATAAAGTTTTCAAGTAATACAAACAGAGAATTTTAATCGATAAGCTGCCAAATGTGCTCTATAGTATGGAAAAAATAAATAAATTAGACCCTCGCCAAGATCGAGGCGGCCCAACCCATTTCGCAACGCACAGTGATTGTACAACTTAGACGTGGCGCCATATTACTATGAGGCCGTTTCGAGCGAGGCATATCAAAATCCATCGAGTGCCCTTACCATGAAGAGACTTAATCAGTATACGACTCAGCCAATTGCGCATTGCAACCAGAAGACCCGGAGGGTCGCGAACAAAACGAGAGCGAAGCAGAGAGGGAGGAAAATTTTATGAGCGACGCCTCTCTAGCGTTCCATACATGGTGTGTGGAACCAAAGACGGGGCTAAGTAAATATTTTTAAAACACACAGGTACGAACAAGAACTTTATTAGCCATAGGATAGCCTAAGTAGCCCCATCAAAAACCCGTTTCAAGTCCAATTTGCCGCAGGAAACATCTAGATTACCCATTGCCTTACTGGTCGATTTTTTCAATCACAGCTACATTGATCTAATTTGTCGTACATTCAGGCCAAGTGTCATTAGATGATATTATAGGAGACGATGCCCGAAAAATTTTAAAATCTTTGATAGATAGGAGAAATGACTTCCTCGTAATAACACCTGACATTAAAAATTCGCCAAAATTCGCTCGAGTACATCTAAACTGATTTTCTCAAAAAGCTACCCAAGCCCTACTTGTATGAGAGAAGAAATGGAGAAACAAATCGACAAATTGTTTCCTTCTATTATTCCAGTTTTGATTGCCCCGAAGAGCCAAAAGATTATGGAGAAAAACAAAATCGAATGGTGATAGACTTCAAACGCGGTCACTATTTTCGATACCTTCTTTGTACCCGATATAATATCAACATTGTCTAGCCTGGGCAAGGCCAAACTTTTCACAACACTCGACTTAAAGTCGGCGTTTTACCAGATTCACATGAAGGAATTGGATATCCAAAAAAACAGCTTTTTACACTTTGAACGGAAAGTACGAATACCTGCGTTTCCCTTTTGGTTTGAAGAAGGTTCCATCAGTTTTCCAAAGGATGATTGATGATGTAAGACAACACACCGGCAAGATTTGTTACATCTACATAGACGACATCATAGTCTTTAGCAAGGATTAGGAAAGCAACTGGGAAAATCTTCGAGCAAAGACCGACCATTCGTTATGATAAAGAAATGCTAGCAATTGTCTGGCCACTAAATAACCTCCGTTCTTACCTCTATGGGGCAAGATCCACCAAGATATACACGAATCACCAACCTTTAACTTTTTCCTTGAGTAAAATAAATTACAATGCAAAGTTGAAAAGTTGGAAGTCGCGCATAAAGGAATATAACTGCGAGTTGATCTACAAACCGTGAAAGTTTTGCATCGTAGCTGACGCCCTTTGTCGGATCACATCGCACGTTAATCACCTAGGTTCAAACGTTGCAACGGCATCGGAAGATAGTTCGTATTCAATGGCAATGGTCCACAGCGTTTACCGAGATCAGCTGTTATTTGATCCGAATAAGTCAGAATATGCTTGCGAGGTCCCACACGCCGGGTATACACGCCATTCAATATTGATTGGCAGTAACTTAATGCAGAACTTGGAAAGTTCACTTAGGTCTTATTTAAAACCGTTGATAATAAACGGTATAAAGATGCCCGAGGCGTACTTGTAGTTTTTACATCTTTGATGCTTGGAGTCATTCAAGAGCTATTAAATCTGTATAACCCAACGGATAGCTGTGGACCTTAATGATAACGAGGAAATTTGCAAGATAATAGGTGATGAACACTCTTGAGCGCACAGAAACCCTATGGAAATGAAAATCTAAAACCTCGAACAATTCTACTTCAATAAAGTGGCAAGCCGTGTCAAGGCACAAGTCTCTTGTTTCCAAGCCTGCAAAACAAATAAATATGACAGATATTTCCCGGATTAATTATCAGGGATTGACGAACTTTAAACAACAAACTCAAGAAGACATTCGAGAGTTGTTCCAATAAATGCAGAATACGACCAACTCCAGGTTATATAAAACTAGGTCGTTTCCAAAGTCGTATGATGCTGGCAACAGAGAGAAGCAGCGTTTCAAGCCAGAGCAAGTTCAGGAGAATAGGAAGGTCACCGTAAAAACTCAATCTGGAAAAATTTGTCTCAAGTCGGATATAAGAAATTGATAGATAGATTTGAGTACATCATATCAAAGAAAGAAAGAATTTCGATTTACAATCTCTCTGTAGTTTAAGAACACATAAAAACACACTACTACTCATAAAAAAAAAAAAATTAAAAAACAAGAAAAAAACAAGAAAGAATGCTATAGTCGCTATTAAAAGGAGCCCATGCAATATGCGACTACTTGAAGAACGATCGGGAAATAGTTGAGTTGGTTGAAACAATCTATCACTAGAATATGTACATCACTTTGGGCTGGAGAGTTTGAGTAAGTTGTCGGGGATGCCCATTCCGAGGTATCAATTGCTACAATCTTGACGACATTCTTATACATCGTGTGGAGGAAGATAACGTTAACTAAAGGTATTCCACAATACCGCAATGCTTTTCCTGAGCTGGAGGCACAGAGTACACAGTTGACTTCAGCGAAGCATCAGTAATCAGCGGGACGCAGATATTTGAAAGGGGAGGAGTGAACACCAGCAAAACTCTCTCCCACCTTAGCGAGTTCATGCGGGCAACAACCCCCACCGTTCCCACCTTTACGCACGCCACGCCACACGGCGTCGCCAACACACGATATATCGCTGCATCGACAGTTTTCGGCCACGAACTGGCCGACAGCAACAGCAATTTGCTGAGTCAGATTTCCGGCATTCTTTTTTATACGTCAACAAAATCACCTGCGAGTGCAATAAAATTTTTTCAACGCTTTTAATACCATGCTTGTTGAACTCACTGAATCGTCTATTTATGTATATATTTATGTATATAGTATGTATGTATGTATATATGTATGTATATATATATATATTTTTTTTTTTTTTTACTGAAATTAAAAAAATTCAATTAACAATTCTCATTGTCAGCATTCGAAACTACGACGAAGATTTCACATCGCGCCGCAACTCTACCAATTGTACCAAGCGATACTTATAAGAATCTTCCGATTATCAGCATTTAAATTTTATACATTGTAAATAAGCGTTCTAGCCGGGGTACAGATCTCAGTCTGTCCAGGACTCGAATCTTACAAGAAATTTTTAATATTGGCGGAGACGCTGCATACGGGGAAAAATGGCCGATCGGAGGGTGGATGATGGCGTGGAAGGGGGGAAGCGGAACGCGAGATCGAGGAAAGGATACTGCCGTCGTTCTCCGCGAGCTGCCGCGATGCCCTGCGAGATCGAAGCGGGGTGCCGAGGTACTCTGGCGGCCGCCGCTGTTCTCATGCGGGAGAGCACTGCGTGGGGAGGGGGGGAAAGCGAGACGCGAGATCTAAACGGGGAGCGCCGCCGTTGTTCTCAGCAATGTCAAGCGCTACTCCGCGAGATCGAAACGCAGTGCAGTAGGGATTAGGACGATGCAAAGGCGAGATCCAAACGGGGAGCGCCACCGTTGATCTCAGCGAGTCGCTGCGTACAGGGTGAGAGAACGTCTTGCGAGTTTCCGGCCACGACGGTTCTCAGCGGAAGACGGCGTTGATTCGTGAGAATTGAGTGTGACTCCAGGGGCACCGTAGAGTCACGACTATTCTCGAACGAAACGGAAGCAACGGGAGTAGGGATATGATGGGCGAAACCTAACCAGGTCTGCGATTCAATCTAGGAACAACACACTGTTCGTCTTCGTTTTCCTTATCTCTTTTATTCTTCTCTTTATTCTTTTCTTTAACTGTCGCGCCTTACTGTCGCACTGGTCCTAACGGTTCTCTCTTCTTACAGTTGTATGCTTCTTGTTATCGCTCACTGCTCACGTCTGCTTATCTCAGCTCTCGATCGCAAAGTGCTGGCCACGCTTTCGATCAAATAGCGCGAAAGCTGTTCTGATGCAACCCCACCACGAAAACTGTCCCTTCACCACAGAGCTTTCATGCAGAGTTGCACCCCGACAGAGGGCGTTGCCAGCCTCACTTAACTCCTATCGATAAATTTATATTTTTAAACTATGTAAGGTGGGATTAAGGGCCCCGCCTTACAACTTACAAATACTCATTCGTTTGAACTTTTTTATATATGCACATATATACATATATTTATCAGAGACCTGCAACGAGTATTAAAATTTCGTGTATACTCGAACGTTTAATCGTGATTGTTTTGTTCGAACAAATTTGATACTCGATCGTTTGTGTGCGTACCACGGGCATGCTTATACTCGTTTTACTCGAGTATATACTATACTATATGGGCTGATCTTTTGATCTTCTTCTGATCTTCCCTTGTTTCCATGTTTTCCTCTTAACAAATGGCAGCACTGCAAGCGTCCGGCAAAGCAAGCGAATCAACTAGTATGCTTGTTACTCGAACGTTTTATACTGAATAGACGGTCAGGGCAGGTTGCGTTCGAATACTCGTTCGAATACTCGTTCGATTACTCTTTGGCGTGCTTATTAATTAGGGATGCTTATATATTTATATATTAATAACAAGCTTAGAAATTCAGAATAAAGTTTAATATTGGATTATATTTAGAACATGTGTTGTTTTTTTGTCGGCGCATCGTGGTGAAGTTGGCTGCGATTATTTGATCTGGTTATATCTGTGTAAGGCGGTTCGATCAGTCGTTTGACTGCATCCTCTCGAACAAATACATATTCACAATCATTTATATGCTTGTGTGTTGGAATATCATCAACATTCAAACAATAACATTACACAACACTAAGTTATGAATTATTAGATTATGTTAATCTGGTCACACTTGAATCTGTTCTCCTTCTTCTTCTTAAAAAGCCTAAGCTGTAACGTGGTGTCGATGTTGCATACGAAAAGAATAATCTTTAAATATAAAGTCAATCTATATATAAAACATAAATCAAACATTGAGAGTTATTATTTATTCATTTAATCTCTTTTTTTCTAATATTGTGTTTGAACAGTTTAGGTTTGATGTGATGCGCTGTTGAAATTGGCTTTAGCGCTTGCATGCTTGTTCGAAATTCGCTAACAAATTCTGCGAGTCTTGCAGGTGAGTCCAGATCAGGAAAATACTCGTTGGGTAGATGAAGCGTGCATCCGTTATTCATTTAATAATTCCAATTGACTGCGGATGGTAAGGTGTCGTGTGGATGTGCTCACTTCCAACTATATTCGCCAACGATTTGAAAAGCGCAGACTCAAATTGTGTACCCTGGTCTGCCGTTATGATTTTGGGACAACCAAAACGAGATATTCAACAGTTTCAAAAGGCTCTGCAGACAAGTCTGGGAAAAGAATTGCTTCTGGCCATGGAATATATGGTCATATTGTGCCGGTCGAAATGTCGCAGTAAACGTGTACTCCCTTGTTGAGTTCCATTGATTGTAGTTGTAGTGACATTGTTCCGCTCAACAACACGGACAACTCGCTGTCTGATGCCTGAGATTCCTCAATGTCTTTTGGAGTCAGCGACGATAGCATTGAAATTGCATTGATCCTTGAAAACGCATCAGCAACCACATTTTTGTTTCCACTCAGATGTACTATTATCGTCGAAAATTGGGAGATAAAACACAAATGGCGCAGTTGTCGAGGTGATGCCTTCTCTGGCCGTTGCGAAAATGCGTATATAAGAGGCTTATGATCAGTGTTAATTGCAAACGCTCTTGCATCTACCAAATGTTTGAAGTGTTTTATGGCATCATATATAGCCAGCAGCTCCCGATCATAAGTACTGTAGCTTCGTTCGGTGCTGGTGAGTTTTTTCGAATAAAACCCTAAAGGTCAGTATACTGCTTCAGTACAGCTCCTATTTCCGTGTCTGACGCATCGCACGTCAAACAGAGTTCTGCAATTGATTCTGGATGCGCGAGTATTGCTGTCGTTGCTAAACTCTTCTTGCATTCAGCAAATATTTTTATAGCATCAGAAGTCTAAACAATTGGCTGCTTGTCATTTTTCTTCATATTCCGCGTCAAATTGTTAAGAGGCGCTTGTATTTGTGGGGCATGTCGAATGCAACGTCGATAATAATTGAGTATTCAAAAAACCTAATTCGCATGTGGTTTGGGGTTAAGGAATGTCCAGAATGGCATTCATTCGGTCCATGGGAGGTTTAATTCCCTTGCTGTTGACTGCGTATCCAAGAAATTCCACCTCAGCTTGGGAAAACTGACTTTTCTTTTTGTTGATCTTTAATCCGTGTTTATGTAAAGTGCCGAGGACATTGCGAACGTGTATATCATGTTGTTCTGCTGAATCGGACATAATGAGGATGTCGTCAACATAACAAAAAACGTATCCACTCCTCGGAAAATTTGGTCGATAAATCGCTGGAAAGTCTGCGTCCCGTTTTTTAGACCAAACGGCATAAATACGAATTCAATTAAGCCGAATGAAGTGCAGATTGCATTCTTCTCTATATCCTCCTGTGCCATCGGAATTTGATAGTACGCTTTCTCCTAATCCAACGTTGTGCAGATTTTTTGTTACAAAGACGATCGGAAAAATCTTGGATGTGTGGAATTGGATAGCGGTTCGGGACTGTCTCCGCGTTTAGCTTGCGGTAATCGCCACAAGCGCGCCATTGTCAAATCTTTTTTGCTACCATGTGTAGAGGACTTGCCCATGGGCTTTTAAAATGTCGAGCAATTCCTTTATCAACGAGCATGCTGAATTGTGATTTAGCTGACGCTAGTTTGTCGCCCGCCAATCGCCTTTGTCGTTCAGCAACAGGTGCTCCTCGAGTTTTGATGAAGTGGCGGACGGAGTGGACATGAGTTCCTTCCGGTGAACACGGTTTGTGTGATTTTTCCACGGTGTTAACCGATGTATGCTCCAGCGATGTAGAAGCGTTTGGAGATAGACTTCTTAAATCGAAATACGTTGGTTTTGAAGCTTCAAGTAAGCGTTGCTGACCGACATCAATAAGGAGTTGATTTGTTGCGAGGAAACCTGCACCAATTAAGGGTGTTTGAACGTCGGCAACTGTAAATGACCAGGTGTATGTACTGTAAAGAACCGTTCTAGCCGGGGTACAGATCTCAGTCTGTCCAGGACTCGAATCTTACAAGAAATTTGTAATATTCGCGAAGACGCTGCAGACGGGGAAATATGGCCGATCTGAGGGTGGTTGATGGCGTGGGAAGGGGGAAATGGGACGCGAGATCGAGGCAGGGACACTGCCATCGTTCTCCGTGATGCTCTGCGAGATCGAAGCGGGGCGCCGAGGTACTCTGGCGGCCGCCGCTGTTCTCATGCGGGAGAGCACTGCGTGGGGAGGGGGGAAAGTGAGACGCAAGATCTAAACGGGGGGCGCCACCGTTGTTCTCAGCAATGTCACGCGCTACTCCGCGAGATCGAAACGGAGCGCCAAGGTACTCTGGCGGCTGCCGCTGTTCTCAGACGAGGAGTGCAAGAGGGAGTAGGACGATGCGGACACGAGATCTAAACGGGGAGCGCCACCGTTGATCTCAGCGAGTCGCTGCGTACAGCGTGAGAGAACGTCTTGCGAGTTTCCGATCGTGGCTCAAGGGTACCAAGAGGCCACGACGGTTCTCAGCGGAAGACGGCGTTGATTCGTGAGAATTGAGTGTGACTCCAGGGGCACCGTAGAGTCACGACTATTCTCGAACGAAACGGAAGCAACGGGAGTAGGGATGTGATGGTCGAATCCTAACCAGTTCTAGGATTCAATCTATGAACAACGCACTGTTCGTTTTCGTTTTTCTTATTTATTTTATTTTTCTCATTGTTCTTTTCTTTGACTGTCGCGCCTTACTGTCGCACTGGTCCTAACGGTTCTCTCTTCTTACAGTTGTATGCTTCTTGTTGTCGCTCGCTGCTCACGTCTGCTTATCTCAGCTCTCGATCGCAAAGTGCTGGCAGCGTTCTCGATCGAGCATCGCTGCAGCTGTCCTGATACAACTCCACCACGAAAGCTCTCTCTTCACCACAGAGCTTTCGTGCAGAGTTGCACCCGACCGCCCCCTGTGCCCTGACAGAGGGCGCTGCCAGCATCCCTAAATTCCTATCGACAAAGTATTCGATAACATAAACAATAATTTACTTCATGAAATTCTCTTAATACTAATTCACTAAATCTAATTTATTCATTCATTTTCTTAAATCTAAATGATACTAAATTAACTAAAGATAATAATTCATTTTCTTAAATCCTACTTATACCTACTTATACTTATAAACTATGTTAGACGGGGGAAGAACCCCGCCTTTTAGCACGTTGCAGACCTAGGTCAAGTTTTAGGATGAAGTTCCATATGTTTTAATGGGTATTTGATTGGCGGCATACAGATACAGTCTGCCGTTGTTATTCACATGTGGTAACATGCTGCAAGGTATTACAGATACGACTGAACCATAGTCAATAAGGAACAGCTGGTTCGAGAGTCGATCCTTTATGTGCAGACGTTGGTCCGGTAATATTTGCGAAATGTGAGTTTGGGTTTTTGATATGTCGGTAGTGGATGTGCTGCCGTTTACCAGCTGACTTGGCGGCAGCATCTCTAGTTTGGCGTTTGCTGGTAACGTGGGCATGTTGGCTGGCACTTGAGAGCGTTGTTGCCAAATTTTTTGTGTTTCGTCCCACACAGAAATGAGTGGTCGAATTTCTGTCGGAAGCTCACGCAAAAACAAGGACCGAAGAACTTCATCACACCCAGTATCTATCACTAAACGTCGCATATGATCCAATATATATGTAGATTTTTTCGTTTTGATTCGCCGCCACGTAATAGTCTTCGTTGTTTTGAATCAGCCGATTCTGCAAACTTGTTGATGAGACGTCTTTTGATTGTGTCGTACTTGTCTGTTAGAGGTGGCTGTGCGATGAGATCGTTTACTTTCGCAATCACATTTCCTCCAAGTTTATCGAAATTAAGTGAAATTTGTGCTCATCAGCGATGACATTGTGGAGGTAGAATAATCGTTCCAACTGTGCAAACCAAAGCTGAGGATCCGTTCTGTTGAATTTCGGAATGCGGAGTTGAACATGTTGCGATGTGAATCCTGTTGGTTGGCGTAATGATTGCAGTTGGTCAATTTGCTGTTTCAATTCCTGGAATTGATCTAATAGGTCATCATCCGTGGCCTGCATGTTGCCGGCGTCGTAAAAATCGTAATTGTGATTTTGCATTGGGGGTCACCATTTTGACGTGCTTATTAATTTGGGATGCTTATGTATTTATATAATAATAACACGCTTAGAAATTCAGAATAATGTTTAATATTGGATTATATTTAGAACATGTGTTGTTTTTTTGTCGGCGCGTCGTGGTGAAGTTGGCTGCGATGATTTGATCTGGTTACACCAACCAGTGCACTGGTTCAACACTGCAGTGTTGAAAACTAGGTGCTTGACTAGGTTGCCACAACCCGAACGATCAGCAAACCATCTATGCGGCTGATCGTTCTGATCGCGATCAAATTGTTTGATATCAAACGATCAGTTTCGGATCATTCAGAAAACGGGCAACTGATCGTTGTGATTCGAACATTTTTCGGACAGCCCGTTGAATTACTCGTTAACCGATCGTTTGATGAAAAGTTCGAACATATGATATGTATGTATGTGTATGTATATATGTATGTATGCATTGGTCGACACAACCAGCGCACGCGGGCAGCGATGACGTCACACATGCAGCGAAAATATTCGAACACATGTTTGTATGTTTCTGTTTCGCTTGCGTGCAGTGGGTTATTATTACATAAACTTTGTTACGTGATAGCTCTTTTGTTAAATGTAGGATTTTAATGCCACTTTCAGGATAGTTTGATATGATATGTCTCCAAAAAAATGTTGAATTACAATATTTAATTAAATTAAATGTACTATTTAATTAAATGCCTTAAAAGCGGCATTGAAGTTTAAAAGTTTTTTATTTCATATGAGAAAAGGGGGCTTGTCAGCTCAAAATGAATGGCATTGCATTAAGACTGTCTCTAAGAACCTTAATACCGAAATTGGTGTTCCAATAGTTACTGAGATATTCGCCCAAAACATAAATTTTTGTCCAGGTGTTCATACGGACAGACGGACATGGCTATATCGACTCGGGTATTGATGCTGATCAAGACTATATACTTTTTGGGGTCTGCCACGCCTCCTTCTGCCTGTTACGCACATTTTGCTTCTGACAAACTTAAAAGACCCCTCTACTCTTTTTTAAAGTACGGGGTCTAAAAATCTAAATATTTTAAAAACTTTAAACAGACAGGTTCTAGCTTAGACATTTGACAATTAACACCTTCTTCAATCAACATCTTAAAGTCTTCTCTCCTGGGTCTGACAACAAGTTGTGTGCTTAAGGAGTGCTGTTCTTCTAAAAAAAAACCTTATCACCCGACTTTGGAAGTGTTGATTGATTTACCTGCCCGACTGGTCCTTGCTATTCATGTGTAGCGATATGGATAGTGCAATCACAACCTTTTATGATACATTGAATTTTTTACTTAATGTCTGTGTTCCGCTCTGTGTTCCAACTAGGTATTACAAGCGTATTTGTTTTTCCCGTGAGTTAGCATTGGTTAAAAATAGAAGTCGAAATTCTATAAGAGCTTCAGGGAAACTGGCTCTTCCTTGTATCTCTCGCGATATCTGATTGCTCGATCTGTGGGCCACAGTTCCGAAGGAATTCGAGACGGTTTTATAACTTCGTTAATTCGAAGCGTAAATCATCAACGCTTCCATCTAGTGTGTTGTTTGAAAGAGAATCTTCTAATTCGGATAAGTCTATCGCCGACTTTGTCGGATCATAAATTTAAGTAGTTAGAATAAGGAAAATTATGAATTTGTATTATTAGTTTAAATTAACGAAACTATTGAATTGTCCAGCATTGTAATGAACTCTTATACTTAAGCTAGTTGGTAAGCCGAATTTGCATTCGGCAGTGCAGCTGTCGCGAGCAGCAAGTCAGTTGTAATTTTCGTCTCGCTTAACCACACACACGCTGCCAAGCCTTTCCGCGATTGCCTGTCCAACAATAAATTGTATTGTTCAAGAACTTGCAATTTGTTCTTATTTAAAAGTAGTTTCTCGATTTTTCATGGCGCCCGAACAGGGACTTTCAATCGCGTTTGTTGGTCTTTAAGACATTTCAAGGCTTGGTTTGCGGTGTGTGTCGGTATCGTTACACTTGTTGTTGTTGTTGGATTTCCCTGGAGCTGTGGAATTCTTTGGAATTTTGGATATAAACAACCAGGAGTTGAAGACACCCATCTTGGAGATAGTCCCAGAATTGAGTCCAAGAGCGATTCTTCTGATCAGGTAACAGTGCCCAAACGAGTCAGTGCATAGGAGAATAGAAAGTGCAAGCGTACAAGCGGCGCATAATACATATTCGTGAACGTACATAGAAAAGTACTGCTCCATTTGATGCACAATAAAGACATTGCGTTTCGGCACTGATATATACTTGTGATTTATTGAAAGGCTATTTGACGCAAAACACACAAATCGAATCAAATAAATATACATAAATAAAACAAAACACTTAACTAGTGCAAATATATTTGTTATATTTATTTCGCATATCAACGTTAGCCGTTCCTCTTTGATTTCGCTATTCGCCAATCTACATATTTCGGTGGTGGGTTTTTTGACCTTTGTTCTTTGCACATAATTTGCACATAAGTAAAGCGCAGTTCGCGTTTACATACATACATACAGCTGTTGGAGTTGGCTTGCGGTAGTTAGCTTGTACTTTGTTATTGCTTTACTTTGCTTCTGCTTTGCTTTGTTTGTGTCGCGCTAGCAAACATACAAACGTACGCTGATTAACTGCAAGCCCTTTAGTTGTTGTTGGTAGATCGCATCATTGCCTACGCATGCGCTGTTGTTGTTGGTAGATCGCATCGTTTGTCTACCTGCGCATGCGCTGTTGTTGTTTTTACGCAGTGTGCAGTCGAATAGTCGGAATATCGCTAATCAGCTGGTTATTGTTTGCGCTGATGCGTTTGCGTAGATTGTTCTTTTGTTTTTGTTGTCAGCGCTTATCTGCATACGCTTGCGTTTGATTAGTTGTTGTTAGCTCTGCTATTCGAGAAGTGTAGTTAGCCAGCTGATTGTCATTACTCTTCGATTCGTTTATATTGAACAGCTACTGTCTTTGTGACAGTACACTTAAGTGCATTCGAATAGAGCCAACGTTTAATTAGTCAATATGGCACACAAAGTAGATTATAATGAGACTATAGTGGATGTCGACGAAACTTGCCTTAGTGCTCGTTTAAGTCAATTATTTGTTAAATTGGAGAAAGTAGAGAGCGACATAGAGCGCCAAAGGAGTTCACTCATTAATAAAATGGTGACTCCAAGTAAATTTGAGATTCAGTGCCGGCTAGATATATTAAATTCGTACATTTCCAAAGCTATGGATCTGCAGTCAGAGATCGATGCAATAGATCCTGACAATACTAGCCGCTCAATGCTTGAGGAAACTTGCATTCTTGCACGGTCATCATATATGGCTGCTCTTAGCAAATTTGAAGTTGTTGACCGTGCTCCAGTTTCTCACCACTCTCACCTGTCCAATCTAAAGCTGCCCAAATTCAGTGGCAAGCACTCCGAATACAGACAATTCATCGGTCTGCTTAGTAGTTTAGTTGATTCGGATCGCTCGCTGTCAAATATTAATAAACTCAACCATTTGATATCGTGCTTATCAGATGAGGCGTTAGGCACCATCAGAGCCTTCCAGGTATCTGATGCAAATTACCCAAAGGCGTTGGAGAGTTTGAGTCGAGTATACGACAACAAGTGCCTGATCTTCTTCGATACTATCGCTCAGTTGTTCAACATTGGGTCTCAGGTGAATTTCATGACAGAAGACCTCACTCATGCCTTGCGCCTTTAACGCAAAAACAAGTGCTTGACCGTCAAGTCGGTAGGACACTCAAGTTTAAGTGCAAAAAGCGAAGTATCGACTATAGTTTCGTCTTGTGTATCGAGACATCAGTTCAGCGCCGAGCTTTGGGTGCTGAAATCGATTTGTAGCAGGCAGCCAGATTGTGATCTTCCCATCAATAGGTGGAAGATCCCAGCAAATGTCGAACTGGCTGACCCTGAGTTTCACAAACCCCAGAAAATAGATATACTTCTGGAAGCCGACTCCTTTTTTGAAATGCTTTGTAACGGACGAATTCGATTGGCGAAGGGTGGTCCGTTACTACAAAGGACGTTGTTTGGTTGGGTGGCATCAGGGCGGTGCAAGAAAATGTTTACCAAAAGCCCAATATGTTGCTCAGGGATGCAACATAGAAAATATGTTCGATTTGAAGACAGTGTAGATCGACACTGTGAGGTCGAAGCTGTCCCGGAGAAAAGTGTTTCGGCAAATTATTCTGCGGAGCACATCGATTGCAATCAAAGCTTTCGGGACAGCGTTCAAAAATTGACGACTGGACACTTTGGTGTCAATTTGACAGTCATGACTGATCCCAAAGTGCTGGGGTCGGCCCAAATTGTCAAAAGGCATGTAGTTCCCATGATCTAAGAACTCCAGGAGGTATATGTGAGTTTCATGAACGTCAATCTTAACCTTGGTCGTATGTTCTTAGATACAGAAGTTCCACCAGGATCACGTTACACTTTTTTACACCAGTGCGTCCTGAGACCTGAAAGCAGTTCCACCAAACTTCGAGTAGGAGTGGACGTGTCGTGGAAGCAAACGTTGTCATACTCTCTCAAGAAATTACTGGTGGGACCTGCTATTCAGAGGGATCAAATTGGGTCATTTTGTAGGTTCCGTCTAACCGACCTGCCCTCACGGCAGATATTAAAACGGGCAAAGTTCAATTGGCAAAATGGTTGTCGAACCATTATAACGTATTAGAAGAAGGTGGAAATGAGAAACTTTGGATTTCCAATGATGCCGATTCGACAAGAACGCTTGGCATGAGGAGGACCCCAAGGTTGGATACTTTTCGGTATCACTTGGTTGGTAGTTTTGCCAAATTAAGTTCCACCAAGCGCAAAACATTGATAGAATCTTTCGCGTATATGTTAGCCCAAATATACGCGTTGGACCGATGTCGAATCGAGAGTGCGAGGAATGATTCAGAATCCGCACTACATTGTTTAAAAACTTCCCCTTCAATACCAGCAACATTTGTAGCAAATCGAGTTGCAGGCCTCGAAGAGATGGCCAATAATGTATCTTGGAGACATGGACCAACATCATCAAATCCAGTCGATTTGTGGTCAAGAAGATGTACCGTTCAGAAACTCGATCAGTTCGTTCGGCCTCGTTGCAAGGCAAAAAGACAATGGCCTCAAGGGTTCAAAGAATACTCAGTACTCGTTTGCCTATCTAGCTTAGTAAGATTGCAATCACTGACTATATACAGTCAAAAGTCGGACGATTTTGAAAGACGAATCTCTTTGATGCATCTAGGTATAGACTTGTGCGGTGCCACAGATGTGCTGATAAAGATGAGAGGACGAGTTCCGCCAATAGTGTATACAGCGGTGTTCGTGTGTTTTGCATTAAATGCTGTTCATATTGTATTTACAGCAAGATCCACTAAACCCTTAGTTTAACAGCGTACAGCTTATTCGCTCGCCGTGGCACGCCAGTCCGGCGATACTTGGAGAAGGCGACATATTTTCGTGAAGAACCTGGCGAAGGAGTTCCATGGACTCATATCAAAAGAAGCAGATCAGCCGTCAGTTCGCCGCGAAAGGAAGATGGAATGGAGGCTTATCTCAAAGCGCCCCTCTCGTCGTAGGACTGGACATGCAGTAGATCAGCCAGGGCTACTAAGGGATTGAAGGCGATCCCTTCAAGATGGCCGGAATGTCGGATCATAAATTTAAGTATTATTAGTATTATTAGTTTAAATTAACGAAACTATTGAATTGTCCAGCATTGTAATGAACTCTTATACTTAAGCTAGTTGGTGAGCCGAATTTGCATTCGGCAGTGCAGCTGTCGCGAGCAGCAAGTCAGTTGTAATTTTCGTCTCGCTTCAACCACACACACGCTGCCAAGCCTTTCCGCGATTGCCTGTCCAACAATAAATTGTATTGTTTAAGAACTTACAATTTGTTCTTATTTAAAAGTAGTTTCTCGATTTTTCAGACTTATTTCCCGTTTTTTTTCAAACGACTTTTAGTATGTGCGAGTTTAACTGTGACTCACCGTATCCTTATCATTTAAATTCCTTCTATTGTAATTTTACACCAGTCATCACCGAAAGCTCTCTCTAATGTAATTTTAACGCTAATAAATCTGTTTTTTTCACCTGGTCCAGACGGAGTCCCTGTCTGTGTGCTTAAAATCTGTGCAGACGGCCTTTTAAAGCCCTTGTATAAACTATTTACATTGTCCGTTGAAACATGCTGTTATCCTGATGTTTGCAAATCATCTTACATTATTCGTCTTGACAAAAAAGGAAACAATTCCGATGTTTGCAACTATAGGGGTATTTCCAAGTTGTCTGCTATTCCCAAGGCTTTTGAGAAATTAATAACTTATCAACTGCATCCATGCCAGCATGGGTTTGTGAAATGTAGATCCACTACCACTAACCTGTTAGAATTTACATCATTCGCACTGAAGGGCTTTGAGAGAAAATTACAAACTAACGTCATTTACACAGATTTCAGCAAGGCTTTCGACTCCGTAAATCACAGCCTATTAATACATAAGCTTAATGTTTTGGGTGCTTCCTTTAACTTTACTCTTTGAATTTCAAATTACTTAAGTTCTAGAACACAACATGTTTTTTTCAAAGACACTTTGTCTAAATCTGTTCTAGTCACTTCGGGTGTTCGACAAGGAAGTCATCTCGGTCCCTTGTTATTTATGTTGTTCATAAATGATCTGCCATCAGTTACTCTCGTGTGCTCATGTATGCCGACGACGTTAAACTCTGTTTCGGCTGCTGAGTCTCTTCTTGGGACCAGGTTACAATCTGATCTATGTAGTTTTCAAATCTGGTGTCAAGCTAGTTTATTAAATCTTAACTTTAGTAACTGTAACGTAATGTCCTTCAGTAGGCGCCTGCCCTTTCAAAACAATTACATTCTGAATGGCAACTCTCGTAAAAGAATTGATTAGGACACTGATTTGGGTATCCTTATGGATCCTAAGCTCAAGTTCGATAGGCATGTATTGTCAGTTACAAATCGTGCTTTTAGTGTCCTGGGTTTCATAAAGCGCTGATCGAAAGAATTTAACGATCCCTATTTAACAAAAAACACTTTTTACTGCCTTGGTACGGCCTATTCTTGAATATGGATCATGTATTTGGTCACCCCAATACAGGATTCATCAGGATAGAATAGAATCTGTACAAAAACAATTTCTTCTTTTTGCACTAAGGGCTCTAAACTGGAATACTAGCATACGCTTACCATCCTATTGTAGTAGAATTTTACTAATTAATCTTCCTTCTTTGTCTGATCGTAGAACAGTGCTCGGTGTAATTTTAAGATGTATTGTATTTAGTTTTTAGTTATTTTATGTTCTAACAAATAAATTCGATTCGCGTTTATCGTTAGCCGTACGTTATGCGGTGTGTCCCTCGGTATGTTGGGCGGGAGGTGGCTGCATTATTTGCAGGGTTCCGCGCGCTAACAAGCACGTTGCTTGGTGTTGCTGGGCCACTTGAATGTACTGTCCCGTTAGTACATCAACGTCCATAAATACAAAATTAAAAAACTTCTCTTGGTTCTTTTTAACCTTTCTTTCTTTCTTTAGAATCCTCTGCAAGTAAATTATCTCCCCTGCCCAACACGGGTTTGTTAAGAGTCGGTCTACTTCGACCAATCTATTGAAATTTGCCTGTTTTATAAATGAGACATTCCTTAATAGAATGCAAACTGATGTCATATTTGCTGACTTTAGTAAAGCGTCTGCCTCTGTTAATCATAACCTCCTTCTACATAAACTTGGTATTTTAGGTTTCCCACCTTCCCTCCTTATGTGGATATCATTATACCTAACAGTCAGGACAAAAATGGTTATGCTTAGATCAGCCATCTCTAAATCGGTTTTCGTTACTTCTAAAGTTCCCCTAGGCGCTCTATTTTTTTAACTTTTTATAAACGACCTTCCCTATTCGCTATCCCGTGGTCGTATACTTATGTACGCAGATGAAGTGCAATTATTATTATCTTATAAGGACCCCCCGGATCATGCGTTATTACAAGATGATTTAAACACAATGCACAACTGGTGCATAACTAATCACTTGTACCTAAATGTCTCTAAATGCTTGTTTATGACTTTTAACAGGGTTACTCCTTACTTAGCCAATTACTATATTGACAATGTACCCTTAAAACGCATAATGTTAGTTGAAGATCATGGTGTTCTTTTTGATAATAAATTAAGTTTAACACATCATATCAGCACAATTGTTAATAAAGCCAAGGGCACTCTTTGATTTATTAAACGCTTTTCTAATAAATTTAATGAACCCTTTTAGAACGTCTAAATGTTAATATCCCAACTAGGGCAACCAGGTACTACATCCCTTTATTTCTTTTTACATGCACTACTGACTTCGGTTTGCACAATCGTTTTCGGATATTATGCGCTCATTCTAAATCAATACTACACAATAATTTATACACCTCTCTCTCTCTCTTTCCCATCTTAAAGCTTCACTTTCCAACTCCGTTAAATCTTTGATCTCCAGGGGCAGTATGTTTGGAATTTTTGCCATGCATTCCTTTAAGTCATACTCTGTTTTATAGTTATTAATATTAATTTTACTTATATAATACTCGCGACATCACTTAGACTGCTTTAATAAAAAAATAAATGTATATAGAATGTTTATTAATCAGTAATTCGATGAATAGTTAAATTAGGTATTATAAAGTTCAAGTGCATGAATGAATGATGAACTTTAAAAAATGACGCAGTACGACTTCGATGACTCCTTAAACAACGTACAACCAACTTTCAACTTATGTACTCGGGACCTAAAATCTTTAACAGCCACAACCGACATTACTTCCATTCGTCGCCTCCATGTATGGTGTTGTCATCCCGCAGCATTCCTTCCCTTTGTTACATTCGGTCACCGTGATCACTGTCTTCAGACCCAGTCGACAACAGCACCTCGTTCACAGCTACGTATTTCCACAGTTTCATATTTTCGTTGATTGTTGAAGTTATGGATGGACCCTCCTCATTTGCTTTCTTGACATCATACCGGCCATGGCGCTTGACCTTAATTATTTTATATGGGCCAAGAAACGATCTATCAAATTGTTTTGCCCGCCGTAAACTGGGTGCATCATATTGGCACCAAGTCACCCTCCATGTATCCGTGTTCTTGTTTTCGCTTTTTGTCGTAGTTCTCCTTGTACTCCTTATAAGCTTGCACAAAACTGTTATTTGCCTCCTCCCTTACTTGCTGTCTTATTGTCAAATTCGTTTATCCATTCTTGCTCCAATATTGCTGTTAGTTTGTCACTGAGCTTACATTGCATTTCAACTCCAAACATCAACCATCAATTCTATAACTTTAAACGTAATCCGAAAAGTTGTTTGAAGCGACACCGCTGTCGCTGACTATGCGTGATGTCCGAAGATATTTGACCACTACTCTAGCTTCTTAAGTACTTCTTCACTTCCAGTGCTTTTAGTTGTGAATAGCCAAATTATGTAGAAATTTTTTAAATGCGTCAACCATTCCGAAAATAAACTTATATTGCTTTGCATGGGTCCCAGATGATCGATATGCAGCGTGTATTGATGCAGAATAAATGGCCTTCTTGTTTTCACAACTTCTTATTGACCAGAATACACTGGATTCATGTGCTGACTACCTGGGCGACTTTTCTTTCCAAGTGTGGTATCCAAAAGTGTTTTTGTACGGCATGTGTTGTACGACCATTGTTGTGTGCATCAAGGATAAATTCGTGTTCCATGTTCATTGGTACCACCAGCAATTCATTCCTACCAATATGTTTGTACAGAACTCCGCCTTTAAAGTTAAAGTTTTCGTAAGGGCGAGACTTAAGTACCTCTAGAATCATCTTTATATAATTATCTTTCTGTTAAGCGGCTTTGATTCGTGGTTAAATTTCTGATGATACGACCAGCACATCTTGGGGATATCGACTAAGACAGTCAGCATGACGCATTTATTCTCCAGGCCGGTGACTAACATCGAAATTAAAATCTTTCATTGCCTAAATCCACTGGGCGACTTCACGTGGTATATCTTTGTTCTTCACTGTTTGTGTAAACGCAGCGCAGTCGGTTACTAACGTAAAACGTATTCCAAGAATATAGTACTGAAATTTTTCCATTGCAAGTTAACTAGCTTTAACTTCGAGTACGTACATATGTATATAACTTAATTCAAAGGGCTGTCCGAAAAATGTTCAGTTGACCGTTTTCTGTATATATATTCTTGATCAGGATCGCAAACCGAGTCGATATAGCCATGAGCTACAAGTTCGAGTTTGGTGTCAGTTAATACAAGTCAGTTAATACAAGAATCTTTTTGTTTTTGATGCCATGCCCCAATCGCCCACAACAAGCAAAAAACTGGACACACCTCGGAAAAAAACTGTGTTTTCGGCGAATATCTCAGTAACTATGGTACCTACGATCACCAATTTTGGTATGGAGTGCTCCCATGCGTAAATGCATTGGCATTTAAAATTTTGGACTGCCACACCCCTTTTCCCACAACACATAAAAATATTTCTCAACTTTTGTTTCGTTTTTACGCATTTGTTCATATAGTACAGCATTGTAATTTTATAAGTCGAGTGGAGGCTAACTACATATATGATATCAATCTATCCTGAAAGGCGCATTGAAATCGGACTATAAACTAGAAAACTAGAAGCGTTACAATATTGATAATTGAATGCAATATCAACGTATTCGTCGAAAACACCGATTTTTTCCGAGGTGTGTCTAGTTTTTTGCTCATTGTGGGCGAATGGGGCGTGGCATCGAGAAAAAAAGATTCTTGTATTGACTGACTAAATATTTGATCGATTGTCTGTCTCTCTGTCCGTCCTTATACGTACACCTGTATCTTTTAAACTACAAAAGCTAGAGACACCAAATTTGGAATGAATGTCCATTATCTTCGCGAGCAGATCAAGTTTATTTCAAATCGTTGCCACGCCCCTTACCACCCCCGTAATGAGCAAAAAACCAGACCCACCTCAAAAAATTTATATTTTAGGTTAATATCTCAGTAACTATGGCACTTAGGAGCTCGAATTATTGTTATGCAGATTCCTAGAGACAGCCTTGATGCAATGCCACGCCCCCTTTCTTATAAGAGCTAAAAAACCTTTAAATTTCAACGCCGTTTTTAAGGCATTTAATCAAATAGTACTGTGTTGTAATTGTAACATTCGTTTAGAGGAATATCATATTAAACTATCCTAAACATGGCATTTAAATCCGTCTATTAACAAGAAAGTTATCACGTTACAAAGTTTTTATAATTTAGCTGCAATATCACCCAATGCGCGCAAGCGAGACAGTAGCATTCAAACATGTGTTCGAATGTTTTCGCTGCCTGTGTGACGCAAGCGCTGCTCGCACACGATGCCGTGCCGACCAATGCTATACATACATACATATAAATGTGCATACATATAAATTCAAACGAGTGTGTATTTGTATGTATAACATGTAAATGCTGATAATCGAAAGATTCTTGAAAGTGACAAGTAGTGCAACTAATAGAGTTGCGCCGCGTTCTGAAAACGTAGGTCGTATGCTCGAATGCTAACAATGCGAATTATTAATTTAATTTTTTAACATTACATACATATAACATTTTAATTTTTAAATTTATTTTATAATGTTTAATTCAAATTAAATACAAATGCGCTTTTCTATGGGGGTACAAGGTCTTTTACAGTCGGCTCGATCGACTGCAGCCTTTCTTACTTGTCTTTCTTGTTAGGCCCCGTACTTTAAAACAAGAAGGAAAGTACAGTCGAGCAACCCCGACCGTATAATACTCTCTGCATTTTTTTCCGATTTTATTATTAAAATCGGTCTAGAGATTTAGTTATAAGTAGAACTTGCATTAGAACACTTTGAAACAAAAACAAACTAAGCAGAATCACACATACATCTGTTGGTTTGTATGCGAATACACATACGATTGACATTATATGTATGTATGTGTGTATTCGTCACGGCCAGCGACTGCGGGCACCGCTGCCGCCACACAAGCAGCGAAAACGTTTGTACATGTTTCTGTCTCGCTTGCACTCATACGTTGATATTGCATTCAATTATCAATATTGTAACGCTTCTAGTTTTCATCACCATCTCTGAAATCTGTGTGTTCATACGGACAGATATACGGACATGGCTATATCGACTCGGCTTGTGATGCCGATCAAGAATATTAATACTTTAAAGCGTCTGCCACGCCTCCTTCTGCCTGTTACACACTTTTGCGCAAACCTAATATACTCTTGCAGAGAGTATAAAAAATAAGAAAGAAAAGTACTATCGAGCACGCCCGACCGTTAAATACTCTCTGCACTTTTTTTTCCGATTAAATTATTAAATCGGTATCGAGATATTTCAATGTACAGTTCTTCCATTAAAACACGTTGCAACAAAATTATTCAACACCATTTGGCAAAGTGTATTGCATCGATATCTTTATCGATAACGATAACTCAAAAAGTTTATATCTTTTTGCAAGCGTCATCCTAAATTTAAAACTGACGAAAGACGTATATAATTAACAATTTAAAATTTGTATATACAAGATTTGACTAATAGATATGGAATACGCCGACACCGAAAATGTTGTTTCGACTATAACGTACCTTAGAACCTTAGAAAGGCTGAATATAAAAGCGATAGGGTTGAAAATTAGGAGTTGGTGTTCATCGATGAAATAATAACAACCTTGCATTAAAAAAGTTAATTTTTTATTTAAAACAACAAGAAAGAATTCTATAGTCGCCTCACGATTTTAGGATACCCGTTACTCAGTTTCAATATGTTATTAACAATGGTAATAGATAAGACAGCTTGGCAAACAGAACATTTTCATACGAATTCATGATTAGAGCATATTTTCGACCAATCGTTCCTATGGGAGCTATACGATATAATAGTCCGATTTGGATCAAACTTGGTCAGAATGTACATATATATTGATGGCAATTGTATTCTGTGTGAGATTGATAAATATAGCTTGGTCATCGAAAATGTTTCTCATACAAATTCATGTTTTAGTATTCAGTAGTCCGATTTGGATCAAACTTGGTCAGTATATATATATTACTTGCAGATGTATTCTGTGTAAGTTTGATTAATATAGTTTAGATAACGCAAAAGTTTTTCATACTATTTCATATTTGGAGCGTATTTTTTACCGATCGGCCCTATGGGAGCTATACGATATACATAGTTGGCCGATTTTTATCAAACTTGGTCAGTACATCTACTTTCTAGACATGTACTACCCGTGTAAATTTGGTTCAGATAGCCGAGGCCGACTTCATAAAGTATATATACATATTATAGATCAGCATCAACAGCCGAGTCGATATAGCGATGTCCGTCTGTCCGTCTTTCAGTGTGTCCATCCGTCCGTATGAACACCTGGATGTTTTAAACTTTAAAAGCTAGAACCACCAAATTTGGTTTGAAAGTCCGTCATCTTCGCGAGCAGATCAAGTTTATTTCAAATTATTGACACGCCCCTTACCGCCCACGAAATGAGCAAAAAACCAGACACACCTCGGAAAAAATTTTGTTTTTGGCGAAATTCTCAGTAACTATGGCACTTAGAAGTACCAGCTTCGGCTCATACCAAACTATTCTGAAAGTTGCATAAAATTCCTACTTTGAACAAGACAGCTATCACATTACAAAGTTTATATAATTTAGCTGCAATATCACCCAATGCGCGCAAGCGAGACAGCAACATACAAACATGTGTTCGAATGTTTTCGCTGCATGTGTGACGTCAGCGCTGCCCGCGTATGCTGGTCGTGTCGTCTAATGGTACTCATACATACATATAAACATATGTGCATACACATAATATCAAACGAATGTGTATTTGTATGTATAACATGTAAATGCTGATAATCGGAATGTTATTGAAAGAGGCGCGTGGTGCAACTGATAGAGCGCGATGTTAAATATTTGTCTGAGGGTCGTAGGTCCGAATGCTGACAATGAGAATTACTATTTTTTTTTTTTTTTTTTTTGGAATGCCTTTAGAAAATATTATTTGTCTTTTAAATGTGATAATTGGTTTTTCGGTGATAAAAATTAAGTTACTATTGTCTTCACCAGAACTATTATGTGTTTCTTCTCCAAAATAAGCTTGTTCTATTTTGTGATTTTGTGATTTTCCTTTCCTTTTATATATTTAATGTCAAAGTCATATTCTGATAATTTAACTTTCCATCGAGTTAATTTTGAATTTGGCTCTTTCATTTTGTATAACCAACATAACGGTTGATGGTCACTATTAATTTTAAAGTATCGTCCTAGAAAGTAATGTCGAAAAGTTTTTGTTGCCCATGCAATAGCTAAAAGTTATTTTTCTTTGACACTGTAATTTAACAAATTTAACTAAGTGGGTGTCCGTTTTGAGCAAGTAAAGCTCCAAGTGCTACGTTACTTGCATCTGTAGTCAATACGAATTTACTGTTCAAATCTGGTATTTTTAAAATGGGATCATTTAAAATAAGTTGTTTTCATTTTTCAAAGGCGTATTCTACGTATTCTGGATTTTGTATATCGATTTTTGAATCTTTTTTTTTAGAACTGTTGTCATTGGTTTGGCTATGTCTGCAAAATTGGTAACGAATTTTCTGTAATATCCGGTTACCCCAAGAAAACCTTTAATTTCTTTGGTCTTTTTTGGAATTGGGTATTTTTGAATAGCCTTGATTTTTTTAGGATTGGGTTTTATTCCGTCCTTAGTTATGATAAGTCCAAGAAAAGTAGTTTCTTGTTTAAGAAACTCGCATTTATCAAGTTGAAGTTTAAGATTAGCTTCAGAAAGCTTTTCGAAAACTAGTTGTAGTGAATGTAGGTGTTCTTCTAGGGATGTGGAAAAAACGATAATATCGTCTAAATACACCAAACAATGCTTGTTTAATAATGGTCGCAACACATTATTCATGCAACGTTGAAAAGTTGCAGGAGCATTTTTTAAGCCAAATGGCATACGAAGATATTCATAATGACCAATGGTTGAAAAAGCTGTTTTATGTATTGCATCTGGATGCATTTCCAGCTGATGGAAACCTTTTGCAAGGTAAATTGTGGTAAAATAGTTACATCTACCTAGCTTTTCTAGAATTTCGTCCATGTTTGGTATTTGGTATCTGTCATAAATAGTTACCTCGTTTAGTTTTCTATAGCCAATTACAATTCTAAACTTTTGTTTACCCGATGCGTCTTGTTTTTTTTTTGGAATAATCCATATTGGACTTCAGAAGGAGGAATTTCATGGATTTGGTGTCAACTTCTTGTTCATAAGCCTGAGAATAACTGTACGGTTTGAAGTAAATGGGAGAATTATGAGTAGTGTTAATATTATATTTTTCTTGGTTACTGAAACTGAGTTGATCTCCTTCTTGAAATTGAATATGTTCATAATATATATGGACATTGATGTACTAACGGGACAGTACATTCAAGTGGCCCAGCAACACCAAGCAACGCCTCCCGCCCAACCGACCGAGGGGCACACCGCATAACGTACGGCTAACGATAAACGCGAATCGAATTTATTTGTTAGAACATAAAATAACTAAAAACTAAATACAATACATCTTAAAATTACACCGAGCACTGTTCTACGATCAGACAAAGAAGGAAGATTAATTAGTAAAATTCTACTACAATAGGATGGTAAGCGTATGCTAGTATTCCAGTTTAGAGCCCTTAGTGCAAAAAGAAGAAATTGTTTTTGTACAGATTCTATTCTATCCTGATGAATCCTGTATTGGGGTGACCAAATACATGATCCATATTCAAGAATAGGCCGTACCAAGGCAGTAAAAAGTGTTTTTGTTAAATAGGGATCGTTAAATTCTTTCGATCAGCGCTTTATGAAACCCAGGACACTAAAAGCACGATTTGTAACTGACAATACATGCCTATCGAACTTGAGCTTAGGATCCATAAGGATACCCAAATCAGTGTCCTAATCAATTCTTTTACGAGAGTTGCCATTCAGAATGTAATTGTTTTGAAAGGGCAGGCGCCTACTGAAGGACATTACGTTACAGTTACTAAAGTTAAGATTTAATAAACTAGCTTGACACCAGATTTGAAAACTACATAGATCAGATTGTAACCTGGTCCCAAGAAGAGACTCAGCAGCCGAAACAGAGTTTAACGTCGTCGGCATACATGAGCACACGAGAGTAACTGATGGCAGATCATTTATGAACAATATAAATAACAAGGGACCGAGATGACTTCCTTGTGGAACACCCGAAGTGACTTGAACAGATTTAGACAAAGTGTCTTTGAAATAAACTTGATGTGTTCTAGAACTTAAGTAATTTGAAATCCAAAGAGTAAAGTTAAAGGAAGTACCCAAAACATTGAGCTTATGTATTAATAGGCTGTGATTTACGGAGTCGAAAGCCTTGCTGAAATCTGTGTAAATGACGTCAGTTTGTAATTTTCTCTCAAAGCCCTTCAGTGTGAATGATGTAAATTCTAACAGGTTAGTGGTAGTGGATCTACATTTCGCAAACCCATGCTGGCAGGTGAAATCATGGATCTACAGAAATGATGCAGTTGAGAAGTTATTAATTTCTCAAAAGCCTTAGGGATAGCAGACAACTTGGAAATACCCCTATAGTTGCAAACATCGGATTTGTTTCCTTTTTTGTGAAGAGGAATGATGAAAGATTATTTCCAACCATCAGGATAATAGCATGTTTCAACGGAAAATATAAATAGTTTATACAAGGGCTTTAAAAGGCCGTCTGCACAGATTTTAAGCACACAGCTAGGGACTCCGCCTGGACCAGGTGAAAAAACAGATTTAGTAGCTTTTACATAACATAAGAGAGAGCTTTCGGTGATGACTGGTGTAAAATTACAATTGAAGGAATTTAAATGATAAGGATAGGTTACAGTAGGATGTACTTAAGTTACTAAAAGTTGTTAAAAAAAATTTCGGGAAATAAGTCGGCGATTGACTTATCCGAATTAGAAGATTCTCTTTGAAAGAACACACTAGATGGAAGCGTTGGTGATCTACGCTTCGAATTAACGAAGTTATAAAACCGTCTCGGATTCCTTTTGAACTATTGCGAACAGTCAGTAAGGTATTCCTTATAACAACATTCATTCAAAACATAGAAATCAGATCGAGCAATCAGATATCGCGAGAGATACAAGGAAGAGCCAGTTTCCCTGAAGCTCTTATAGAATTTCGACTTCTATTTTTAACCAATGTTAACTCACGGGTAGACCAAATAGGCTTGTTAGACCTAGTTGGAATCGCCAAGAGCTACAAGTAAGCCACAATCGATAACATAAACTGATTTAATAGCAGGAAAGTGTAATAAATAAAGAGAAGAGTCAGAAAAAGGAGGAATATAGGAGCAGGTAATGAAAACTCTAATGTTATTTAGGCATAACTTTACAGCAACAAATTCAATATCCACAGAGCCATCGATTGTTACTTCTTTCGATGATAAGTTAACATCGACGGCATAAGCACACCACCACCTCGGCGAAATGTATTGAAAATGATATCAGAATCTAGAACATCGGGCCTTTACTTCAGAAAACGCCACGACATGAAATGAAAAAGACAGACTATTTAAATACATATTGCTAACTTACTACGAAGACCTCTTACATTTTGATAGGCAAACGAGAGGGAGGAAGTTCGTTTTTTCCGGAATCAGAGGCCGGGACAGGGTTAGAAGGCAGTGCAATCGGAGTCCGATTTCTTTTCTTTGCTGTACACTCCTTTATTATTAAATGGTCCGGCCAAAATTCTTTACAACAAATTGTACTAAAATATTTGGCAGGGACACTTACTTTAAATGAAGAAGTTTCCCGATGATAAGAGAACTTACATTTTTCACCGTAATATTGGCTTCAGATTTAGCCTGAATAAAGGCCTTGTGGTATAAGGCGCAAGCCTGGAAACAAATAATTGTTTCTTTGGTGGAACACCTACAAGAGTCTTTTTTTTTAGACACTGTAATAACTTTCGTGGAAGCAACAGCTCTTATAGACTCATTGCTTGATTCGCCAACTGCAACAGTATTCACAACTAACGAATCAGGAACAATTACTTCGGGAGTCGTGGTGACAACTTCTGTGGGTAAAATAAAGTTATCATCACTACTAACAATTATATTTGGGGATGGGGATGAAAAATGTATTAGAGAAGGTGCGGACATTGTGGGTATGTCTTAATTAGTTTATATTTTTTGTTGAATAAAGTTACTGTTTGAGATTTGTAGTCTATTACTGCTTGGGCTTGTGAAATCAAATTTCTGCCAATTAATAGATCATAATCTGATGAAAATTTGTGTAAAAGGAATTCACTACTACTCATGAATATGTTGTTGGAGGGAACAATCATCTTTTTTGTGATTGTTAATGGCCCGTTACTTTGGTGAATGTGACATTCAGTACCATAAACATTTGGATTGAAAACATTGGATGTCATCATATTTACTGCGGAACCGGTATCTATAAGGCATTTTAAAACTTTTTCTTTATGGGTAATTTTTTTGAATTGTTGGTTTCCGAGGCTGGTGACGGCAAATTTTCAGCTTGATCGAGCTTTATCTCGTTACGCTGTTCAGAATCTTTTTCGACTTCTGGTGTAGAAGTTTCGGCATAATCAAAGCTTTGAGGATATCCGTTATCTTGATAGGATTGTGGATATGAATAATTGATTGTAATATTCTTGTTGTAAATATTCTTGATAATTCGGAGCCGTTGTAAAGTGGGACTCTGATTTTGTCCGAAACTGTTTTGGTCAAATAAATTTTGACGAAAATTTTGTCTAGATGGAAATTGTACTGGTTTTGTCGGATTTGGTACGGATGGTGATGATCTAGGTAAGTAATTGTTAATGTAAGGCATATTGTAATGTTTTTGTAATGAATGGAAAATGGTTGTTGATAATATGGTGGATGATTTGGATATGAAACATATGGTGTATTATTTGGTTGAAGAAATGTTCGAAATTTTTAAAAACTGGGATTGGTTGGGAGTGACTTTAAATCTTTTTCTTGTTTTGTTTTAGTGAAGTTAAAATTTTGGCAAGGTTGATCATAAAGATTTTTTTCTTGCAATAAATATATAAGTGATCTTAAATCGGGAATTAAGCAATTTATAATTCTAATGCATATGTTAGTAGGTAACTTTTGAATCAAATCGTCAATACTAGTTTTAATTAACCGCGAATACAGTGTTTTTTCGTCATTATTATTTTCTAGTTCTATTTTCTAATTAAAGTACGCCTGCGTTGTTCAGCTCCCTCCAGAAATTCTTGAACCTTCCCCTTAAATGGCGTGTTTCTGAAGTCCTCCAGAGGAATGTGGTTGTTCGTCTGGGTTTTGTAGTTCAGCACTTGTTGTTTTCGAAGATCTGTCCAGGTGTTGAGATTATTTATGCCAAGATATAGCATAACATCGGCACTGATGCAACGCTCCACGGGGCCAAATATGATCGATTGTTGACGTACATAGTTGGTGTTGTATAATGCCAAGATTTAGTCAATTCGATTGACAAACGTGTAGTGTTTTTGTCTCCCTTGAATTTTTCAACACCTTTTACGATGCTGGCATCGAAAAGGGTTGATATGGCTGCTGCTCCTCCTTCCATTTTGATTTTATTATGTTGAGGTTTGTTTAATTTTATATTTTTTCACTTTTTTTTTATCTAAGTTTTTATTTTTCTAAATTGTTTAATTTTTCTTAATAATTTTCACTTTTAGTATCACTAATGTTCGTTAATGCTCACTTTTTTTTTATAACTTAGCTATCTAGTTTCCTTAATTTGTTTGCACAGGTACCACTTTTGAATGTTATTGAGATAACCAGGTAAACTTGGATTTATTTTCTCTCCGAATTCTATCGCGTCTTATTGAATTATTTTCAAGTTGGTTTTTGAACTACCGTGGCTTGGCAATATGCGAATTTTTGGTGTACACGTCACTGCCGAGGTTTTATTAAAACTTGACGCGATATTATCCGTCGCTGGGGTTGCCTTTGCGTTAGGTGTTTTTATCGGATAACAGTAAAAGGGATAAGAATTAATAAGTAAGAATTAATAACTTGCTTCAGGATCCACAATTTAATGTTATCCTACCGGCTGCGCCAATAAGATAATCGATGTGTAGATGAGTTTAATAAATATCGCGACACACTCTAAAGGTAAGGTTGACACAAAAGACGAAGCGAGATTTTTAAGTTCACAACAACTTGCTTTATTGATGATCAACTTAAGACTAACAGATACATGTATGCCTAATAAATAATAATGAAAGTTCTGTCGACTGAGGATTTAATGTTTACAATATTGATGGTGACCGCTGGTAGCTGAGAACCAAGCGTTTCGCGTTATGCTGATTACGCGATTTGCAATCGATGCTGATCGATTGGGGGAGATGCGCCTGCTAGACGGCTCTTTGTTTACAATTGCCGAATTCGTTTACAAGTGAAGCTTGGGAATATTTATAATTGGGGGATATGGAATTCGGTGTTTAGATTAAGCTGTGTATTATTGTTATGTATAATATTTCGATGTTTAGATTATTGTTATGTATAGTGTGACATATTCATTCTGATTATATCTACACTATACATAATAATTTAAACACCGAATTATATATAGTGACATATACATATATACATATTCTTGATCAGCATCACAAGCCAAGTCGATATAGCCATAACCGTTTGTTCGTCTGTCTGTCTGTCCGTCTGTCTGTCCGTATGAACAAGCAGATTTCAGAGATTGTAAGAGCTACAAGTTCGAACTTGGTCTCAATCGATCACATATTTAGTCAGTCAATACAAGAATATTTTTTTATTTATGCCACGCCCTATTCTCCCAAAATGAGGAACAAACTAGAATCACCTCGGAAAAAATATGTGTTTTCGGCGAATATCTCATTAACTATAACACCTGGGATCGCCAATTTTGGTACGGAGGTTCCTAGCGACAGTATAAATGCAACGCCTTTTATTTTTTTCCCACAATTAATACAATAAATAAATTTAAAATGTACTTAAAAAAGTTAAATTAAATAAATAATTTAAACTTCAATGTCGTTTTTGAGGCATTTGTTCTTATAGTACAGTATTGTAATTTACACGATATTTCGGTGGAGACCAACTATATCAAACTATCCTGAAAGGTGCATTATAATCGGACTATAAATAAGAAATTTAGAAGCGTTACAAGTGCAAGCGCCAAATACTCACATACATACATATATTGTCAAACGTATGAGTATTTGCACACAAACAATACATCTAGCTGATCATCAGATACATATATACATGCTGCGGAATACAATGTCGATAATATTTGATAATGCCTGAGAATCGACTAAGCAGGGGGAGTGTGTCTGGCTTCTTATATTCTACGATAGCGCTGACTTTAACTACCGTATTCCAATACTCTGGACTGTTTTAAAACTACACCACTGCACAGTGGTTCCGCCCATAGGCCAAAATTAGAAAAAGTCATCACAAGATATTGAAAAAAAATGAACACTATTTATCTCACAAATGTCCATTCTTAACCAGTGCAAACCGGTTTTTGCTGTATTTCTAACGGTTCTTTTTAAAAATAGAACCGAAAGCTTGAACACGTGTTCATATTTAACTCACAGCTGCGCGCTTAATGACAATAATCTGTAGAAGAGTCAACTTGCAATTTGTCTGGTAATTTATTTAGTGCACATAAATTAATTATTTAAAATGGATTTTGAAGTTCAAGGTATTTACTTTTAACCAAAAATTATTAATATTGAATTTTTTCTTGAAACTCCAGCATAATTAATGTATTAAGAATCCTTTATATTTGTACCGTTTTTGTGCATGTTTTTTATGTTTACCTAAGCTTTTAGTTGTGTTCCCCCCTTTCCCCCCAAAAGTTTTCTATTTCACATTATTTATCTGTGTTTTAAGATAATAAAAGTGTTAAGTTTACTTGCGGAAATTTGCGGATGTGCCTGCAATCTTTAATATACTAACTCATCATCGTCGTGTTTTTCAAGGTCAAATTTGCCCAGCGAAGCCTCTGTGTCGTCTTGTTATTGTTTTGTTACATCTATCGTGTTTGTGTACAATTTTCAATGATAATTTAATTTATATCTCCAATTATTTTTAATTTATATTTTTAATTTTTTATTTTGAAAGGCGATACGTATCACTGTGTGATTACACGCCTATTCGTATTTAATTTATGGTGCACAAAAATAGGGACTAAAATTTAAAAACAGCAACAAGTACATAATCAATTCTGTGCAACTTAAAATTGAGAAGGAGGCCTATGTAGCTGACTTCAGCAAATTAATGAAAACAATTAGTTACGTATGCACGAAGCTTGAAGCGTTTTGGATTTGTTACAACCGCAAAAAATCATCCGTCCTCCAATATCAGTGCGCTTGGTTGAATAAAATGGAGTCAATTTTAGTAAACTCATCTAATCAAAAATCGGAAAGCGCTCAACGTGGCCGTCTAAGTCTTGATTTCGCGAAATGTGTATAACTTATTAGATGATACATTATAAATATTTTTAATAACACTTATAAGTTTTCGCTTAAATTTCATAGAATTTAATTGTTATCTTTTTTGTTAAAGTAAGTTATTTGATTATATGTTGGATATAGGGCTTCGCTGTGAGGCGCTATAATAAATCACTTTATCTTTTGGCACTAAATTTAAATATTTTTTTTCATCCTTGGTGAAAATCTCAACTTTTACCACCACTATAAATGTGTTTGGCCGCGGCTCCATATACCGCGGATCCACTGAGCTATGGCAACCATATGAAAACATGCTCCGATTTGTCCAATTTTTTCACAATATTTTTTAAACATTTTTCTAGAATTTTCATGAAAATTTCATTGCGATATCACCACTAGAAGTATTTTTGGCCGCGGCTCAGTACAAGCCGAACCACAGTGCACTGGTTTCGCAATTTGAGATATGTGGGCATTAATACACAGACCATAATGTCAAAGTAAGAACAGAACCTATACTGATCTGGACTACACAAAATCTATGCTTTTGAATATGCTGTCCATGAATCTCAGCTATTTCGCTGTCGAAAATATGTCCACACCGCTATAGCCGTTTTTACGACGCAATGCAAAAATGATGAAAATGCAATGAAAGGCAAAAATAATAATATGCTAATTGTGCAATGACTCTTAATGCACAATTGTGTTCGTTACAATTCGTCATATTGATTACGTCGGGGTCACCACTTTACCTGTTGACATAACTAATTATTTATTTTGCTTAATTTTTACAGATATATAAACTTATTTTATTCAATTAAATATTTATGTTATAATCACTATTTGCTTATCAAAACTGAGATAATCCCTTTATCCTGAAAACGTATTTTATATATTTCTTCTTGTAATATTGATCATAAAAAAAGAAAAACAAATAAAATGGACAGAACATTTATATATTTTTTTTAAACAGTATGTATTTTATTCCATATTTAAATGCAGTATGCATAAAATGTTGTCAAATATTAATAGTTGTTGTTTTCCCGTATATTGTGTCCATGTGTAAAGAATACAGCTAAGTTTACTTAGTATTTAGATACAATAACATAATAATAAAATATTGTAGGTAGGTGAACATTTTTTTGCTTCTTCATTAAATACATAAATAAATGTTCGTTAATAATAAATAATTTTATAACATTTACATAGGTATTTTTCATCTGCGGAGCCATGATTTACATTATTGTTATCGTACTGAAATTCCATTTATAGTGATTACATTACTTAATGTGGGCTCAGGTTCATATACTTCATCATTTGAACGCATTTCGTAGGGTGCATCATAAAACTGTTCATCGGGTATTCGGTCGTAAATATTTTCTGAAAAATTTATTAATTTAACAATTTGAAACGGTTAAGATTAAAGTTTCTTACCCGAATGATTGTCATTTCTATCGGTACAAGTACTGTTATTAATGTCGTGACTCCGAACAGCCGAATCTCCTTGAAGTGTGTTTATTGTCGTTGAAAGATTGTGGTCAATCTGCAATCGATTATTTGCCTCGAGGGCTGAATAGGACATGACTGCAGCATTTCGTTCATTCTTTAGCTCAGCTGCTTGGACATTTTCTGTATTTTTAACAGGTCTTGCTTTATTCCGATATAAAAAAACAACTCCAAAAATGATAAGAAGAGTTATAATAATAGTTGCACCGATGCCAACACTTGTTGCAAGATCTGACGCTTCATGCTCATCCAAAATAGCCAGCTCACAGTGAGGCTGATTTCCACTCCAAGTACCATCCTCGGTACACTTTCGTAAATATTGGCCAATGCGGTTGTAGTTTGGAATACAGTGATATTCGGCAGATCCACCAAATACGGTATAGTCGTTTATCACAATCACACGCCCATTATCAATGGACAACGGTCGCCCGCAGTCAACGGCTGTAAATTGATAATGGAAATATGAAACATAAATATGTATATACAAAATGTTTTATTGCCTTATACTTACGTCTGCATGTTGGGCTCTTGCCTGACCATTTGCCATTTTTTTGACAAGTACGTGTACTATTTCCTACTAATATGTGCCCTTTAGCACACCTAAATGTAGCTATTGAACCAACTGTGCGAGTTTCCCCTTCAACAAGTAAGTACTCACTTACATAAGGCATTTCACAAACAACCTCCAAACATTTTGGCGCTTCATGACTCCAGTTGCCATTTTCTGTACACAAACGTCGCGTGACGCCATTAAGCTTATAGTTGGCGTTACAATCGTATAGAACAACGGATCCGTAGTACGTAACATTTGTGGCCAATGTAATTTTACCATTAATTATAGCATTAGGTGTACCACACTCTACATCTAAAAAATGTGCATTTGTTACTCTTTATTCAATATACATATTATTATTAATATACTTACATACGCACCTAGGAATATTACCGCTCCACTGACCATTTTCCGTGCAAGTTACCAACGCCTCGCCAATCATTTTGTAACCACGTTCGCAGCGATATTTCGCCAGAGCTCCAATTCTTAAGACAAAATAAACGTTTCATGTGATTAATGCTTCAATATTACTAGTCAATTACATTGCAATTTATTTATTTATTTATTTATTTATTTATTAACGCAGACTAAGATCAGTCGCGAGTATTAACCAAAAATAAGTTTATAAATGTAATTAAAATTAATATTAATAATTTTTAGAAGGTAAAAATTTATTTTAACTGAAAAGGTAAATTAATTGAAAGATAAATTAATTAATAGTTAATAGTTAATCTGGGGATAAAAAGTACTGAAATTGATCCAACATTTGTTGCGAGGATTGGGAAAAACCCAGAAAAACCCAATCAGATCAATAAAAATGTGTGCCAAAACTAACACGAAAGATCTCTGATTTAAAGGGACGCATGAATGGAAGGGATTCCAAACATACTGCCCATGGAAATCAGGGATTTAACGGAGTTGGCTAAAAAGTGAAGCTTTAAGTTGGAAAAGAGAGAGAGATGTATCAATTATTCTATAGTATTGATTATAATTAGCGCATAGTACCCGAAAACGATTGTGCAAAGCGTAGTCAGTAGTGCATGTAGGAAGAAATAAAGGGATGAAGTACCTGGTTGCCCTGGTTGGAATGTTAAAATTAAGGCGTTCTAAGAGGGATGGGGAGCAGATATCGCCAATTATAAGTTTATGAATAAAAATAACTCCAAGAACTTTCCTGCGATTAATAAGGGACGGAAGATCGAGGAGTAAGAGCCTGTTGGTGTAGGATGGAAGACGAAGGTTAGGGTCCCAATTAAGTCCGCGAAGTGCAAAAAGTAAAAACTGCTTTTGCACAGACTCAATTAAATCTTGAGTATGAGCATGTTGAGGAGACCAGACACATGAACAATATTCTAGAATGGGTCGGACAAGGGATGTATAAAGAAGTTTAGTGACGAAGGGATCATTAAATTCCTTAGACCAGCGTTTAATAAATCCAAGAGTGCCCTTGGCTTTATTAACAATTGTGGAGATATGATGTGTGAAACTTAATTTATTATCAAAGAGAACACCAAGATCTTCAACTAAAAGTATGCGTTTTAAGGGTACATTGTCGATATAATAATTGGCTATGTAAGGAGTAACCCTGTTAAAAGTCATAAACAGGCATTTAGAGAAATTGAGGTGCAAGTGATTGGTTATGCACCAGTTGTGCATTGTGTTTAAATCATCTTGTAATAACGCATGATCCGAAGGGTTCTTATAAGATAATAATAATTTCACATCATCTGCATACATAAGTATGCGACAATGGGATAGCGAACAGGGAAGGTCGTTTATAAAAAGGTTAAAGAGTAAAGGTCCTAGGTGACTACCCTGGGGAACTCCAGAAGTAACAAAAACAGATTTAGAGATGGCTGATCTAAGCATAACCCTTTGGGTTCTACCTGTTAGATATGAAGATATCCATAGAAGAGTGGAAGGTGGGAAGCCTAAAATGCTAAGTTTGTGTAAAAGGACGTTATGATTCACAGAGTCAAATGCTTTACTAAAGTCAGTATAGATGACATCAGTTTGCATTCTATTAAGGAATGCCTCATTTATAAAAGAGGTAAATTCCAATAGATTGGTCGAGGTCGACCGACTCTTAACGAATCCGTGTTGGGCAGGGGAGATAATTGACTTGCAGAGATGTTGCAAACTCAAAGTAATTATCTTTTCGAAGAGCTTAGGGATTGCGGATAACTTCGCAATTCCCCTGTAGTTGGATATATCCGACTTACATCCTTTTATGCAGTGGGATAATGTAAGATTCTTTCCATAAATTAGGAAAAACAGAGGATTCTAAAGAAAGTTTAAAAAGAATTAGGAGAGGTTTTATTATGGAAAAACAGCACTCCTTGAGCACACAACTTGGAATGCTGTCAGGCCCAGGAGAGAAGGAAGACTTTAGGGTGTTAATTGAGGAAAGCATGCAACTATCAGTAATGTGAGGTAAGAAAACAGAGTTAGTGGATGGGAGATTATAGGGGTAAGAGAAGTTAGTAGGCAAACTGGAGGTGTATGTTGATTGAAAAAAGGTAGCAAAGAGATCGGAAGCAGCCGAATCATCGATTACTTTACAGGAATTGAAAAAGAAGGAATTGGGTAAGGTACTAGATTTACGTTTAGAATTTACAAAATTAAAGAATTGTTTAGGATCACGCGCAAATTGATTCTTGCAGCGAACGAGATAACTTTCATAGCATTGAGAATTGAGAAGGGTAAAGGCAGCTTTTAATTTAGAATAATTTAAAAAGTCTAAGATAGAACCTGTCTGCTTAAACTTTTTAAAATATTTAGATTTCTTGTTTTTTTAAGTTGGATAGTCTTGGTGAAAACCAAGGTGGTTTACGTGAAACGGACTTTACAACACAGAATGGAATGCAGACATCAAAGATTGAGTTTAAAATGTTGTAAAAATACTCGACAGCTATGTTAATATCATTCGTGCTGTATAGTATAGACCAGTCAGTAGCAAGAATCAGTTGATTTAGCAAAGAATAATTTCCTTTGCGGAAGCAACGGCGCGACTTGGAAGAGAAAGAAGGAGCCAAATGGGTTAAGTTAGGAATAGTCAAGGATAGTTCAAGAGTGGGATGAAAAGAATCTTCAGGTACAACTACAGGAGAAGATCTAGTGACAACGGCACTGGATGAATCATTTACAAAGATGAGATCCAGCATTCTATTTAGACGATTATATATATGATTGACTTGAAAAAGAGGAAGATCAATCAAACCATCTAAAAAGTCATTATTAGGTGTGGGAATGTAATTAAACTTGTCAAAACATGTCCAGGAAACGTTTGGCAAGTTAAAATCACCAAGTGTCACAAAGAAATCTTGATCACGAATGTGACTAAGTATTTCTTTAATGAAATTAAAATGTTGCAAATACATCGACATTTCAGACGATGGAGGAATATAGGAACAAGTTACATAAAGCGCAAATGATGAAAAAGAAACCTTAACGGCAACAATTTCAATTTCATCTAGTGGTGAAACATCTATTATTTCAGCATTAAGGCTGGATTTCACTGAAATAAGGACTCCACCACCACGTCGATTAAGACGATCGCGTCTAAATATATTATATTTTGATGACATTATTTCATTATCAGCTATACTAGAATTAAGCCAAGTCTCTGAAAATGCAACAATGTCAGAATCAAAAGAGAAACTATTTTTATGTAATTGTTTTAATTTAGACCCCAAACCCCTTACATTCTGATATAGAATGAAAAGTTGGTCAGAGTCTAGTTTTTGAGACTATTGCTGGGGATTGAGACGTACCACTAGTCGGAAGGGAGATAGGAGTTGCACGAGTTCTACTCTTCTGTTTAAACTCGTGAACAATCATATGAGGAGGCCAAAACTTTGGATCACATATGGCAGGAAACAATTCAGGGGATACACTAATCTTAAAAGAGGAGATCTCTCTAGGCTCAGCGAAATTAAATTTAGATATACTAACGCTGCCAGGAGTTTTGGAAGCGATAAATGCAGCCACAGACTCGATAGTCGTGTCTGCGGAAAGCCTAGATATAAATATATACTATAGGATTCTCTCGGCAATTTGCTACTTTTCTATTAAGTTTCTCCCAAAAATCAATTAAGGAAGGCTACTGTCGGGAGTGCTGAGTATAAAGAAGTAGAAAAGCAACAGCCGATCAAGTCGACTGTAAAAAACGAAATGTAAAGCACAAGGGCCACGCGGCAATAGAGACATAGACAACGAGCGAATAAATTAAAACAAAGACGACCAGAGGAACGTTTTTGGGACTAGGAAAAGAACGACAACGATCAGGAAACGACCCAGCAAGCTATACGGAATACGCAGATCGACTCGCCAGGCGCTCCAGTAGCAGCTTAGCACGCAGGTGAGCCACCCCTGTCCGCAGGTCGCTGAAGACAGCGTCACTGAGGTTATGTTTTTTCGGTTCCCGACTGAAAACGCATACGATGACAATAAATGGATTGCTAACCTGGAGGATGCCTTCGCAATTTCGCGATTTGATGATCGATTGCGGCTGGCGTCGTCTGCTTGATGGCACAGCGGCAGTTTCCAGCGGAAGCTGATGCCGGGAGAGTGGTACTTAACGCACGCCCTCGAAGTGCCAGAGATAGCCGTTTACACAACTTTACCTGAGAACGAGCACGTCGACCTCTTCATAGAAAGACTGAGGTACAACTCCCGTCGTTGCAGGACGCGTTACGTACTATACCTGACTTGAAGACTTTGCTGGAGAAGTACAAGCGTCTTAGGATCCAGTTAACACTGTTGAGGTAGGCAGCGAATATGAGCAGAGCACCACCGCTTCCGGCTGCCACTGCAGGGAGCAACCCCAAACCAGGCGACACACCGGCCGAGGGGCTTAGATGTCTTAACTGCTCGGACTTTGGGTAGTACAAGAGCCTATTGCCGAAGATGTGCAGCCACTGCGGAAGAGCAGTTCGACCGGATGAATCATCTTTAAATGGTGGGTGTTGCCATTAATTTCGATAAAAAGTGCAGTGAGTTTAAAAAAGTATTTTCTTTGCTTGATTCGGGCAGCCCTAGGAATATCACCCGGAAATCTGATGTGCCTCAACCCTGCCATCATTATATTTTACAATTGACAAAAAAAATTATTTACGTACAATGAACGAGATGGGTAAGAATAAATCATATTAGGGAATAAAAAAAGTTTACGAGTTTGAACGATGAACGAGTACTACAATAATAATAAGTAACAAAAGCTTTAGACGATCGGGCCGACTGTTTAGGCCCCGTACTCCCATAGTAGTGCGCATTTGTATTTAATTTGAATTAAAATTTTCATATGAAATTAAAATAAATCGTATAAATTAAAATTGTATATGTACATTTTGAATTGAAGTTTAAAAATCAATTCTCAATGTCGAACCTACGACCTCAGACGAACATTCCAGAACGTGCCGAAACTCTACCAGTTGCACCACGCGCCACTTTCAGGAGTCTTTCGATTATCAGCATTTACATGTTAAACACACAAATACACATTCATTTGAAATTACATGTATGCACATATTAGTATGTATGTGTACTATTGGTCGACACGACCAGCGTCTGCGGGCAGCGCTGCCACCACACATGCGGCGAAAACATTCGAACATATGCTTGTATGTTTCTGTCTCGCTCGCGCGCATTGAGTGATATTGCAGTTATATAACATAAACCTTGTTACGTGATAGCTGCCGTGTTTAGAGTAGGATTTTAAATCAGCTTTCAGGATAGTTTAATATGATATTTCACCAACCTAATGATAACTTACAACACTGTACTATATGAAGAAATGCCTTAAAAACGGCATTGAAGTTTGACAGCTTTTTAGTCCTTATGAGAAAAGGGGACATGAAATTTATAATGCTATTGCATTAAGGCTGTCTCTACCAAAGGAAAAAGGTGGCAGAAGGAGGCGTGGCAGACTCCATAAAGTATATATATTCTTTATCAGCGTCACAAGCCGTGTCGATATAGCCATGTCCGTCTGTCTGTCTATGAATTAACAGATTTCAGAGATGGTAAGAGCTACAAGTTCGGGATTGGTGTCAATCGATCACATATGTAGTCAGTCAATACAAGAATCTTTTTTTTTGATGCCACTCCCCATTTGCCCACAATGAGCAAAAAACTAGACACACCTCGGAAAAAATCGGAGTTTTCGGCGAATATCTCAGTAACTATGGCACCTAGGATCACCAATTTTGGTACGGTAAAATTTTTGACTGCCACGCCCCTTTTTCCCACAATACATAAAAATAATTCTTAACTTTCGTTCTGTTTTTAGGCATTTGTTCATATAGTACATCATTGTAATTGTATAATTCGAGTGGAGGCTAACTATATCAAATTACCCTAAGAAGGGGCATTGAAATCGGAATATAAACAAGAACATTAGAAGCGTTACAATATTGATAATTGAATGCCTATCAACGTATGAGTGCAAGCGAGACAAAAAACATACAACGACGTTTATTTTGAACATTTCTTAGCTATTAAATCAGTTTCTTCCATAACTTCCGATCGATATATCCTCGTGGTTCTGGGTGATTTTAACATTGCAGGAAAAACTTGGATATCCACTCTACTGTATTGACTCCATCGACGCAAAATGATATCCATGATCATTTATTTGGGATTTCTCTATCTCAAGAAATGACAATCCCAATTCTTTAGGTAAGGTGCTTGATTTTATTTTTGTCTTACATCCATAATTTCCATCTGATTCCCGTATTGGTCCCCTTTCTATACCAGAAGATTTATATCCGCCGACGTTGGAATTGTTGATGGAATTGCCCACCCAAATGGGAAAGTCCAGCTCCAGACCCAGAAAGCGTATTCGCAAGTTTCGAAAGCCTGATTTTAACAAGTTAAATCAGCTTTTATTCCAGACTGACTTGTCATTGCTTTTCAAGTGCAGGGATATGGATGATGCAGTCGCATTTGTTATCTTACTCTAAATAATTTATTTGAAATTGTGGTCCATATTGTATTCCAAGTATCTCGAAAAAACCTATTTGGCTTACACTTGAATTAGCACGGTTAAAAAACATTAAATCTAAATTTTGTAAGAAATTCAGGAAAACTGGCTCTTCCCTTGATCTGTCTTGTTATGTAATTGCTCGATCTGATTTCTCTGCATTGAACAGCCTGTGCTATCGGAATTACCTTAGAAGCTGTTGTCAGCAGTTTCGAAGTAATCCTAAACTTTATAATAACTTCGTTAATGCGAAGCGCAAATCATCAACACTTCCTTCCTCAATGGTCTTTGAAAATAAGACAGCTAACTCTGAACAGGCTATAGCCGATTTATTTGCTGATTTTTTCTAATCAACTTATTGTATTCATCAAAATAATCTAAACTTGCCTTATCTCTACCGTGTAAATGCTTCTAATGGTAATTCTAGGCTATTGATCACTGAAGAATCGCATTTGAGTGATCTAAAGGCTGTTAAACCTGTCCTTTCCCCGGGTCTTCGTTGCGTTCTCAGAAACTGTGCCGACGGACTCTTGAAACCTTTGTATACCTTATTTAATTTGTCTGTTGAGTCGTGCTGCTTTCCTGACATCTGGAAAGCATCTTTTATTATTCCCCTTCACACAAAAGGGTACTAAATCTAAAACTTCTAACTATAGGGGTATCTCAAAGTTGTCCGCAATTCCTGAAACTTTTGAGAAATTGACAATTAGATATATCTAATCGCGTGCCTTACCGTTGATCAACGCGTTAGGTGTGCCAGATCCCATAAAGTTTATATATTCTTGATCAGCGTCACAAGCCAAGCGTTCCTAGCGGCAGCGTAAATGCATTGCCATTTAAAATTTTGGACTGCCAATCCCCTTTTTCCCACAACACATAAAAATAATTCTCAACTTTCGTTCCGTTTTTAGGCATTTGTTCATAAAGTACAGCATTGTAATTGTATAATTCGGGTGGAGGCTAACTATATCGAACTATTCCGTTACAGCGTTACAATATTGATAATTGAACGCGATATCACTAATGAGTGCAAGCGAGACAGAAACATTCAAGCACATGTTCGAACGTTTTTGATCCTTGTGTGGCGGCAGTTGCTGGCTGCGCAGAATACACACATACATACATATATACATACATACATACATACGTAAGCGCATCATATAATATCATTCGTATGTGTATTCGGAAAAAAACAGATGTATGTGTGATTATGCTTAGATTGTTTTTGTTTCAATGTGTTTTAATGCAAGTACTATACATTATAATATCTCGATAAAGATTTTAATAAGTTAACTGGAAAAAAAATGCAGAGAGTGTTTTACGGTCGGGCGTGCTCAACTGTACTTTTCCTTCTTGTTTCCTATCAGTTACACAGTATGGTTCATTTATGTGATCATGCTAAATTAGACAAAATGGGAAATGTATAAAATAATTTAAGAAAATGTATAATTAAATCGAATAATAATTAAAATAATTTCAGATATTTGGTTTATTTTTCGGTGTACAGAGAACGAACAAAATATTCGATCGGTATGAAATACTTGGTTCGCTTTTCAGTACCAGCTTCTTGTTATGCTCATCAGAGAACTGCAGTTATACACCGCATGTAAAAATACCCAAAACACACACAGAGTATTTTGCGTCTCGAATCATTGTTTACTCTACCCTGAAAGTATCGGAATTTTTTTTTACTTCTTTTCGTTTGAGTATTTTCAGAAAAGATATTTTTTACCCAGTCATATTTTTACCTACTCATGTTTTTACTTACTCGCGTAAACACCGCAGCACATTTTTACTCGAAAAAACCACCCTTGTGAAGTACAAGTAAATTTTTACTCGAGTGTTTTTCTATTTGCATTTTTTTATTTGATCGTTTTGTGCGTGTGTCGTCTTGCCCCGCTCTTTTCGTTTTGGGCTTATTAAATGCTATGAATTAATAAGTGATTGTTTAAGTTAGAAGTAAAGCCAATTGCATTAAAAAATTGTTTTAATTAAAATAAAAGATTACAATCGCAATTTGTATATTTAAATATTCACATTAATAAGAAATTAGATGAGCAATAGATTACAGGTTGATTATGGGACATCTGTTTAATTATTTGTTGCCTGGGTATTCTAAGCCTGGCCTGAAGAAACCTTGTGTCTAAGAAATGTCAACTTTCAAAATGCATATTGTACAAATTTTGGATATTTGGTTATTTGGGCAAAACCCGAAACTGAAGTTTGCTACCTGTTACATACATTATCCCTAATGCAAAAACCCTTTTTATCATCTAACGCGCGCTGTTCAATTTTCCGACGGCAAACCGTCGCTCAAGTACACACATATTATGTGTAAGTATTTTCCATACTCTGTATTTGCCTGCATATTAATTTTCTAATGCTTCAAAAAATGAAACGCACAAGCGACACCCATTTCAAAAAGAGTATTGATAATACTCATAATTTCGGGTACGAGTAAAAAAAATACTCGAGTAATTTCGCTTCAAGTAAAAAAATATTCAAGTAAAGAAATACCCGATCACATTTTTACTCAAAATTTTTGTGTGTGAGTAAGGCCGCCACCGCATTGTCTGTGTGTATGACTCGTGTACAAAAGACCACCACTCGTGCAGTTCTCTGATGCTCATATTTGCTATACCGTATTATTTGGTATTCGGTATTTGTTCTCACTCATTCGTTCGTACGTGATGCTCGGCTTACTCTATTTGCAAATACGAGTAAAACCGAGACCGAGTTGTGCAAGTTTATGAGTACTTCTTTTTGCGTTTGGAATGTACTCGTGCAGGCCTCTACTAAGCATGCACAATACATGCACGCGAATACTTGGAAGTACCGAGTTTACCCGAAATAAGTACTTTGCTTTGTCTTTCATTTCGTTTGTTCGGCTTGATATGTGCAATAAGGGCAAAACCAAATACTTCGGTGTTTTGTGTTTTGTTTCACTCGTTTGAAATCAATTGTATGGTGCTAAATATATGAAAACTTACAAGTATTTGGAAGACTGTTGCGAACGAGTATAATTGTGCAGTCCTCTGGTTTTTTGTTTCTGTCTCTCTTGCACACACGCTTTGACATTGCATTCTATTATTAAGGGAGGTTTCTGCTGTGCTGGATCCGAAAATCGAATTGTTTTTTGCATTTTCAGATAGATATGTGTTTTGAGAATACGTGCACAAAATTGTATGACCATAGCTTTCTAATTGCGGAAGATATCTTCTATAAAAAAGCGGGCGTTCAAACGATTTTACTCAATTTAAACTTTAAGCGCGGTTTTCTCGAAACAGTGTTTTTCGACCTTATGGAAATGATTACTGGCGCAAAAATCAAGCAATCGCCATGCATTTTTGACACATGTTCACAGATAGTGTGTGCATAATAAAGACCTTGATCATGAAAAATATTAAAAATTGCTGTCTATACAAAAATTACTGTCAAAAAATCGCAAAAAATTATAAATTACAATACAATGATGCTGATCAAGAATATACATATTTACTTTATGGGGTAGGTCACGTCTCCTTCTGGCTGTTACGCACATTTCACTAATGACAAAGTTAATAAACGCCAAACCTTTTTTAGATTACTGGGTCTAAAAACAATCATTTTATGTCTATTGTTCGGAAAATTCAGACTGTAGTCTTTCTTAGTTGCTATTTAATGAAGTCTTTAGCATAAAATTAAAAAAATAATAAATAGTAATAGACTGCCAAAACTGAAAAAAATTGTCTCAAATTGAATTTTTGTTATAGACTTAAAATTGGAATTGTTAGTTGTTAGTAAAATGTTTTAACGGTTTTATCAAACTTACTTGTAGGTCTGAGCCGGATTCTGAATGGATTCTGCAGTACGTATGAGAGTACGCCCATACATGCGGTCATTGCCGGTGACTGACAGAAGGCTATGATTAGGTAACGTCGGTTCGTGGCAGCGTATTTCTAATAATATTTAAAAAAAAAAAAAATACTATATATAAAATGAAAATTTTATAAAGCAAGGATGTGTAATATCACTTTATGAAAGATTTAATTAGTGTTGAAAATTCAGAATATTGCAGTCAATACACGCATACATATGATAGATCTTCCTCACGAATTCAGCGATTGTTTCATACTAATATTGGTCATATTGGTCTCTAATAGCTCATATGAACGCATTAATTATATTAACTTTTTTCCAACTATGGTATCGTCACTACTATTCTAAATAAGTTGGGGCCAGTAAGGAAAAATATATTAAAGTGATTATCTTAGTACAAACGTAAAGCAAAGTGAAAAAGTCAAGAACTTTAAATAAATGATCTAAGATACCGTAGCAACGGGCTTTAGATAAAAATATTTATGATTCTAGCATACATCAAAAACTGCATAACACTAAAAGACGCATGGACTAAGCTGCTCGATGTTCATCAGACAAGTGGACCGGTGAGAAAGGTGTCTCTTTACAAGAACTTTCTAAGCTTCTGCATGATGGATGGACAAGGAATGTTGCGATACCTTAATTGTTCTGAAAAGGAATAACGAAATTATTCATATGTCCTGTGACATATGACCAATTAATTTAGGGTATACAATGTCATTTATTGACAATTCTTTAAGAATAAATTACTAACTTCATTTAGTGTTGCCGTTTCTGCTTTTTTCCCCCGTCAGATCTAGCTTTTTATACTCTCTGCAAGACTATATTGGGTTTGTGCAAAGTATGTAACAGGCAGAAGGAGTCGTGGCAGACTCCATAAAGTACATATATATATTCTTGATCGGCATCACAAGCCGAGTCGAACTAGCCGTGTCCGTCTGTCTGTCTATGAACAAACATATTTCAGAGATGGTAAGAGGTACAAGTTCGAGCTTGTGTCAATCGATCACATATTTATTCAGTCAATACAAGAATCTTTTTTTCGATGCCACGGCCCATTGCCCACAATGAGCAAAAAACTAGACACACCTCGGAAAAAATCGGTGTTTTCGGCGAATATCTCAGTAACTACGGCACCTAGGAACACCAAGCAACTACGTAAGTGCAACTGCATAAGTGCAATGGCTGTACATTTTTTGAGCTTCCACGCCGCCTTTTCCCATAAGAAATTAAATAATTTTAAAATTTCAATGCAATTTTCATGCATTTGATCCTATTGTACAGTTTTGCAATTTATGTGGTAGCAAATTACATAAAACTATCCTGAAAGTTGCATAAAAATCGGACTATAATAAGAAAGCTAGAAACGTAACAACACTGATAGCTGAACGCAAATCAATGCATAGGTGCAAGCGAGACAGTAACATACAAACATATGTTCAAAAATGTTCGCTGCATGTGTGGCAGCAGCGCTGCCCGCGATGCTGGCCGTTCCGCACAATGGAATACATACATATGTACGTACATACATATAATGACAAACGTGTGTTCGATTAAGTTTACATTTTATTTTGGTTACAACGTGTTCGAATACAAGTACTATCCATTGTAATACCTGGATACCGATTTTAGTATGATAATCAGAAATAAAATCAGAGAGTGTTCCACGGTCTGGCGTGTTTGACTGTACTTTTTTTTCTTTTATTGGCTTGAATAATAGTGTGAACTCTCTGGAATAGGAACAATACCTGAAAACAGTTCTTTCCTTTTTTGTTTTGACCATTTACAAAAGACATTCTATAAGTTTTCTTATAGAAAAATTTTTGGGTAGCTCCCGTTGTGTTTTTTGTCAATATTTCTAGATTTATACATATATTAACGAAATAATTTTTGTTTTTTGACATGGCTATATCGTCTCGGCTTGTTATGCTGTTTAAGAATACTATATATTTATCTGGATTATACCTTAAAATTAATTTTATGTTTATATTATCACTTTTCCTGTAGACAATTTGCGTGGTAGTAATACCATATTTTATCCTTTAAAAATGACCACACTGTGAACGGTACGCAACGCAAGCGAGCCAAGAAACAGAAAAGACAGTATGACAGGTTGCGTCCCTAACTTGGTCGATTGCAATCGAACGATCAAGCAACGATCTGTGGGGCTGACGTTCTGATCGCTTTTGAATGACATAAATCAGGGCCGGATTTACCACATTAATGTCTTGGGGCCTGGTATGGTGGGGCCTCTAAAATAGAGCTTGATATCCCAGTGATAAAAACTAAATTTTGTGAGAATTTTATTGAGAAATAAGTACCCAGCGTTTTTTTTTTTAAATTTTATTTTAGAAATTTGGGTCACAGGCTAGTTTCTTGCTACCTGATAGTAAGAAATTCAACAATGATTATTTTTAAAGCTATGGAAAATATTTATAATAGGGTACATACAAAGTTTTGGGAATGTAAAGAATTTTAGAAAGTAACTATCATAGGTAAGTTTTGGGAGAACATTTTGCTTAATTTCTTATGTCAAGATCCTAATTATAAGGTCTTGAGGGAAGTACCCAGCGTACAGCTTACAGCGTACAGCCAACAGTGATTTAAATACAGATCACGGAGGTTATCATTTTCATTATTATTATTAATATTATCTATAGAAATTTAATTTTTAGTGATGTTTTGAGGAACGATTAGAGAAGTGTAAAATATTCGTGTCTTTGATAACACTGTACCCGCCCTCTTTTCTACATCAATTTTTTTTTTTTCGGTGTCGCATTTTTCAACCCTTTGAATTTTGTGGCGATAACTTTATTGGACACCCATGTCGTTTTTAATCGCACTTTGTTGATACGAACAAAAGTCTAATATATTTATATGTCTACCGTTACAAGTTCTTTTTAGTTCAGTTGAGCGATTTTTAACGATGAATTTATAACGAGCTAAAGCTAAGAAGCTAATTAATCGATAAGTTACTTTGCTCGACATTTCATTTAATAGTTATTTTGTTCGTGGACGTTATTTTCAATTTTATATTTCAGTGGCTCCATCGAAATAATTCTAATTCATTTGATCTTTGCTTTAACGGTTACATTCTTTACGAACTTCTTTGAACATTACTTTGGTATAAAACATGGATTTGCAACATTTTTCATTCCGTGTGGTGGAGGCCCTCTCGTAGTGGAGGCCCTTGCCCCACTGGCCCCTATCTAACTCCGGCCCTGACATACATACATAAATATATATCAAAACGATCAGATTCGAATCGTTCACAAAACAGCCATCTCACTTATCGAACTTATTTTTAACAGCTGCTGACTTAATCGAATCTGATCGTTGTTTGAAAAGTTCGAAAAGACTTGAGTATTCTCGTTGCTGTTCTATCTATAATCACTAGAAACGAATTTGACTAACACATTTCTTTATTTATAATCTATCAATTCGGGTATTGTAAATATTAATATAATTACCTTCACATTTCGGTATTGCTTCGCTCCAAGTACCAGATTCCATACACTTAAGTTTCGCAGACCCATTAAGTTTGTATGATTGGGAGCAGCTAAACATTACTTCAGATCCAACGTATGATGTGTTAGTCACGTAGGCAATTGTGCCATATGGTTGAGGCAATATGATGCCACAGTCGATATCTGCATATATAATTATTCAATTAAATTAAATAGTAACCTCAAGAAATTTGCAAACGTACATTCGCAAAAGGGCGCATCGGAGCTCCACTCCCCACTGTCTAAACATTCAAGAACTATTGACCCATGTATTATATGCCCAGGATCGCAGTTGTACTTAATTTTTGAGTGTACATTATAGTCATAGCCTATTACGAAAGAACCGGCTGAAACTAGTGGGGTCTCACATGTTACCAATTCGCAGATGGGTGCATCGCCTGACCACTTGCCGTCTTGCGTACAATACATTTCAGTCGATCCATCCAGCCAGTGGTCTTCGTCGCACTCATATTTTACCACAGAATGGACAGTTGTACTACCGTTTATAAGAGTAAATGTACCCCGATCAGGGCGGACAGGTGCTCCACAGTCCACATACTTACAAGATGGCGCTTTATTAGACCACTCACCACCCAAGCCACAAGAAATGATCTAAAAACATACATATATAGATTTTATTGTGCGATTATGTTTGTTAATTTGTATATTATCGCAAATTACCGCCTCGCCTACAAGAATGTAGCCAGGTGCACATTTATATGATGCCGTGGAGCCTGAACGTTTATCATTAAAGTTCACATCTCCACCGGTGATGGGCTGGGGATCTGGACACCAATCTATTAAACACTCTGGCTGCTGTCCACTCCATCCATTTTCCATGCAGGTTCTATTTTCGTTGCCAATAAGCGTATAATTTTCGTGGCAATTATATGTGGCAACAACACTGTAGCTTGTGCGGTTTTCTGATAAGCGAATTGAACCGGATTTCAATTCAGGCAAATTTCCGCATTCAACGTCTGTGAAATATTTAAATTAGCTTTAATATATTTTAAACACAAGCTAAAAACAAGAAAGAAAAGTACAGTCAGACACGCCCGATCGTATAATACTCTCTGCATTTTTTCCCGATTAAATTATTAAATTCGGTATCGAGATATTATGTGTAGTAGTTGCGTTAAAACACGTTGAAACAAAAACAATCTAAGCATAATCAAACATACATCTGTTTGTTTGTATGCGAATACACATACGTTTGACATTATATATATGTATGTGTGTATTCGGCGCGGCAATCGTCTGCCGACTGCGCTGCCGCCACACAAGCCGAGAAAACGTTTGATCACGCTTGTATGTTTCTGTCTCGCTTGCACTTAGTAGTGATATTGCGTTCAATTATCAATATTGTAACGCTTCCAGTTTTATTGTTTATAGTCCGATTTTAATGCACCTTTCAGGAATAGTTTGATATAGTTAGCCTCCACTTAAATTGTACAATTTCTATGCTGTACTATATGAACAAACGCCTAAAAACGGAACGAAAGTTGGGAATTATTTTTATGTATTGTGGGAAAAAAGGGCGTGGCAGTCCAAAATTTTTAAATGCCAATGCATTAACGCTGTCGCTAGAAACCTCCATACCATAATTGGTGATCCTAGGTGCCATGGTTACTGAGATATTCGCCGAAAACAACGATTTTTTCCGAGGTGTGTCTAGTTTTTTGCTCATTGTGGGCGAATGGGGCGTGGCATCGAAAAAAAAAAAGATTCTTGTATTGACTGACTAAATATGTGATCGATTGACACCAAGCTCGAACTTGTAGCTCTTACCATCTCTGAAATCTGTTTGTTCATACGGACAGACAAACGGCTACACCAATTCGGCTTGTGATGCTGATCACGAATATATATACTTTATGGGGTTTGCCACGCCTCCTTCTACCTGTTACATACTTTTGCACAAACCCAATATACTCTTGCTCTTACTCTAACTCTAGACCATATTTTCGACCGATCGTTCCTATGGTAGCTATACGATATAGAAGTCCGATTTGGTCAGTATATATATAATTGGCAGATGTATATTCTGTGAGTTTGATAAATATAGCTTGGTCATCGAAAAAGTTTATCATACAAATTCATGTTTAGACCATATTTTCTACCTATCGTTCCCATGGGGGCTATACGATATAGTAGTCCGATTTGGATCTAACTTGATCAGTACATGTACTTGGTCAGTATGTATGTATATATTATTTGCAAATGTATTCTGTGTAAGTTTGATCAATATAGGTTAGTTAAAGCAAAAGATTTTATACTCTCTGCAAGAGTATATTGGGTTTGTGCAAAGTATGTAACAGGCAGAAGGAGGCGTAGCCGACCCCATAAAGTATATATATTCTTGATCAGCATCACAAGCCGAGTCGATATAGCCATGTCCGTTTGTCTGTCTGTCTGTCTGTCCGTCTGTCCGTATGAACGAACAGATTTCAGAGATGGTAAGAGCTACAAGTTCGAGCTTGGTGTCAATCGATCGCATATTTAGTCGGTCAATACAAGAATCTTTTTTTTTTCGATGCCACGCCCTATTCGCCCACAAAGAGCAAAAAACTAGACACACCTCGGAAAAAATCGGTGATATCGGCGAATATCTTAGTAACTATGGCACCTGGGATCACCGTATTAGGTATGGAGCATTCCTAGCGACAGCGAAAATGCATTGCCATTTAAAATGTTGGACTGTCATGCCCCTTTTTCTCGCAGTACATAAAAATAACTCTCAACTTTCGATCCGTTTTTGGGCATTTGTTCATATAGTACACCATTGTAATTGTATAATTCGAGTGGAGGCTAACTATATCAAACTATTCCCGAAAGGTGCATTAAAATCGGACTATAAACAAGAAAACTAGAAGCGTTACAATATTGATAATTGAACGCAATATCACTACTGAGTGCAAGCGAGACAGAAACATGCAAGCGTGATCGAACGTTTTCTCTGCTTGTGTGGCGGCAGCGCTAACCGCAGACGCTGGCTGCGCCGAATACACACATACAAACATATAATGTCAAACGTATGTGTATTAGCATACAAACAGATGTTTGATTTTGCTTAGATTGTTTTTGTTTCACGGTGTTTTGATGGAAGTACTGCACATTGTAATATCTCGATATCGATTTTAATAATTTAATCGGGGTTAAAATGCAGAGGGTATTATACGGTCGGGCGTGCTCGACTGTTCTTTCTTGTTCATAATATTTCATATTTGCTGCATATTTTTGACCGATTGTTCCTATGGGATCTATACGATATAGTTGTCCGTTTGGATCAAACTTGATCAGTACATGTTCTTCCTAGGCATGTACTATCCGTGATAATTTGGTTCAGATAGCATAGCTAACAAAAAAGTTTTCTATACTAAAACATTCTAGTTTTACCTGTACATTTACCTTTAAATGAATATAGAACATCCTAAAGTGGGTGTGTCAAAAAACAAAAACAAACTTGTACTGCTTCGGTATTGTACATTTCATTTGCGACCCCTATCATCTTTCTAGCTCTTTTAGTCTCAGATCATTTTGTTCATACAGACGGACATGGCTATATCGACTCGGCTATTGATGCTGAACCAGAATATATATACTTTTAGGATCTGCCACGCCTCCTTCTCCCTGTTACATACATCCCAACAATTACAATTTACCCTTTTACTTCACGAGTAACGGGTATAAATATCGCAAAAATGTTTCTCAAATCAATATTTGGGGAAAAAAATCCCGATATAAATATTTAATTTTATGTAAAAATTGTCGATATATTGATATATCGATATATTTTCAATTAGCCCTAAATCTTTTCAAGTTTTTTACTTGATCGTTGGGTGCGTGTGTAGTCTTGCGCTGCTCTTTTGTGAAATGAAAGAATGATATGTATGTAAGTACAGTCGAGCACGCCCGACCGTATAATAGTCTCTGTATATTAAATAATTAAATCGGTATCAAGGCATTACAATGAATAGTACTTGTATTAGGACACGATTAAACAAAAATAAAATCTAAGCATAATCGAACACACATACATACATATGTCTGTATGCACATTTGTCATTATATGCATTCCATTGGTCGGCACGGCAATCGTCCGCGATCATCGATACCGGCACATGCAGCGAAAATATTTGAACATATGCTTGTTTGTTTCGGTCTCGCTTATACACATACATTGACATTGCGATCTATTATTAAAGCTACGTATCTAGCTTTTATGTTTATAGTCCGATTTTATGCAACTATCAGGATAATTTGATACAATTAGTCTTCAAAAGAAATGTAAATTACAATACTAAAATCCTTTCAAACATTGTAGTCGTGATTGTGTTAAAGTAAGAGTTTTTAAAAAAGTCGTGGTAAATCAAATTACTAATTCCGCTGGTCACAATTCCTTAAAGTAATTCTTATACATGTAAGAGTGTATGTGTAAAGAACTTGGTTTACACTCTGAATTTCACAACTTGATGAAATATGTAGAGAATAAGGGAAAAGCGTGTGCAATAATCAGTACACCAAGTCTGAAAATTGGTTACAATGCGACCAATGTAAAGAATGGTTTCATTTCAGATATGCCGGAGTAATCGAAAGCATAGCTTGACAAGCATGGGAATGCAGCAACTGCACAAAGATGCACAACACGATAGTTCACTCGCTCGCACTAAAAATCATCAGATGGACACAGCCCATCATGCATGGATCATCCCCAACTGATGCTAGCGATGCTAGAAGAGAAAATTGCTTCAGAAGAAAGGTACATAGAACAAAAGTGTCAACTTCTTGCTCAAATGAACTGTCAACAGTTCACTTTTGACATGAGTGGATCAAACTCTGTTACTGGAACAAATGGCCCATCAAAAGCTCATTTGGTCGCAAGACATGCTATTTTAAGGGAATTAACAAAATTCAACGGTGATCCAGAAGAATGGCCATTGTTTATAAGCACATATTCGCACGTCGAAAATAAGCTGCGTCATCAAAATTTCCTAGAAGGCAGGGCACGAGACCTCGTCAAGGATAAACTTTTACTCCCCTCCATGGTTCCAGACGTCATTACAACTTTGAAAATGTTCTTAGGAAGACCGGAACACATTCTAGAGGGGATGATCGACAAAGGCAGGAAATTGCAACTACCTAAAGAGAGGCTATAATCAGTACAGTATTAACAACAACAAGCTATGTCAACTAAATGATGTCCACACTATTCGCAATCTCGCTTTACCGATGGAGTCTCTAAATCCAGAAGAACCGGCCAATCAGTATCTGCATTTAAAAGGAATACCATTTCAACCATAAAATAGTATACAACCTGTAGAACTTATTGGTGTGGACAATTGGTAAATTGCAGTGACGCATAAGATTCGTGAGGGCAAGTACAACGAACCAATTGCGTCGAAATGTTATTGTTATTGCAAGTTGGAAAAGTAGTGGAGATGTCGGCGAAATGTAACATCGGATCAACATTCGAGCAGAAGATCGACAAGCACAAAGATTCTTGTGGTACGAGCGTGACAGCGACGATGTAAAAGTTTACGTAATGCACGCAATAACATTTGGTATTAGCAGCGCGACATGAATCGCACATTATTTGCCCAACTTAAACGTCGAACCATATAAAGAATCGCATCCATAAGTGTATGAAGCTATCCAGATGGCCCATTACGTTGATAACTACTACATTGACAGCATGGACACCGAAGAAGAGGCTGTATACGTGGAAAAATTGGTTCGCAAAGTACACTCTGAAGGAGGTTTCGAAATTCGGAACTGGTCTACCAATTCTACGATTCCCGGATGCTTCTCGAAAAACCTAAAAACAGCCACGCACGTAGAAATCCATGGACATGGTATGTCTCGCTGATGGAAGTCCTCCCGTCCTGTAGGATAATATAATCCAAACAAATTGTACATTTTATCAATCTGTACACTTAAGCTTATAATTTAGACCTCAACTTGAAAAAAAAACTTCTAACATTAACATTTGAACATTAAAGTCAAATTTTTGAAATTTTTCGACTTAGTAATTATTTTTTGTAGACCACAATTTTTAATATTTTTTCATGATCAAGGGCTAAATTATGCACACACTATCTGTGAACATGTGTTTCATAGCGATTGCTTGATTTTTGCGCCAGTTAAAACACTGTTTCTAGAAAAACGCATTCAAAGTTTACATTGAGTAGAAAATCGTTCGAGCACCCGGTTTTTTATAGGCTATATCATCCGCAATTCGAATGATATGATCATAAAATTAAATTCACGTATTCTCGAAACACATATCTATCGATTTTTTGGACCCAACAAAGCAGAAACCTCCCTTAAAGAATAAGTAAAGCACGAGGTCTTACAATCAAAAATATTACTTACTGGTCGGATTCGAAAACCGTATTACAGTGGCTAAAAATGATCCCTAGGATATTTAACCAATTTGTTATCCATCGTATTGGAGAAATACTAGAATTTTCTGGTGTAAAGCAATGGCGCTGGATATCAAAAAAATTAAATGTGGCCGACAAAGCAACAAAAACAAATAGCCCAGTGGAAATCAAAAATTTGATGCACCTTACCGTCCCCGCAATGAGCAAAAAAACAGACACACCTCAGAAAAAATTATATTTTAGGCGAATATCTCAGTAACTATGCCACTTAGGGGTACCAATTTTGGTATGCATGTTCCTAGAGACAGCATAAACGCAATGCTATTAAAAATTGCCATGCCACGCCACCTTTTCATAAGAAACTTTCAAACTTCAATGCCGTTTTTAAGGTATTTCTTCATATAGTACAGTGTTGTAATTCAACATTCGATTGGAGACATATCAAATCAAACTATCCTGAAAATCGCATAAAAATCCTACTTTAAACAAGAGAGCTATCACGTAACAAAGTTTATGTAATAATAACCCACTGCACGCAAGCAAAACAGAAACATACAAACATGTGTTCGAATATTTTCGCTGCATGTGTGACGTCATCGCTGCAATATCACTCAATGCGCGCAAGCGAGAAAAACATATGTTTGAACGCTTTCGCTGCTTGTGTGGCGGCAGCGATGCCCGCGTACGCTGGCGGTGTCGACCAATGCTATACATATATATGTATGTGCATACATACTTATAATTCAAACGAATTGTATGTGCATACAGACAATTGGATTTTTGTTCGATTTACTTATTTTTTTTGTTTCAATGTGTTTTAATGCAAGTACTATCCATTGCCAGACCTAGATACACTATGCTTCTTCATCATGTTTTTTGCATGTATGGAACATTCGCACTACTATGGGAGTGCGGGGTCTTTTACAGTCGGCTCGCTCGACTGTAGCCTTTCTTACTTGTTATACTCTCTGTAAGAGGAGATTGGATATGCGAAGTATGTACAAGGCAGAGGGATTCGTGGCAGACCCAATAAATGCTATAAATTCTTCATCAGCATCACAAGCCCAGTCGATATAGCCATGTCCGTCTGTCCCTATAGACAAACAGATTTTAGAGATGGTAAGAGCCACAACTTCGAATTTATATATATTTTGTATAAAAACGCAAGATAATCTTCAAATAAACCCTTATCATGTCAATCTAAATCGGATCCTTGAAGACATTGAAAAACCAGCGATTGTTTATTAAATCGCGGTCTACTCGATAAGCCAACATAAAAGTGACACGTACATCAATATGCAGCATTTCGTACGTCAGGAAATCACTGTTTCCTTGGTGTCTTCCCAGGATGCCACCATTGCATCCTCGACTCAGCGTCGATTTATCCTCGAATCGGAGATAAATAGCAAAAGTCTTTGTAAGTGCCGGTGTGATCAAGGGCTAGACGCCCAAGATTGAGAAAGAGAAGATCGGCCACAGTTAGCAGAATTAAGTGCAACTGAATTGTCGTCCGCACTTTACAAGGCGTAGGACGACATCAGCAAAGTCAGTGTATACTCAACATTTTGGACATGCTACACATGCCTTTTTAAAATAATAGCGTAACTTTCTAGTGCAGTTATTCTTAATAATTAATATGCATATATAAAAGAATTTGTTGGATCATAAGCATAAGTTAGCATAAGGAAAACATCGAATTCTTAGTTAAGCATAAAAACTTGAATTGAATCTAGAGGGGTAGCCTGTAATGTACGCATTAAAACTCTTATACTTAAGCTACTTAAGCTGTCGCGACCGGCATTTTAGATCGTAAATTTGTCTCGCTGTAGCCACACATAAGATAAGGCTTTCCGAAATTGCTGTCTAAAAAATAAATTACATTGTTTATGAACTTTCAATTTGTTTTAAATTAAAGTAGATTTCAATTTTCCAGTGGCGCACGAGCAGGGACTTTAAATCGCGTTCGTTGGTCTATAAGACATTTCACGGCTTGGTTTGCGGTGTAAGTCCGTATCGATACACTTGTTGTTGGATATCCCTGGACCTGTTGACCTTATTGGAATTCTGGATTTGAACAGCCAGGAGATGAAGACACCCGTTTTGGAGATGAAACCCTGAATTGAGCCCAAGAGCGACTCTTCTGTTGAGCAGGTCAGTGCAGGAGAATATAGAAAGTGCAAGCATAAAGCGGCACATAGCACATTTGAACGTACATAGAAAAGTACTGATCCATTTATTGCACATTAGAGACATTGCGTTTCGGCACTGATATACAGATACATATGTATGTGATTTATTGGAAAGCAATTTGAAGCAAAACACACAAATCGAATCAGCTAAATATACATAAATAAAACAAAACACTTATCTTGTGCAAATAAACATATTTATATTTAAATATCAACATTCGCTGTTCCTCTTTAATTTCGCAATTCGCTAATATCTACATATGTTCGGTGGTGGATTTTTTGACCTTTGTTCTTTGCTGTTCAAAGTTTGCACATACATACATAAGTAAAAGCGCAGTTCGCGTTTACATACAGTTGTGTGAGTTTAGACTCCGGCAGTTCACTTAAACTTTGTTTGTGTCAACGCTGCTTATCAGAGACCTGCACCGAGTATAAAAATTTCGAGTATACTCGAACGCTTACTCGTGCTCGTTTTGTTCGAACAAATTTGATACTCGATCGTTTGTGCGCGTACCGCGGGCATGCTTATACTCGTTATACTCGAATATATACTCTAGTATTTTGCCGTTATACTACATGTTGCAAGCAAGCCAAACAGAGACTTACATATAATTTGCATGAAATATTCTCAGCGGTATATGGGCTGATCTTTTGTAAATTTCCTTGTTTGGCTAGAGTTTTGGCTCTGAGTTTTGTAAAAGAGTTGTTTTGCATATAACGCAATATGTGCAGCAGGTAGAAACTCTTCCGTTTGTGTTTTTTGGTCTTAAAAAAATATTAGCGAAATGCGTGGTATACTAAACATAACAATACTTGCTCGGAAAAATACGCACAAACAAAGACAAGTCTCGAGATTGTTGCGCGTGCCATCAGTGTTGCACCCTAAATTAATACCCTCCAGATCTAGCTTTAACTTATGTAAGCATAGCAAAATCAATGTATATATATTTCTTATATTTAATTTATTATAGTATGCATTATGGTTTTTAATTTAATTAATAATAAAAGAAGAAGAAAATATTATGCTTAAACATTTTTCCTATTATTTTTCATTGGAATTTAGCCTTTTCGCTTTTTCCTCTTAATAAATGGCAACACTGCGAATATCAGGCAACGCAAGCGAACCAACGAGCATGCTTGTTACTCGATCGTTTTGTACTGAAAAGACGTTCAGGGCAGGTTGCGTTCGAATACTTGTTCGATTACTCAAACGATCAGCAAACAATCTATTGGGCTGATTGTTCTGATAGCGACCAAATTGTTTGATATCAAACGATCAGGTTCGAACCATTCAGAAAACGGGTAACTGATCGTTTACATACATAAGCATTAGCAAACATACAAACGTACGCTGATTAACTGCAAGCCTTTCAGTTGTTGTTGCTAGATCGCATAATTTGCCTACCTACGCATTGTTGCGGGGCTGTTATTTTTCACAGTGTGCAGTCAAATCTGCCGAATATTGCTAATCAGGTGAATATCGCTAATCAGCCGATTATCGTTGGCGCTGGTGCATTGTGTAGATTGTTATTTTGTTGTTGTTTCCAAGCTGACATTGAGCGTCAAAAAATGTCACTAGCTAATAAAATGGTGAATCCTAGTAAATTCGAGATACAGTGCCGACTCGATTTATTCAATACATACATTGCTAAGGCAATGGAGTTACAGTTGCAAATCGATGTGATAGACTCAGAAAATGATAGCCGCTCAATTTTTGAGGACACCTGAATTCTTGCACGGTCATCATATTTAGCTGCTCTTAGCAAATTTGAATTTGTTGAACGTGCTCCAGTGTCTCATCATTCGCACTTACCCAAACTTAAGTTGCATAGGTTCAACGGTAAACATTCGGAGTAAAAACAGTTTTTTCGACGTTTTCAAAGTTTGGTAGACTCTGATCATTCGTTATCAAGCATTGAAAATTTCAATCATTTGTTATCGTGCTTATCACATGAGGCGCTAGGAATCAAAGCTTTTCAGGTATCTGATGAAAACTACCCCAAGGCATTAGAGAGTCTAAGTCGGCTATACGACAACAAATGACAAATCTTTTTTGAACTCTCGCCCAGTTATTTGATATTGAACCGACACCATTGTACGAATTCCTATTGCCGATGGCTTCGACATCGGCTTTTAATATTGAGCCGATGTCTAACGGCAATATTTGAGTAGTTCATGTCGGTTAGAGATGAGTAAGATTTCGCGAACGTAATCTTGATTCATATAGTCATGTCGAAGGTAGCGAAACAACAGGATTATAACACTTTGCCAAAATGGGCCGACTGTGCTGCGGCTTTGAACAGGCGATATCAGCATTTGTCTGCTGAAGAAAGTTTGAGGTCTAGGATAAAGCAAACATTTGAAATGAAACACGCTAAAAAGTTGAACCCACATGGCAGTTTTGCAGTGCAAACCATATGAATGGAAATTGTCATGGGTTCGCAGCACTGCCAGTTGACGAAAGATTAAATTTCGTAAAATCTTGTCAACTCTGCATAAGCTGCTTGCATTCAGGGCACAGAGTGTCCAAGTGCGTCGAAGTGTAGAGTTTGTGCTCGTCCTCACAACACTCTCCTTCACAAATACGCTCTCGTAGGAAAATCACAAGCCTTTGGTCGTTCTGCTCATGTAAAAAAAGATTCTAGCGACGTCGATCAGGTAATTGTTGCAACGGCAGTTGTTAAAGTTCGAGACAGTTTCGGTCTGCATCGAAACGGGTCAGGGTCCCAGGTGAATTTCTTGACGGGAGACCTCGCTCAAGCTTTGCGCCTTCAACACAAAAACAAGTGCTTAACCTTCAAGTCGGTAGGACAGTCAAGTTTATCATCAGATATCAGTTCAGCGCCGAGTTTTGGGTGCTGAAATCGATTTGTAGCAGGCAGCCAGATTGTGATTTTTCAGAATTATTAGACCCCGTACTCTGAAAAAGAGTAGAGGGGTCTATTAGGTTTGTCAGAAGCGAAATGTGCGTAACAGGCAGAAGGAGGCGTGGCCGACCCCATAAAGTATATATATTCTTGATCAGCATCAACAGCCGAGTCGATATAGCAATGTCAGTCTGTCCGTCTGTCTGTCCGTCCGTCCGTATGAACACCTGGATCTTTTAAACTACAAAAGCTAGAGCCACCACATTTATAATGAAAGTCCGTTATTATGTCAGGCAAGTTAAGTTTATTTCAAATTTTTGCCACGCCCCTTACCGCCCCCGCAATGAGCAAAAATCCAGACACACCTCGAACTATGGCACTTAGGAACACCACATCTGGTTAGCAGGTTGCTAGATACAGCCTTAATGCAATGCCATTCATTTTAAATTAAATTAAATTTAAACTTGCCACGCCCCCTTTTCTCATAAGAGCTAAAAAACTTCCAAAATTTCGAGCTCAAAATTTTCAGGATTTAGGGCATTTAGTCAAATAGTACAGTGTAGTAAAAAGACGTTAAAAGCTAGAAATACCAAATTTGATACATAGACTACTTTAATGTACACTTAGATTAAGCTTAATTTTAATTTTTGCCACGCCGCCTATCGCCCCCACAAATCGTAAAAAACATGTTGAAAACGCTATAAATTGAAAACTAATAAAGTTATCAATACCAAATTCACATGGTATGTGTAAAGTACTATTATAATTCTCCATACTAGTTTGATCCGGATCTGACAACTATGGCCCATATAGCTCACAAAGGCCAAATTGCCGAAAATAGGTCATTTGTATAAAAAAAATGCCGTGGGCAAGTGCAAGCAAGACAGATCGTGATTCTTCTTCCTTCTTTGTCACGTTTTGTTTTAATTCATCCATCAATACCAGTTATTTAGTTCATTTAATTGATTTAGTATCGATAATCTTATAATAAGCTCAAGTTTCGATACTAAATAATCGATTAAGGACTATGATCAGCTGTATTGTTCGATGTGTGTTTACCAAAATCAAATGGATTTCTGATAGAATTATCACAATAAGTGAAGATTTCTATATTCTCAAGCAGGGCCGGACTTCTCACAGGGTATCTTACGGTCGGGTGAGCCCGACTCTACTTTGCCATTTTTATTTATTTTCGCCGCGAGTATTAAACAAATAATAAAGTTATATATACCAGTAAAATGAATATTAATGACTATAATACAGAGTAAATAATACAAATTTACAGGCTCCCTTACTTCCCAAGAATTTCAAAATTTCAGAAGCAAATTCAAAATATTTTCGGAGTTACAGAAGAAATTGTGAGCAAGGGTCGTGCAGGTATACGAGGTATACAAAAACTTTAATGTGCGATTTTACGGTTTTTTTTACGTTTTTTCCTAATTGGCGGGAAATATACGGAGAAAGTTAAACGTCCTATCAAAACAAGATAAAATTGATTGTATTCGGAATTAAATTCTATTCTAGTTAAAGCTAAAAAACCTTAGGAAGTGTAAGTGAATTTGTTTTTCCAAAAAAAAAAGATTTTTTTTTTAAATTAGCGAAAAATTGTTGAATTTCGCACATTTTTGTTTAACTTTCTTGGTTTAACTAAAAGCTATACTATACTAAAATAAAAATTTTTTTTTGAGTTTTTGGCGCATCGGCAAAATGCTTGTACCAGGCATATAATTTAATACAAAAATTTAAGAAGACTGTTGAAATATACAACAATAAAATTTGAAAGTTTTGTTTTAATCGAATATTTCTTTCCTTCCCAAAAAAATCCACAAAAAAAAAAAACGATTTTTTTAAGACTCTAAACTGAAAGTATTAAATAAAATTAGTCAATTTAATTTATTAATTACTAAACTGGGAAAAAGAAGTAAATAAATGTATTCAACATTTGTTGAAAGGTTTGGGAAAAACCAGAAAAATCCAACCAGATCAATACAAAATTGTGCCAAAACAATCACGATATATCTGCGATTTAAGGGAAGGGAAGAACTAATGGCAGAGACACTATTCTTTATGCCCTTGGAAATCGGATATATAACGGAGTTGGCTATAAAGAGAAACTTTAAGATGTTTCAGTGAGAGAGAGATAGAGAAATTTCAATTAATCTGTAGTGTTCATTATAATTAGTGCATAATACCCGAATACGATAGTGCAAATCATACTCAGTAGTGCTTGCAGGAATTTCTTCCTGTAAAAAGTTTCGTGATAAAGTTGGCCTGGTAATTTAAGTCGTTTTAAAAGTCGTCGTTGGAAAGTCGTCGATAAAAAGATTAAAAAGTAAGGGGCACTCCAGAAGTAATAAAAACAGATTACACCGGAAAAATCAGTTTTATATCTCAGTAACTCGCTTGAAAACAAACAATATCCAACCATTCTAAAAGTTGCATAAAAATCCGACTATAATCAAGAAATAAAACACGTAACAAAGTTTACATTTTATCGCAATATCAATGCATAAAAGCCAGCAAGGCAGAAACATACAAGCTTATGTTTCAAAGTTTTCGCTTGACTGTACTTTTCTTTCTTGTAAGGACGGCCGTACTTACATATGTCAGGCAGATCAGGTTTATTTCAATTTGTTGTCACGCCCCGACCAGCAAGTTGTAAAATCTATGTTCAATAATTTTAATTATTGATAACTCTATGTTTACCTACATAAACCACGCTAACTGTCAAGAGAAGTGTGATCCAAGTGCTAGAAGTGCCTGGTATTATTTTTCGTACTTGAATGTAAACCTAAATTCTGCGGTTCGAATCCCGACAGGCATTTCATATATATTTTTATAACGAAAGTTATTACATATAAATGCAGAATATCAAAACTTTCAGAAATGTTGGGCATGGTGCAACTGGTAGGGTTGCGGCGCATTCTGGAACTTTTGCCTGAGGTCGTAAGTTCGAATGCTGATAATGAGAAATGTTAATTTAATTTTTTAAATTTTAATTCAAAATGTTTATATAAAACTTGAATTTTTTAAAATTTCAATTTTAAATTTTAATTAAAATTATATACAAATGAGCACCACTATAAGAGTATGGGTATTTACAGCCGGCTCAATCTACTATAGCCTTTCTTACTCGTTTTTAAAGGATGTTATGGTTAACAGAGTCAATTGATTTACTGAAGTCAATATAGATGATATTTCTGAACATAAATTTGATATGAATGAATATCAATATGAATTTTGGAACGAAGTTTCTAGAGAGTGCATAAATGCATTGCCAATTAAAATTTTTGAGCTGCTGCTTCCCGTTTTCCCACAGGAAACAAAATAACTTTTAAACTTCAAAGCCGTTTTTAAGGAATTCTTCATTTTGAACAGTATTGTAATTTAAATATTGTTTAGAGACTAATTATATGAAACTATACAGAAAGTTGCATAAAAATCGGACTATAAACAAGAAAACCACCGGCAGCGCAGCCAGCGTACGCTGGTCGTGTCGTCCAATGATACACATATACATACATATGTATGTGCTACATACATATAATTTCAAACGAATTTGTATGTGTTTAGAGGCAAACAGATATACATCCGATTATTTTTAGTTTTTATACTTTCTGCAAGAGTATATTGAGTTTGTGCAAAGTATGTAACAGGCAGAAGGAGGCGTGGCAGACCTCATAAAGTATATATGTTCTTGATTAGCATCACAAGCCGAGGCGATATAGCCATGCAGAGAGTATTATACGGTCGGTCGTGCTCGACTGTACTTTTCTTTCAAGTTTTATATTTAGCCGTAGATTTCGCTTGAGGTGTTAGTCAGAGAGTTAGCCGGTATAGGAGGGATTTGCAATAAGCGTAATGCTGCCCATAATGAGCAGGCACGAGCGATTGCCATTGATGGTCAAGCACGACCCATTAGGAATAGTTTAGAAAGCTTGATAGCCATATACAACAAATGAATTAAACAGGGCCCTGACCATGTTAGTATTTGTTGTAAAGGTTTGTAGTGTCCACACTAAATATATAGGATAAGTAAGGAATATATTTTAGAAAACAGTGCATTTAACGCAGACGTTATTTTTTTGTCCAAACAATTCCCTCCTGTTAAAGGCAAGTATTCTTTTTTCAAATCTTGTAGCCGTTTAATAAAGGTAGAAATAAAACCAAAAAATTATATTACCAATGGCTTAAATTCTGAACTTCCTTGACTTACAGAGCTTAGAAGGAAGATAAAATCATAAAATCTTAAGTTTAAGATCGTCAAAATAGTATTAAAGGAGCCAATTCAACTTGCGAATGTACTTTGGAGCTGTGCTCCTATGTAATTTTTTAGCTGTATAAGGCCTAGGATTTCAAGAAACAAAGTAAGTTAAATTTTGGTGCTCAAACAAACAAGTCTTGATGTCCATTTATTTATAGATCATAAGTTTAGGAATTGCTCGGAAATATTTATTTAATGGAACTATGGAACCGTGGAGAAATGAACGAGAGGAGCTAGTCAGTAAAAATTGAGAAGAGGTTTGCAACTTGAATAGGGAGTTGATTGAGGCTAATCGTAGTAGATTAAATTTTTTAAATGACAGTGAGTTAGAAGATGCTTTCAGTAGGTAGTAAGTTAATGCAGATGATCAGGACAATGTAAATAATAGATTTAGAGTTTTAGTATATAGAAAATAGTATGTTGCCTAAACTTAAAACAGAGAACTTATCTAAATCATGTGTTGCCCTTAAATCTACATTTAAAAATAGAAATGGCTCAAATCCTGAGTCTATTAAAGTTATTTTGTCCGCTCCAAGAGGGAAGGCAGCATTCGGAATAGGATGTTGTACACTTTTTCAGTGTGTAGTCTTCCTGTAAATCAGTCCGATCGAATTGGGACCTTATCCGCCGACTTAGAAGTGTATTAGTGTAGTGTATTAAATACACTACATTAATGGTTGACCGATCTCAAACTTCTAGTTATTGACGAAATTTCAATGGTAGGAGCCAAAATGTTTGGCTTTATAAACGTGACGCTGCAGCAAATTTTCAAAATTAACCACTTTTTTGGATACCTGTCCTGGCTTTCGCCGATATCAGGTATCTGAGGCCTTTGCGCGACAGGTGAATTTTTTTTAGCAATCCTCTAGGGAAGACTACAGTGAATTATATGGCACACTGTGGGAAAAAAACCCTATTAGATTTGAATTTTTCGAGTTGACGAGCACTTAATAATATGGCATTTGCTCATATGACAGACATTGACATTGATCTTCTTAGATCCAGAGTAGTAAGGGAAGATATGAATATTGAAGCGAATTGCGACCATTCAATATTGTTCTTGTGCTAAGGATTTTGTAAAGGGTAGTAATTTGGGTGAGGCAAACAAGGTCGGACTTCTTGAATCCGTAAAAGGATTCTAAATTTTGTAAATCCAGGGTTTGTGTCGTACTCTTATTTTAAAGACCCCCAGTAGTCAAAACTGTTCGATGTTCTCAGTTTAGGAAAAATTAAAATGTTACGATAGATCGCAAGCAGTTTCCGATCGTTTCTGCAGAAGGTATAATCATCCGCGAGAGTCAGGGAGCAATCTTTAATAAGGTGGTGGTCCACATTTCCGATAGTTTAGATTGAGCAGCTTTACATGTAGGGAAGCAGAAATTTTGGGAGATCTTGAATTATGTTTAAGCGCTTTCAGTCAGGCCAGGGAAACTTATGAAAGTTTTTTTAGGAGGGGATTTAGATCCCTTTTAGAATTGTCGCACGGGGAACATGGAAGTTCGTAATTTATTTCACCATAAATTAAACATAATAGTATTATACAGCCGGGTACGCCCGACTGTACTTTTCTTTCTTGTTAATGCATACGGAGAATGTAAGATTCTTTCCATAAGGTGGGCAAAGCAAAGAATTCTAAAGAAAGGTTTAAAACGATTAAGAGAGGTTTTATTAAAGAAGAACAACACTTCTTAAGCACAGAACTAGGAATGTTGTCAGGCTCAGTGCTCCGATTTGGATGAAACTTGGTCTGTATAACTATACTATTGGCAAATGTATCCTGTGTGATTTTAATGGCTTAGTCATATGAAGATAGAACGCCCTAAAGTGGGCGTGTCAAAAAACAAAAACAAACTAGAACAGCTTGAGTACAACCTCTTATAGTCTCAGAGATCCTTTTGTTCATACAAACGGACAGACGGACAGACAGATGGACGGAGAGACGGACATGGCTATATCGACTCGGCTATTGATGCTGATCAAGAATATATATATATATATTTGTATGGGGTCTGCCACGGCTTTTTCTCCCTGTAACATACATTCCAACGAATACAGTATACCCTTTTAATCTATGAGTATCGGGTATTAAAATCAGAATTAGACGATTGGAATTCATAGAGAATTGAACAGTTCGTAGGCCAACTAGTCTAGGTGAGAACAAAGGAGATTTACGTGAAACGGACTTAACAACACTATTAAGAATACAGACATGAAAGATTGAATTTAAAATGTAAAAATTCTCGACAGCTTTGTTAATATCATTCGTGCTATTTAGTATAGACCAGTCGGTAGGAAGAATAAGTTGATTAAGCAAAGAAAAATTTCGTTTGAGAAAGCAACGGCGCGATTTGGGAAAGAAAGAAGGAGGTGGATGGACAGACAAGGATAGTTCAAGAGTGGGATAAAAAGAATCTTCAGGTACATTTACAGGAGAAGATCTAGTGACAACGGCACTGGATGAATCATTTACGAAACATTGTCAAAACACGTCCAGGAAACGTTTGGCAAGTTAAAATCACAAAGAAATCATGATCACGATCATGACTAAGTGTTTCTTTAATTAAATTGAAATGTTGCAAATAAATCGACATTTCAGACGATGGACGAATATAGGAACAAGTTACATAAAGCGCAAATGACGAAAAAGAAACCTTAACGGCATTCTATTATTTCAGCATTAAGGCTGGATTTTACAGAAATAAGAACTCCACAACCACGTCGATTAGAACGATCGCGCCTAAATTTATTATAATTTATTATAATACATTTTTTAAATTTATTATAATTGTTTCATTATCAGATATGCTGGGCATGTCCTAGGGCCTCACCGATCGGTTCGCATTTTTTTCACAGTTGATTTCATCTGAAACGATATGAAGCCCAGCCATGAATCTAGTCTGTTTTCATTGGTGAAACTATATTAAGCTATTTTTGCTGTAAAATTCCTATAAAATTCTCCTTTTGGTGTTTAATTATTTTATTTGCGTTATAATTCAACGCATCATTAATATTTTATACATATTTACATACATAATGGTACTTTTGGCGAGAACATAACAGCAGCCACATCTATTTTTCTTGGGAAAAACAAACACTTGCCTTGCTTTGCCCATACTCTAAATCTCATCGCTGAATCTGCGATGTCAGTTAATGGCTTTAATTTATTAATAAGCAAAGTGCGAGACATTGTAAAATACTTCAAGAACAGTGTAATTGCCAGTGATGCGTTACGAGAAAAGCAAGCTCGGTCTCAACCTCTGAAACTGATTTTGGATGTAAAGACACGGTGGAATTCCGTTTATTATATACTCTAGAGATTTATTGAACTAACGCCTGTAGTATTTCAAGTATTAATGTTGAATGTTAAAGCGCCGCCCACACTCTCAGCTTTAGAAATTCAAAATAATAAAACATTGATGAGTATTTTGAAACCACTAGAGTATGTTACCAAAGAGCTGTCGGGTGAACAATATGTGATCATAAGCAAAATTATACCGATTGTGAATTGCCTGAAGGCACAGATTGATTGTGAATATGTGGGTATGAAGCGGACGACGATGATATGGCAGTAATACATTCGGTAAAAAAAAGATGATTAAACAAATAGAACGGAGATTCGGGTGCATTAAAGAAAACTATTTAATGGCAATTTCTTGCTTACTGGATCCGAGATTCAAAAATATACATTTTAAAGGCAAGTTTGCTTGTCCGAAATCAATTAATTTACTAAGACAATACATAACATCCAGTCCAAGTATTCACTCGAGTGAAAATGACAGTGATTCTTCCATAGAAACAACATACGATTTTTGAAGTCATCATAAGAAGCTGGCGCACACAGAGAAGCTGAACAAAAAATCAAGTTCTGCAATGAACGTTTCATATAATGACGAATTAAGTCAGTACTTGTCTGCATAGGTTTCACTACTTTCTATAGACCCTTTAAAAAAATGAGATGACATGAAAGTGGTATATCCAAAACTCTACAACCTGCCACAGAAGTATTTAGGAATTCCTGCGACATCTATGCCCTCTGAACGTTTGTTTTCTAAAGCTGGAAGTTATCAATTACCAAAACTTGCAACCTTCTTTCACCGAAACGACAAGCTGCTGTTTTTAGCCGATTTTACGGAGGATGAGTGGAAAATTTAAAATATTGTTAAAAAATACATAAAAATGTAACTCGAATTAATAAACATTTATTCCAAATATATATACTCGATATCTTGCAACATCGATACTTATGTTTCGATAATTTTATGAGTACGATGGTTTTCTTTTGATATTACTAAGGAGTACATGACCGATACTTTACATTTGATATCGTGCCCCTAAAAACAAGCATTTTGTTCCAAATTTTTTTTTGTTTTTATTTACATCTAATTTATTTGCATTTTCGCAAACATGTAACATATTTAAAAGTCTTACTTCCTTTCCAATGAGTAAATCAAGCTCGATTTGTTGTACAGTGTATGGCCAATTGAACTTCGCCTAAAGCATCTTGCCATGAACGCTCACTATTGTCTATGGCGGTTAGAATGCGTATCAGTACACTCATAAAACGTTCTACCTGACCGTTTGATCTACAACTTTCTGAATTAATATTGACTGTGCGGTATAGATAAACGAATATGGTAAAGGCATCAATTAGTACTATTACGTATTGATTTTGATCGCTTTTCCGCTTAACTTACCAGTAACATAGATGGGTACTGTGTGAAATTAAATATCTGCTTTTGGTATGGGGGTGTAGTTCTATTTGTGGTTTTCCTGACGGTGGTTTTGTCAGTTTGCAATTAATGCAGTTGTCTACAAACGTCCGGAATTATTTACACGTGTGTTAGTTAATCTTTTCCTTACCAAGGTGAAAAGTTGCCTCATGGATATGGTGAACCACAGACCATTTATTCGGTAGTGGAATCACTGTAAGATATCGTGTTTTTCCATTTCTTTGGATTTTTGTATAAAGCATTTTTTGCATAGCAAAGCATCGAAGCTCGTAAGTCTTTGTTGTGATTTTCTCTAGCTCATCATTTTTGAGTTTTAAAAAATTATAGAAGTCTCTGCATCTCTTTATTGCTCCGCTTTAAGCCAGAAATTGGTTATCTCAGCTTGCTATTTCTGCTTTATAGGTACTTGGGAAATCATTTTACTGTGTAAAAGATTTTTTCGAAAAGTGATTCATTCACTTAAGCACAGCTAGTGTTTCCAATTCGTGATGAAGTTTGCTTGGTAAAGTACTCAACAACGTGAGGCTTACAATGAATTCTATTCAGTAAAATTGCTCCATATCCATCAATACTGGCATCAGTATGTAATTCAATTGGGTAGTCAGGGTTGAATTTTTTTAAGGGCTGGCTCATCTGTCAACGCTTTAATAACCTTTTGATAAATTTTCTCATTTTCCAACTTCCATTCAAATTCTTTTTATTTACATATGAGACCGTATAGTGGTTTCATTATTTGCGAAAACTTTGGTATAAATTATCGAAAACTTGACGACATTCCATTAAATTGTAACTTAATTGGAACGAAATTCCAATTAAGTTACAGATCGTGGTGGTGGCAAGTCAGCCAGTGAACGTTTCTTACAAGGTTCTAGTCTGATTGTATCATCACTGACTTCAAAGCCCACATATTCAATACTTGATTTTAAAAACGAGAATTTAGCAATATTAAAAGAGAATCCGGCTGCGGACAGTGTGTCAGAAAAATTTCCAATCAGCTAAATTCGTCTTCTTTCGTTTTAGCAACGATAATTATATCGTCCATGTAAACGATTACGAATAAGCAAGTTCTTCGAGAGCTTTTATCACTGCTCGTTAAAATACTGCCGGGGCGTTTTCAGACAAAATGGCATTACTGAAACTCATATTGCACGACTGGCTGTACGATTGATCGATTTTGAGTGAATGGGAATCTGACGAAATCTGCTTGCCATATCGAAAAATACTTTGCACCGCGAAGATTAGCAATTTGATAGTTTATTAACAGTAACGCATACTTATCATTGGAATTTTGTACCCCATAATCAACACAAAGTCGGACTAAACCGTTTTTCTTTTTGACTGGTATGATGGAAATAGCAAATGGCGAACAACTAGACTGAACAATGTTTGCTTCTAATAATTCTTGAATCCTATCCCTTGTTTCTCTTCTAATCCTAATATGTATGCTCTTCTTTATACGGTTTTATTTGGATTCACTAGACGTATTTCCAGTTGGCCGGTTGTTACTCGACTTTTTGGTATCCCATCAATAAATGACTTGGAATAATTCTTTAAAATATCTAGCAATCAAGTTGTGTTCACGCAGTTCAATTCAGTATCAACACTGCCAGGTCAAAACGGTTATCGCACATATAGACTTTGATTTAAAAATTTCGACTTTGTCATAAGATATTGTAACGCTAAAGCCGTGTGTTCATACCACAGCGTGAAGGGGCAGATTTCCCGCTGTAAAAAAGACGGTTACACTGACGAGAGTGACTGTAAATCCATTGTAAAGCTGCATTACATTCGCTACAAAATTCTCTCTCTACATTTTTTTTTTTTTCATTTTTTCTAAAGTTTATCCCTTTTAACATTGTGAGCGTGTGTTTTGTAAATATAATAAAGTGAGTTCATTAAACGTAGCACCGCGCGTTTTTTTATTAAAACCAGCACTAGGGTGACCACATGGCCTAAGGGCATTCCGCGACGGTCGAAAATTTATATTTCTCCTTCCTATCAACTCCTTGTAAAAGCTTAAACAATTCATGTCCGCAAAATTAAATTGAACTATAAGAATATTTTTAACATTCTCTACCATTTTTATACTCTCTGCAAGAGTATATTGGGTTTGTGCAAAAGTATGTAACAGGCAGAAGGAGGCGTGGCAGACCCCATAAAGTATATATATTATTGATCAGCATCACAAGCCGAGTCGATATAGCCATGTCCGTCTGTCCGTCTGTCCGTCTGTCCGTCTGTCCGTCTGTCCGTCTGTCTGTCCGTCTGTCCGTATGAACAAACAGATTTCAGAGATGGTAAGAGCTACAAGTTCGAGCTTGGTGTCAATCGATCACATATTTAGTCAGTCAATACAAGAATCTTTTTTTTTTTCGATGCCACGCCCCATTCGCCTACAATGAGCAAAAAACTAGACACACCTCGGGAAAAAAAGGTGTTTTCGGCGAATATCTCAGTAACCATGGCACCTAGGATCACCAATTTTGGTGTGGATGTTCCTAGCGGCAGCGCAAATGCATTGGCATTTAAAATTTTGGACTGCCACGCCCCTTTTTCCCACAATACATATAAATAACTCCTCCCGCCTACAGGCATTTGTTCATATAGTGCAGCATTGTAGTTGTATAATTCGAATGGAGACTAACTATATAAAACTATCCTAAAAAGTCGCATTGAAATCGGACTATAAACAAGAAAACTATAAGCGTTACAACATTGATAATTGAACGCAATATCACTAATGAGTGCAAGCGAGACAGAAACGTTTTCGCTGCTTGTGTGGCGACAGCGCGGCCGGCAGTCGCTGGCCGAATACACACATGCATATGTACATGTATAAACACATATAATGTCAAACGTATGTGTATTCGCATACAAACAGATGTTTGATTTTGCTTAGATTGTTTTTGTTTCAACGTGTTTTAATGCAAGTACAATACATTGTAATATCTTGATACCGATTTTAATAATTTAACCGGGAAAAAAATGCAGAGAGTATTATACGGTTGGGCCTGCTCGACTGTACTTTTCTTTCTTGTTATTGATAGAGTAGAAAACTGGGACAATTTCGTGTCAGGTCGGGACACCGGGACATTACCTTCAAATGCGGCTATCTACACTCCCGCAGAAGCAGCAGATATTGGCACCCACCAAATGGTCGTATCAGATTTCGCCCGCCTTCAAACACCATGAATCAGAACTTCATGACCTTTTATTATATCGTAATTTACTCGTTAAAAACGATGTAAAACAAAATATAAATTGAATATTCCCCTATGATCACATCCAATAAAATTTGCAATGTACCAGTTACTGTGTTGTTTTCAATACCTTTAAGGTGAGCAACATTATTGATTCGTTTACCGGAAAACTTCTGGGATACAGTTTCCTTATCGATCGAGCACTAAGCTCGTGAATCAAAACATAATGGTTACAACTGTTTTAAATAACCAATAGGCTCCTTTAAATGACATATGTTTCCATGCTTTTCTTTTCTATGCTTAACTGATGGTGATAACCTATAAATTGTGTCAAGCTCTTCCGCACTGGAAACAGATCAGTGTAGAACTTCTCTTTATCTCCAAAGGACGTATGTCGCTCTGGGTTGACTCTTGATCCCCTTGTCAGCTTTTGGATAACTATTCTAGATGTTGAAAATGGTTGCAGCTGTAGTTTAATGGCCTTCAAAGTGTTGCAAAAACAGTTCCTTGAATTGCATGCGAGTCATTCCGGCAAACGATATTTGTGACAGCCAATGAGATGCACCGCCCGCCAACGATTTACTTATTGCTATGAGAACGGCACAGCTTTCCAACGTGTTTCAGTCAGTATGAAGCCAACTATAGCACACAACCCTGCTGCGCTTGATCCCATAGCATCTGGGTTGAACTTGGGCAATGAAATTCATTTTTGGGTACCTTGATCATGCTGGCCACTTTTCATATCGTTTATAACCTCAATTAAAATGCGGTGCTGCGATACCAAAATCGCACACAAGCTGTCATCGGGATTGATTTGGTGTGGATCTAATCCCATTTCTGATGTCGGATCATGGTGATTGTTTTACGAGTTATCTATAACCAGACGTTTTCTTGGCCGCGTTGTGCATGATTTGACAACTGTCAACTCCTTTCTTGCCTCGCTCTAACTTACTGTCGGGACCAGAATGCACCAGACAGAGATGTCGGTCAGGTTAAGAATAACAACACATAGACAGGAAGTCATGATATTGGGATAACTAAGCCATAAAAAAAACTGTGTAGACTTGCGAACACGCAACGTCAAACATAATTGTGAAATAGATTTTATTCTTTCCTTTTTTGATTTATTTTCGTATAATATAGTGATGCAACGCAATGTGTATAAGCAGCTTTGACACAAACAAAGTACAAGTAAACTACCGAAGGCTAAAATCCACGAGCTGTATGGACGTAAAAGCGAACCGCGCTTTTACTTATGTACAAATTTCAACAGCGAAGAACAAAGGTCAAAACCCACCACCGAACATATGTAAGTAAATCAAGGCGAATAGCAAAAGTAAATGGGAACGGCGAAAGTGAGTATGTATACATATATAAATTATTCATAAAAGCAGAGAAGTTGGTTTTTTTTTTTTTTTTTTTTTTGATGAGACAGAAAGAAAATTTATTTGCATTTCATTTTATAAAAAAAACTTGAAAACACAAGTGTGACTGTGTTTGAGAAAAGTTGTACGATGACTAAATAAAGTATCGATGTGCACTATCATTTTAGTTATTATCAAAGCTGGTTCCGTCGTCAAAGCAAATTTAAGCTGTTTGAAAGCTTGCAATGCGGGGTTATCTAACACAAATTCAGCATACTTCTCCAAAATGGACGAGCTATAACAGAGATTATGAAAAATATACGAAAGAATCCTGTGAGTCCCAGAAACGCTTGCACTGCTCTAATGTTTCTCAATACTGCGAATTTGCTAACAGATTGGTGTTTTCTCTGCCGGGCCATACACTTCCTCCTTCTATTGTCTGCCCTAGAAAATTTATTCTTGTTTGCAGGAGTGACATTTTTATACTCTCTGCAAGAGTATATTGGGTTTGTGAAAAATATGTAACACGGAGAAGGAGGTGTGGCAGACCCCATACAGTATATATATTCTTGATCAGCAACAATAGACGAGTCGATATGGCCATGTCCGTCTGTCCGTGTGTATGAACAAAATGATCTCAGAGACTATTAGAGCTAGAAAGATGAAAGGGGTCGCAAATGAAAGGTACAATACCCAAGCAGTACAAGTTTGTTTTTGTTTTTTGACACGACCATTTTAGGGCGTTCTATCTTCATATAAAGGTAAATGTACAGGTAAAACTAGAATGTTTCAGTATTGAAAACTTTTTTTGTTAGCAACAATTTAAAATAAACTTGATCGCGAAGATGATGGACATTCCAAATTTGGTGGCCCTAGCTTTTGTAGTTTAAAAGATCGAGGTGTTCATACGGTCGGACTGACAAACAGACAGAGACACGGACATCACTATATTGACTCAAATGTTGATGCTGATCAAGAATATATATACTTTATGGGATTGACCATGCCGCCTTCTGCCTTTAACGCACATTTCGCTTCTGACAAACTTAATAGACCCGTCTACTCTTTTTTAGAGCACGGGGTCTAAAATGCAGAACCACAGGATGGGAGTTTATAGGGGTAAGAGAAGTTAGTAGGCAAACTAGAGATTTAAGTAGATTGAAAAAGTTAGTAAAGAGATCGAAAGCAGCCGAGTCCTCACTTACTTTACTGGAATGGAAAAAGAAAGAATTTGGTAAAGTAGTAGATTTACGTTTAGAATTAACAAAGTAATAGAATTGTTTAGGATCACGCGCAAATTGAGGCTGGCAACGAAAGAAATAATTTGCATAGCATTGAGAATTAAGAAAGGTAAAGGCTGCTTTTACATTAGAATAATTTAAAATGTCTAAGCCAGAACGTGTCTGCTTAAACTTATTAAAATATTTAATTGAATTTAAAATGTTGTAAAAATACTCAACAGCTATGTTAATATCATTCGTGCTGTATAGCAAAGACCATTCGGTAGCAAGAACGAATTGATTTAGCAAAGAAATATTTCCTTTGCAAAAGAAACGGCGCGACTTCAAAGAGAAAGAAGGAGGCGAATGGGTTAAGTTAGGAATATACAAGGACAGTTCAAGAGTTGGATGAAAAGAATCTTCAGGTACAACTACAGGGGAAGATCTAGTGACAACGGCACATTTACGAAGATGAGATTCATCATCCGGTTGAAACGATTAGATACATGATTGACTTTAAAAAAAGAAAATAATGCATGTAATGGGGTGAAGGAGTCGTGGCAGACCCCATAAAGTTCAGCGTCAATAGCCAGATAATTGTCGAGATAGCCATGTCCGTCTGTCCATCTGTCAGTCTGTCCGTCCGCCTGTATGAACAAGAGGATCTCAGAGACTATAAGAGCTGGAAAGATGAAAGGGGTCGCAAATTAAAGGTACAATACCCAAGCAGTACAAGCTTGTTTTTGTTTTTTGACACGCCCACTTTATGGCGTTCTTCTTCATATAAAGGTTCTTTCTTGTTTTATAGTTAATATGAGAAAAAGAGGCGTGACAGCTCAATTTTATGAATGGCATTGCATTAAGTCTGTTTCTAGGAACCTTTATATCGAAATTGGGGCTCATAAGTGTCATAGTTACTGAGATATTCGCCTAAAACATACATTTTTCGGAGGTGCTTCTGGTTTTTGCTCATTTCGGGGGGCGGTAAGGGGCGTGGCAACAATTTGAAATACACTTGATCTGCCTGACATAATAATGGACTTTTATTATAAATTTGGTTCTTCTAGCTTTTGTAGTTTAAAAGATCCAGGTGTTCATACGGACGGACGGACAGACAGACAGACAGACGGACATCGCTATATCGACTCGGCTGTTGATGCTGATCAATAATATATATACTTTATGGGGTCAGCCACGCCTCCTTTTTATATAATTATTAATTTTATAAAATTTTTAATTTTAATGTTAAACAAAATAAATAAATATTATAGATTTTAACAATGTATTAACCTAACTTAGCAAAGTTACTCACATTTACAGCTGGGCGCCGACCCGCTCCAAGTACCATCGCCTTTGCATTCACGGTGTACACTTCCAATTAAGGAATGACCTTTTGGACATTCGTATTGGATTTTATTTCCCAATGTAAATTTTTTACCCACAACAGTTGTGTTTTCCTGTGCATCAGGAGAACCACAGGTCCATGGTGCTGAAAATATATAATAATTAAATGTAAATGTAATCAAACTTAGTCGATATGTAAAATATCAATAAAAATATATATGCAGTTTTGAATTTGCTGAGATGTTTTAGCAAACAAAATAACATATATAAAATAATCGACACAGAACTCTTTCATACAACTACCCACTATTTTGTCATTATTATTTATTTACTTTAAATATTTACACAGCCTTAAGGCAGTCGCTAAAATCAAAAATTGTGTAAAAATTTAAGAACTGTATTTAATTTAAATATCAACATCAGTTATCATCAGTTAAACAGAAAATATGAAAAGAAATTTGTCCTGGAATACAAAAAATAAGAAATTAATCCAGCGTTCGTTGTATGATTTTGGAAAAACGAAGAGAAACCAAACCAGATCAATAAACAAGAAAGACTGCTACAGTAGCCCCTCGACTTTAGGATACCCGTTACTTAGTTTTAATATGCTATAAACAATGGGGTATGATATGGATTAAGTGATGGATAAGATAGCTTGGTTGGCATAGAACATATTCGAACAAATTTATTTCAGAGCATATTTTTGACCATATACATTTCCATATACATTTCCGATTTGGACCAAATGTGGTAAGTTTGTAAATATTGTATATAGTCAACGAAAAAGTCATTCACACTAGTTCATATTTGGAGCATCTTTTTGACCGATCGTCTCTATGGGAGTAATTTTATCTTTTATTTGCGTTCTCGTTCACCTTTTTAGCTCTTATAGTATCTGAGATCCTTTTGATCATACAGACGGACGGACCTAGCTATTTCGACTCGGCTTGTGATGCTCATTAAAAACATATGCATACACTTTATGGTGTCTGCCACGCCTCCTTCTGGTTGTTACATAATTTGCACAAACCCAATATACTCTTGCAAAGAGTATAAAAAAGTGTATTAATACCTTGAAAATACATGAGACGCATTTCATCGAATGCGAATTGATCGATGTTAAAACAATATATACATACAATGTTGACAAATATAATGAAGATAATCCAAATTGCAACCGACATCATTCCAAAGCCAGTTTCGGCCGCCATCGAAGACAACACAGTTCTGTTCTCCATTGTAATTATTTGGCTGATCCTTTCCCCAGTCTGGCTTTCGAATTAGTTCCCCTTAAACGATATTAAAAGATGTATTTATTAGCATTTTTTTAAAATATTATATAAAAACCAAGAAAGAAAAGTACACCCGACCGTATAATACTCTCTGCATTTTTTCCCGATTAAATTATTAAAATCGGGATCGAGATATTACAATGTGCATTGAATCACGTTGAAACAAAAACAATCTAAACATAATCAAACACACATCTGTTTGTTTGTAAGCGAATACAAATACGTTTGACAATATGTGATGCATATATATATGTATATTTTCGAATATATGTTTCTGTCTCGCTTGCACTCGTACGTTGATATTGCGTTAAATTATCAAAATTGTAACGCTCCAGTTTTCATGCTTATAGTCCGATTTTAATGCACCATTCAGGATAGTTTGATGTAGTTAGTCTCCACACGAATTATAAATTACAATACTGTACAATAAAAACATATGCCTAAAAACGGAACAAAAGTTGAGAATTATTTTGATGTATTGTGAGAAAAGGGCGTGGCAGTCCAAAATTTTAAATGTCCATGCATTAAAGCTGTCGCTAGGCACCTCCATACCAAAATTGGTGATCCTAGGCACCATGGTTACTGAGATATTCGCCGAAAGCACCGATTTTTTCCGAGATGTGTCTAGTTTTTTGCTCATTGGTAGCGGATGGGGTGTGTCAGCGATAAAAAAAAAAGATTCTTGTATTGACTGACTAAATATGTGATCGATTGACATCAAGCTCGAACTTGTAGCTCTAACCATCTCTGAAATCTGTTTGTTCATACGGACAGACAGACGGACATGGCTATATTCACTCGGCTTGTGATGCTGATTAAGAATATATACACTTTATAGGGTCTTTCACGCCTGCTTCTGCCTGTTACATACTTTTGCATAAACCTAATATACTCTTGCAGAGAGTATAAAAGACAGATTGGAATATTTTCACTTCTTATTTGGCGCGTCTAATTCCTCCAAATCCCCAACTGCCCCTCCACGCAAGATTGACAGAACACTCAAATGCACTCGTCTATCTCTGACTTTTGCCCTAAACAGGGCCGCTAGAAAAGTCATCGCTTAAATCAAAAGTAGGCGGCGTAAAAAACCTCCATATTGGACCTCTACTATCTCAGAACTCAGCAAGACTTCGAGGAGACTCTTCAATCAAGCCAAAAACATGAATTCCAAAAATTCCTGGGAAACGTACTGACCATCCCAATCATGCTAAAATAAAGAAATTCGCAGGGCCAAAAGAACCTCCTGGCGCAATTTCTATTCCGACATCGAAAGTACCTCTGCGGCATCTAGACTTAGAAAGGTGCTATCGCTAACTATGCCCTCCAAGGTCTTCCTCAAGAGAAGTGACAATTCCTGAACTGCGTCTGGATACGAGTCACTTGAATTACTGTTGGAGATCCATTTCCCGCCCACCCATAATCCTGTGCCACTACAAGCTGATGAGGGCCCGCCTCTAACCCTTATCAGTTAAACTAACATCCTATGGGCTATAAAAAGTTTTAAACTTTTTGAATCCCCAGGCCTGGATGGCATCATTCCTGCCTACGTCATTCATGCTGGAGACATAGCAACCTTTTGGCTTCAAATGACTTGCAAGGGTATCCTTATATCGGGGATAATTTCCACACCGTGGTTACACTCTACGGTAATTTTCATACCCAATGCAGGAAAATCATCTCACTGCAACCCAAAGGACTTTAGACCAATAAGTCTATCCTCTTTCCTTCTCAAGGTGATTGAACGACTTGTTAGTTGGCACCTCATTGAGAAAATCCATAAATCCAGTTTTTCGGACGCATACCGTAAAGGTATATTCAATGAGACTGTTCTTCAGAGTGTAGTCTTCATTATAGAGAAATCACTCTCTCTAAAAGAATTCACCCTCATAGCCTTCCTTGAGGGAGCTTTCAATAACATTCTCCTAGAGACGATAACTGAAGCACTGTCTCTACTGGAAGTCGATCCTGTGACTATACACCTTACTGACCAACTACTCAGAAGTAGAGTCGTGGAGGCGTCCCTGGGCAATGCTAGCAAAGCTAAATTTGTCACTAGACGCACTCCTCAAGGTGGGGTTCTATCCCCATTCTTGTCGAACGTGGCTATAACCGGTATGCTAAATACTCTAAACATGGGAGGGTGTGGCGTATGCAGACAATGTGGCCATTGCCTTCTCTGGTGAATTTCCAAAACTCTCCGTGATTGATTGAGCGAATCCCTGCTTAAACTATCCAAGTGGGCAACAGTAAATGGGCTTGGAGTTAACCCCAGTAGAACTGAACTGTTCCTTTTCACTTTTCCCGTGTCTCAGACTTTCCTCTCTGCACGGTGAAATACTCAATCTTAGTGACAAGGCTAAGTACCTCGGTGTGTTTCTCGACTGAAAGTTAAACTGGAACGCATGCATCGAGTACAGAGCAAAGAAAGCCTCCATTGCTCTCTTTACATGCAGAAAATCCATAGGACTGAAATGGGGACTCAATTCTTTCATTACTAGATGGCTCTATACAGCTATTGTTCGCCCCATACTACTTTATGGAGTTGTAGTATGGTGGCCAGCAATCAAGAAGCGGAAAAACCTGCTGAAACTCAATAAATCTCAACGTATTGCCGAGCGGTTTACCCTAGGTGCTTTAAACATTACCCCTAAGGAGGCCCTGGACGCCATCCTTCACATTCACTTGATATTATGAGCAAGAAAATAGCCACTCTTTCCGCCATTAAAATGAGAGAGGCGTGTTTATGGAGATCGAACGTGATAGGGCTCCAATATTTCTTTTCTACTTCCCTTCTCCATTTATAAACCGGATTACTGTACTCCGAAACAGTTCACTTCAACACTTTTCATGTTGGTCTTTCCTTGAATGGAAGCGTGGACTCACGGCCTTCCCTACCAAAACGGTCGAACTGGTGAAGGTTTTTACTGCCCGGGGCAAGGGATTGCAAAATCCTTTAGACTACCGGATCACTGTAGCATCTTTCAGGCGGAGACATACGTAATCAAGGAAGCTCCTAATACACTAGTGCACGAGATCCCTTATCAATGTAGGATCAGCGTTTTATCGGCTATTCAGCCAGCCTTTAAATCCCTGGGGTCTGTCTCCACTAACTCCCATGCTTTAAACGAATGAGAATCTCTCATGGAGATGGCAGCTCGATTCGATTTTCACCTCATATGGGTCCCAGAACACAGCAACATTGAACAACACAATACAACCGAGGATGAGCTAGCGAGGGCAAGCCTCTAGCATTCTGCAGACTTTGAATCAGCAAGTCTTTGAAAAGCTAGCTGACCTTGTATGGGAAGCACACACATATGCAGAGTACCTCGTCTTACCTGGCCTACTCGTGATGACAAACGATCTGGCAACTTATGTAGGGTGACCCGGAAGGACTGCTGCTGTCCGTGCCCACAAACCAGTGCACAGTGAGGTGCACTGGTTTGTGGGCATACTTGCCGCAGGTTTGCATGACTTCTGCAGAAGCTGAGGAAATGAAGAGGAACAGGAGACGGTAATACATTTTCTCTGCCAATGTCCTGTTTTAGGTATCATAACGAACCGAACTCGGCTCATGTGTGCCGGTGTACTTAATCAGCGGCAGCCACTATAACTAACCTAACCTAACCTAAAAAAACTGTGACGATCGGTATAAATGACCTTACCTAAGGTATCCACATTTGGGTTTGCAACCATCTTTGCAGTATCTATTTAGACCACTGCAAATGAATATCAAAACTTCTCCAAAACTCGTACTACTGCGAATTCTTCAGTCCAAATGTCATCGCTAAGATCAATAGACTCTTCGAGAATCGGGATTGGATTCTGATAGCAATGGCAGGACCATAAAATGATTTGTCACGTTGACCAGCAAATAGGTCCAATATCAAATACAAGGGAAAATTGCCGCACACTGTATTCTCATTTTGGTTGCGATTTTCCATGATACTTTAGCGCTCGTGGGGCTCCAAAACTTGCGGATTATTATTATGACATTATGCAATGGAATGATATCGCATTATCTATTTCAACACTTTTCAAAAATCGTGAAAACGCACGCTGCATGTGCCTCTGCACTCAACTGGACAACTTTTACAAAAGATGATGATTTCAAAATGTTGTATGTTAGTGACAATTAACCAAACATAACAATGTCAAGAAAGAAAAGTACAGTCGAGCACCGTTCCCTGCATTTTATTCCCGATTAAATTGTTAAAGTCGGTAACCCTTTAACTTTAAAAGTCATAAACAGGCATACCGAAAAATTTAAGTACTAGTGATTGGATTGTAGTAACGTATGATCCGGGGGATCTTTATAAGATAATAATAATTTTACTTTTTCTGCATTCATAAGTATGCGACAATACTATAGCAAAGAGGGAAGGTCATTTAAAAAAAATTGTAAAAATAAGAACCATGGGGAACTCCAGAAGTAACGAAAACAGATTAAGACATGGCTGATCTAAGCATAACTCTTTGTATCTTACCTGTTAGATATGATGATACCCAACGAAGAAGGGAAGGTGGGTTTTTACAATCTCTTAAAGAGCATATTGGGTTCCTGCAAAGTATGCAACAGGCAGAAGGAGTCGTGGCAGACCCAATAAAGTATATTTATTCTTGATCAGCATTAATAGCCGATTTGATACGGCCAGGGCTAGAACCTTCGACCTCAACATGTGTGCCCCACAACTAACAAGAAACCTACCAGCTGCAATGCCCGATTTCTTACATGAATTACTCTAAAATCCAATGTTTTCGTAATATAAAACTTTGCATTAGAATTCAAAAATTATATTTGAATATGGCTCTATTTAATTTAAATACAAATTTAAAAAAGATAATAGTAAAAAATAAAAATAAAGAAAATAGTAAAGTAAACAAGTAGGAAAGGCTACAGTCGATCGAGCCGACTGCAAAGACCCCGTACTCCCACAGTAATGCGCATTTGTATTTAATTTGAATTATAATTTTATAACGAAATTATAAAAATTAAAATTTATATGTACATTTTGAATTGATATTTAAAAAATTAAATTAGCAATTCTCATTGTCAGCATTCGAACCTACGACCCTCACGCAACGATTTCACATCGCGCCTCAACTCTACCATTCGCACCACACGCTACTTTTAAGCATCTTCCGCTTATTCGCATTTACATGTTATACATACAAGTACACACTCGTTTGAAATTATGTGTATGCACATATGTATGTATGCGTGCCTAGCACTGGTCGGCACGGCAGCGTCGCAGCGTCTGCGAGCAGCGCTGACGTCAAACAGGCGGCGAAATTGCAGCTAAATTACATAATTTTTCTAACCTTCTAACTTTTTTGTTAATGAACGGATTTTAACGCCGCTTGGAGGATATGATATTCCTCTACACGAATTAATTAATTACAACACTGTACTATTTGACTAAATGTCTTAAATCCTGGTTTGAATTTTAAAAGTTTTTTTTAGCTCATATGAGAAAAGAGGCGTGGCAGCTCAAAAGTTTAAATGACATTGCATAAAGGCTGTCTGTAGGAACCTGCATACCGGAATTGGTGTTCCTAAGTGCCATAGTTACTGAGATATTAACCTAAAACATAAATTTTTTTCGAGGTGTGTCTGTTTTTTTACTCGTTGCGGGGGCGGTAAGGGTCGTGGCAACAATTTGAAATAAATTTGATCTGCCTGACTTAATAACGGACTTTCATTATAAATTTGGTGGCTTTTGTAGTTTAAAAGATCCAGGTGTTCATACGGACGGACGGACAGACAGACAGACGGGCATTGCTATATCGACTCGGCTGTTGATGCTGATCAAGAATATATATACTTTATGGGGTCGGCCAAGCCTCCTTCTGCCTGTTACGCACATTCCGCTTCTGACAAACCTAATAGACTCTTTTTTAGAGTACGGGGTCTAAGAAAGTAAATCGCTTGCTGTAATCGAACCCGCGGTATCAAAACATACCGCCACTCTACCAAATGCACCACTTCTTAGAAGCCTCCAATTATCTATATTTAAATATATTAATATTGAGTAACGCTGGCTGTAACCGAACCTGAGGCATCAGACGCAAGTTTCTAAACATACCACAACTCTACCATATGCACCACGCTATAATATGTACATGTTTTTGCATTTACATATAATAATTTGTTATAGAACAAAAGAAAAATTCCTGTCTGTGCTGTCGTTTGAACCGCAGGCCTTATATATCTATTTTGAATGTCTATCAATTGGACCACACCACTTTTGATAAATAGGACGGCGAAAGTAAAAAAAAACATTGATTAAACTCCTTTTTTCCAGCATGTGTACATAAATTACAAATTTTAAAATTTTTGTGTAATTTGTAATATATGTATATTGTAGTTATCCGATTTGGACCAAAATATATACATACACATTCTGTAAGAGTTAAAGTTTTTTTGTTTTTAACTATTTGTCCTATGGGAGCTATAGGCTATAGTTGTCTGATTGTGTTAAAACTTGGTGACGATAGTTATAATCGTAAAATACACATACAGTTTAAATTTGGTCATGATAGCTTTCGTAGTTGTAGTGTAATGAGATGTGTCTGTTTTTCACAGTTTTTTTTTATAGTTTTATACAATTTTCGGTGGTGTAGCAAAAAATGTAGAATAAATTAAACATGCCTGGCATGTAGACGGACTTTCATTCCAAATTTGGTGGATTTGCCCAATTTGCTTTCGTAGCTTAAAAGATCTAGGTGTTCATCCGAACAACGGACAGACACACATGCAGCGAAAACGAATGTTCACATGGCTGTATATTGCTGTCTCATTTGCACTTTGTGTACAATTATACATTTCTTGATGATTTACAAATTGCATACAAATTTGTAGTTACAGGTTAGCTTAATATATTTAGTCTCCAAGCGGGCCAAAATATTTAATGACATTGAATTGATGCTGTCTTTGGAAACCTGCAGAACAAAAATGGTGTGTCTAGATATTGGTTTATTGTGCGCAAATGGGTTGTGGCATTAAAAAACAAGAATATACGGTTATCTTCGGCTCGCCGAAGATTAAATACCCTTGCAGTCATGAATATTGCGTTAATTTGGTTTCAATCACCAATTAATTCTATGGTAGCTTTATGATATAGAAATTAGATGAAATTTGGTCAACAGATGGGACACAATTAGAAATTGATTCTCCGTGAATTTTGTTGAAATCGGTTAATAGACACCGAAAATTTTCATACCAAGCATTTCAACAGATTGTTCTTATGGGAGCTATACGATATAGTAGTCCGATTTGGATGAAATTTGGTCAACTGTCAGCGAACGATTATAAATGCATATAGCGTGAATTTGGTTGAAATCGGTCAATAGACACCGAGAATGTTCATACATTTCAATTCATTTCATTCATTTCGACCGATTGTTCCTATGGGAGCTATATGATATAGTGGTCCGATCTGTCCGATTTTTACAAATGAGATAGAATACACAGCTGTACAAAGTTTCATTAAGATAGCTTTAAAACTGAGAGATAGAAACAGACGGACAGACAGACGGACATGACTATATCGACTCGGCTGTTGATGCTGATCAAGAATATATATACTTTATGTGGTCGGAAACGCCTCCTTCAATGCGTTACAAGCTTCGTGACAAAAACAATATACCCTCTGCAAGGGTATAAAAAAGTTCTTGTATGCCGACTAAGTATGCAGTCGATACTGTATAAACTGACAGACGGACCTGCTATATAGTCTCAACTGTTGACACTGGTTTTATATATATGTACGTTGGTTCTGCTGCCTATTGACCTTATATTACCCTCTACTCTATTTGAGTACGTATTTGATATTGACATTCATACCGTTAACCCACTTCCAAGTTCTTGATGTAATTCCGGGTTCTTTTTGAGCGCCGATCCAAACTAGTTGTGGTTTCATGTCCGATTTCCGGCGATCTAATTCTGACAGTATATATTGGCTTGTAGAGCCCTGAAAGTCATGCACCAAATCACCGCCTGAAACAAAAAACTACTTGTTTTATTTTGTTGGATTATTTGCAGTTATTTACCTGTTTGCTTGCAAATTAATTGAGCTGCATTAAAACTTTCTCCTTTTGTTAAATGAAAATCATAGCATGTCTTGGAGAATATCGTTACCGCTGTATCCAAACCTATTTTGGGACTCAGGCAGCGTTCAACGGAAAATGCATCATTGGTAAATGCCTCTACTTCACAGAGGCTTAAACTGCCTTCAACACCAACCAACTGAACTGCCACGTACTGACCAATCAACGGCCTGGCACAGATAAAGGTTTTCACAATTCCTTCGTCTAGTGTACCTGGATACCAGGCGCAAAGCGGATTACGTTGCAGGTCTGTAGAACTGTTGCCCACACGAATCTCTAGATCCTGTAGTGGCTGATATCCGCAACAGCCACGTGTAGTAATACGAACAATATGAATCGCTTTTGGAGACAAAAGGTCTACGCGCCACCAAGGTGATGGTTCTCTTTGTGTTTCCGAGCACTCTTGACCATCCGGATTCTTGTAAATTTCCCAATAGATAATTATTCAATTATTTAGGTGGAACTAATTCAAAAAATTTAAAACTTTTTTACCTTATTGCCAGGTATCCCATCATTTGCGAAATTAGCTGGACCATTCCGCGTGTATGAACTTTGATTAACCGGCTTTCTGTACGCTACATTAACTCCGCATAATGGCAATTCCCGCTCCCAGCCAGTGCGCTCATCACACTTTATTGTGGAGAAACCAAAGAGTTCAAAACCAGGATCGCATGTATATTTAGCCTCCGATAAGCCCAATTCACTTTTTGTTGTGCGGACCTTTGCATTCAGGGGCACCGCTGGTGGACCGCATTCTAAAAATAATTTTAGAAGCACATTAATGTAATATTGCTTATTTTCATATACGTCTCTGTGGGTTGAAAACCTTACGATCTTTATACTTAAGCTATATAGAAATGTTCAGTAAACAATGACATGATACTTTTATATGCGGGATATTAAATTGTTTATCAGTTATAAATTCATTTTTTCATACTTTCTGCAAGTATATATATTCTTGATCAGCATAACAAGCCAAGTCGAAATAGCCATGTTCGTCTGTCCGCATGAACAAACAGATCTTAGATATGGAAAGAGCTACTACACCGAATTTATTCAGTAACGACTACATATTTAGTGAGTTAAAACAATAATTTTGCCAGTTAATCGCCCTATTTGCCTACAATGAGTAAAAAACGAAATACACGTCGGAACAAATTCATGTTTTTGGCAAATATCACAGTAACTAAGGAATTTAGGAATAACAATTTGGTACACTAGTTCCCAGAAACAGCATAAGTGCAATATCATTAAAAATATACTCTGGGCTCTCTTCAGTTATCGATGTTCGAGTTTTTGTGCTCGGTTGGAGAAATTTTTCAAAGTATCCTGAGAGTTGCTAAAAAATCTGAATTCGATCAAGAAATTTTTTTCTTGTTTTTAGACCACGTATTTTTTTTTTATTACAGTGACTAAAATTATTCGCAATTTAATGAAAAGCTTATTAATTCGAATTAAAGTAAAACTTGTATATTAAAGTTAATATTAAACAATTACAATCTTACTAAAATTACATGATAAGTTAGTTTTATAATAAAAAAGATAAATATGAATGCTAAAAGCTTTGCGTAGACTAGGAAAACCCCAAACTTTAAAAGCTCTTTTACGATGTTAAAGAAATGGAAAATTCAAACGATAGAGTATAAGATAGAAGCCGAAGATTACGTGTCCAATTAAGTGCTCGAATCGTAAAGAGTAAGAAATTCTTTTGTAATGGCACATTAAGATGTTTTTTATAAAAATGTTGACAGGACCAGACACACTAATAATATTTAAGAATGGGGCTCATTAGAGTAATAACTTTGGTGACAAATTCCTGAAGTGTAGACATAATTTATTTGCAAGAAGATCAATAAGGTTTTACTAGAGCAATACAAGGTGTACTTTGCTCTGGATACCACTTTTTACAAGAGCCATAAGAGAGAGCAAGTAGCAAAATAAAATCGAAAGCTGAGAGCGAGATTAGAGATTTCTTGTGTGATTGTTTTCTGTGACATTTTTTGTAGAAAGCTAAATTAAACTTGCTATAAAGTAAAAGAAGAAAATAAGTGATGCTTTACCAACCAGCAAAGAAACGAAGAAAAACGATCATATAATATAAATACATATAAGTACATGTACGCTGTACCAGAGCATTTTCAAACGGTTTAACTTGCAATATGCATCGTAAAGGTGCATTTTCAATTGAGTATTTAGTTATGAAAGGAGTGAAACCATTAATCGTCAAAACATGTAAGACATTTAGACATTTAGGTACATACGATTAAATATGCGTCAATTGTGCATTTAGTATAAGTCAAGATGCCAGAAGAATCGTCAACCTAGCCAAGATACTGAGCTCTGTAGAAGCCTGGCTAAGCTATAGGAACTCTTTTACTTCTTACAACAAGGAGCTACGCAAAGCCAAGCGTAACTTCTGACGTAGATTCTGCTAAAATATAGAAGATACCTCCGAAGCATTTGACTGAGGCACATTTACTTGGATGCTCCGACAGCCCCCACACTTCTACTGATGGGCAGGACTGGTCTACCTCTAAGCAACATTCTTAGTGCTATTAAGATTTTCATGCCTTTTAAATCGCGAGGCTTCAATGGAATCACATTGGCTCAGCTAATTCACGCGGGCGACCGTGCTTCCAGATGATTACAACAGATCTATAAAGTTATATCCTTATCAGGTCTCATCCCTAAACCTTGGTTGCGATCCAGGGTTATTTTCATTCCCAAAACGGGGAAGACATCACACTGCAACCCTTAAGACATCAGGCCTATTACCCTTTCATCCTTTCTTTTAAAGGTGTTGGAACGACTCCTAACCTGACATCTTCTAGATAAAATTCCAAATGAATGTTTCTCGTCCGCTCAGCACTCGTATCATATTCATATCACGATATTGTAGCGATCCTAAAAAAATCCCTGTCTCTAAAGGAGCTCGATCTAGTAACATACCTTGATATAGAGCGCGCTTTCAACAACATTGTCATCATTGGCCCGTTAGCCTCAACCAGAAGAATCATAAAGGCTTCTCTCGGCAATGCCAGCATAACCAAAGCGGGCACCAAAAGCACTCCCCTAGGAGGCGTCCTATCCCCACTTCTATTGAACGTGTCGGTCAATGAACTACTATGGAAATTAGACGGCGGTTGGCGTCGGGTTGTGGAATAGGCTGATGACGTTGACATCATCTTGGTGTTTACCTTGACAGAGACAGAGTACGAAAAGCCTCAGTCGCCATCTTCACGTGCGGAAAGACAATCGGCCTGAAATCTATACTGTCATCATTCGTCCTATCCTCTTGTATGGGGTCGTAGTCTGGTGGCCCGCCCTAAGAAAGTAGACCACCCCAGTCAAACTCAACAGGAACGCAGGGCAGGACTCTTCAACTTGGGTTCTGCACACTACTCCAGGTGAGCCTGTCGATACCATCTTAAACTTACTTCCACTAGATATTATGGGACTAAAAAAACTACTTTCCGGAGGAGAAAAGTCTTTAAGTCGAATGGGTTGGGTCATTCTAACATTCTGTCGGTACTTTCCTTCGGCATCCAAAATACTACTTTATTGACATGGAATACATAAATAGCTCTTTTAAAGTGGGTTTCCCATTTAGAGAGGCGTGGAGAAATGGCTCTCCCTACCTATATTGCTCATAGCTAGGTATTGTAAAATATTTTAGAATCACTTTAGTGTCTTTCAGCAGAGGTTATGGCCATTAAACAAGCCCGGGACATTATCAACTCTGGTAATTCCTACAGATGTAGAATCAGCATCCTTTCTGATAGCCACGCAGTCCTTAAGTCTTTAAGGTCTGTATCCTGTTACTCCAAAATACTAAACGAATGGAATGCAATATGGAAGGAAACAGTGTATCAGATGAACTCGCAAGGCTGGGAACAGTTTCCACACTCGTCAACGAGAAAGAAAAAGTATACATGCCTTTGGCGCCATGTACGTTTTCAATAGAAAATCGATCGTCTAAGCTATGCAGGCTGACACGGAAAAACTGTTCACCAGTCGTGACACTGGCTAGTGGGCATATACGCCTAGAGACTCACACTTATGTAAAAGCTGTAGAAACGAGGAAGAAGAGACAGTGGATTACTTCTTCTGGCACTTCCCATCACTCAGTCAACACAGACTGAGGTTCTTAGGGGCATACTTTCTCAACAATCTCTCTGAGCTATCCATAACGCAACCTCAACAGCCCTCAAGATACATCCGAGACACAGGATGCAATCATATTGTGGGTGACCATATCTAATGTGTTGGCCTCATAACTTTTGCTTGGCTTTAAATGAGCCTTGACCACCACATGGTATCACAACGAGCCAACGTATAGCCTATATGTGTTGGTGCTCTCTCTGCACAAACAGCCATTCTATGTTCTATGTTCATGGAAAGGTAAAACGTGTAAAAATAGCATTTTAGAGAACTTTTCTTAGCTACGCTATCTGACATTATATACGGATTTAGGGAATTTATTTCTCACACTTCAACATATTATTCGTTAAAATAAATTGAGGGACAATGATACAAATAAATATACGAAAAAGATTTGAAATAGCTGCACTGACTGTGAGCGTATCAGAGCGTATAAAAACAAGAAAGAAAAGTACAGTCGAGCACCGTACAATTCTCTCTGCACTTTATTCTCGATTATTTGATTACATTATTAAAAGCGGTATCCAGATATTACAATGGATAGTAATTGTATTAGAGCATGTTGAAACAATCCTAAAATCTAGACTTAAGCGAAAATAAATCAATTTGTCTGTATGCACATACATGCAATTTCACAATAGTTGGCATCAAAGAACTGAAACGATACACTATATGTAAAAATACCCAAAACACACACATAGCATTTTTCGTCTCGAATCATTTTGTACAGTACACGACAAGTAGTGGATATATTAATACCCGTTAATCGTAGAGTAAAAGGGTAAACTGTAATCGTTGGAATGTATGTAACAGGTAGAAGGAGGCGTGGCAGACCCTATAAAGTATATATATTCTTGATCAGCATCAATAGCCGAGTCGATATAGCTATGTCCGGCTGTTCGTCTGTATGAACAAAACGATCTCAGAGACTATAAGAGCTAGAAAAATTAAAGTGGTCGCATATGAAAGGTACAATACCCAAGCAGTACAAGTTTGATTTTGTTTTTTGACACGCCCTATTTAGGGCGTTTTATCTTCATATAAAGGTAAATGTACAGATAAAACTCGAATGTTTTAGTATAGAAAACTTTTTTGTTAGCTATGCCATCTTAACCAAATTTACACGAGTAGTACATGTCTAGTTCTGACTATGTTTGATACAAATCGGACAACTATATCGTATAGCCCCATAGGATTAATCGGTCGAAAATATGCTTTAAACATAAATTTGTATAAAAATGTTCTGTTTGCCAAGGTATCTTATCTAAAGCTTCGCTTTTCAGCCAATTCCGTTAAATCTCTGATTTCCATGGGCAGTATTTTTGGAAGCTCTGCCATTCATGCGTCCCTTTAAATCAGAGAGCTTTTGTGATAGTTTTGGCATACATTCTTTATTGATCTGATTGTGTTTTTCTGGGGTTTTCCCAATCCTCGCAACAAATGTTGGATCAATTTCATTAATTTTATCCCAAGACTAACTATTAATTATATACAATTAATTAATTTATCTATTTAATTAACTAATTTTTTTTTAATCCTTTTCAGTTAAAATATTTTTTTATAATTTACACTTTTTAATAATCATTAATATTAATTTTAATTATACATATACACTTATTTTTTAGTTAATACTCGCGACTGATCTTAGTCTGCGTTAATAAATAAAACTTAAATATTTTCGAAGTGTGTCTGGTATCGCTATATCGACTTGACTGCTGATACTGATCAATAATATATGGAGGACGTTGGAATCCAATGGTTTCCACAGCAGAAGAGTTGATGGCATTAGAAAAGTATGACCACATATCTGGGATATTTATAGGCGTTGGAGAGAGCTGGCATGAGAATCGAGGTAATAAGGCATCCCTGTGCTGTTGTTATTGCAGCTTTTCGATGTCAAGCTTTCTTATCATACCTTGACATGCATTTTACGCTACACTCAGCCGTGCGCAAACCTTGGCTGCGACAAGGTAATGATCAGTGTTAATGCTAGGTCCGCGACATGATATCACATCAAGAATGCTAGACGCATGCCTTGCATCGATCACAACATAAGAAATCTGATTGCGAGTCAGCCGATCTGGTGACAGCCAGGTTGCTTTGTGGACGTCGAGATGACAGAATCTTGTACTACAAACTATCATATTGTACGTCTAAGCCCATTGGCCGATGTAGACTCCTGCTATGCTGTCCAACAGTTGCTGTAAAGATGCTCTTTCATCTGATTTTGGCATTATAATCTCCCAGTAGAATTTAAATTTCCTGTGATGTATAGCGGCTATACGATTGGTCGGGCTCTATGTACAGATCATCGTTCATGGGTGTAAATTACAAGACTTGCTACAGTAGATAGGCTCCTTTCCATCGCATTTTTAAAAAAGCCATAATATCAGCCCTCAAACTCGTCAGAGTATCCACTAGTTGTTGAGTGGCACAATGTCTGCACAAAGTACGTACATTCCAAGTGCATACTCTCAAATCTTTGTATTTGCCGTATATTTGTATTTGTCGTCAACGTTATTCGGTCGTTTGTCTTAAGCTCCTCTTGCATTCTCACTGATTTTGGGTTTTCCATGGTTGGATATCAAGTCCTACGCCCACTTTGGTTTATTACTCAGCGGATGTTAAGTTTCAATCCTGAGAAAACCACGTGGAAGTAGTGGGTCGACTTGAAGAAAGCAGAGGCATGGATCACACTGGCGGCTACTAAGGTAGACGCAGTGGCTTTACATTGTATACTCCCCCCAATTCCCCGGCACCAGCACTTTTCAGGAAAATAAATAATATTGTATTGTTAAAAAATCTGTGAAAAAGAGTATATATATATGTAGCAGGCACTCATCTCAATCGAAATTATTAAATTAGATCATCACACTAAATTCATAAATTGTTTTCTCAAATAGAACAAGTAAGAAAGTTTACAGTCGATCGAGCCGACTGTAGAAAACCCCGTACTCCCATAATAATGCGCATTTGTACTTAATTTGAATAAAAATTTTATAACTTTATATGTCACAATCTTACATGTAGAATTCGCTGTTATGTTCCAACTTGCACAAAGTTAAATATGATTCTGACCACAAGTGCATTTTTGCCGCCTCTCTTTTTAGACCCCGTACTCTAAAAAGAGTAGAAGGGTCTATTAGGTTTGTCAGAAGCGAAATGTGCGTAACAGGCAGAAGGAGGCGTGGCCGACCCCATAAAGTATATATATTCTTGATCAGCATCAACAGCCGATTCGATATAGCAATGCCCGTCTGTCTGTCCGTCCGTCCGTATGAACACCTGGATATTTTAAACTACAAAAGCTAGAGCCACCAAATTTATAATGAAAGTCCGTTATTAAGTCAGGCAGGTTAAGTTTATTTCAAATTTTTGCCACGCCCCTTACCGCCCCCGCAATGAGTAAAAAATCAGACACACCTCGAAAAAAAAAATGTAGTTTTAGGTCAATAACTCAGTAACTATGGCAAATAGGAACACCATTTCTGGTAAGCAGGTTGCTAGAGACAACCTTAATGCAATGCCATTCAAAATTTTGAGCTGCCACGCTCCCTTTTCTCATATGAGCTAAAAAACTTTCAAAATTTCAAATTCAAAATGTTCAGGATTTAAGGCATTTAGTCAAATAGTACAGTGTAGTAATTAATTAATTAAAATTAGCAATATCATATCAAACTATCCTCCAAGCGTCCGTCCATTAACAAAAAAGTTAGAAGGTTAGAAAAATTATGTAATTTAGCTGCAATTTCGCCGCCTGTGTGACGTCAGCGCTGCTCGCAGACGCTGCGACGCTGCCGTGCCGACCAGTGCTAGGCACGCATACATACATATGTGCATACACATAATTTCAAACGAGTGTGTACTTGTATGTATAATATGTAAATGCGAATAAGCGGAACATGCTTGAAAGTGGTGCGTGGTGCGAATGGTAGAGTGTCGGCGCAATGTGAAATCGTTGCGTGAGGGTCGTAGGTTCGAATGCTGACAATGAGAATTTGCTAATTCAATTTTTTTTTTAGATATCAATTTAAAATATACATATAAATTTTAATTTTTAAATTTCGTTATAAAATTTTTATTCAAATTAAGTACAAATGCGCATTATTATGGGAGTACGGGGTTTTTTACAGTCGGCTCGATCGACTGTAAACTTTCTTACTTGTTCTATTTGAGAAAACAATTTATGAATTTAGATCATTACAGTTAACAATTTCGATTGAGATGAGTGCCTGCTACAATATTACATCATTTGAATCTTAACCGAAATGTTTTATCATTTTTGTTTACTTTACAAATAGAAAAGTAGCGCTCGGGCCAATTTCGGCACCAAAGAAGTGGGGCCTTAGATAAATAGAATGGTAGAGTGTCGGCGCGATGTGAAATCGTTGCCTCAGGGTCGTAGGTTCGAATGCTGACAATGAGAATTTGCTAATTCAATTTTTTTTAGATATCAATTTAAAATATACATATAAATTTTAATTTTTAAATTTCGTTATAAAATTTTTATTCAAATTAAGTACAAATGCGCATTATTATGGGAGTACGGGGTTTTTTACAGTCGGCTCGATCGACTGTAAACTTTCTTACTTGTTCTATTTGAGAAAACAATTTATGAATTTAGATCATTACAGTTAACAATTTCGATAGAGATGAGTGCCTGCTACAATATTACATAATTTGAATCTTAACCGAAATGTTTCATCATTTTTGTTTACTTTACAATTAGAAAAGTAGCGCTCGGGCCAATTTCGGCACCAAAGAAGTGGGGCCTTAGATAAAATAGTCCGCACCTTCATTAAAACAAAGAAAAAAGGCTAGAGTCAAGCGATCTGACTGTTCAAGATCCCTTACTCATACATAGTAGGGGGCATTTTCTACACAAACAAAGAAAAAGATGAAGCTGCAGAGTGAGTCATATTTTATATACTTACATTTGTGTGTATGTAAATATATACATACATCATTTGAATATGATTGTAATAATTAGCAAGAAAGAATGATATAGTCGCCTTGCGACTTTACCCGTTACTCAGTTTCAATATGTTATTAACAATGGTGATAGATGAGATACCTTGGCAAACAGAACATTTTTATTCAAATTTATGTTTAGAGCTTATTTTTGACCGATCGGCCCTATGGGAGCTATAAATTGTCCGATTGGTCAGTACATCTATTTCCTAGACTTGCACTACCCGTGTAAATTTGGTTCATATAGCATAGCTAACAAAAAAGTTTCTATACTAAAACATTCTAGTTTTACCTGTACATTTACCTTTATATGAAGAAGAACGCCCTAAAGTGGGCGTGTCAAAAAGCAAAAACAAACTTGTACTGCTTGGGTATTGTACATTTCATTTGCGACACCTATCATCTTTCTAGCTCTTGTAGTCACTGAGATCATTTTGTTCATACAGACGCACAGACGGACATAGCTATATCGACTCGGCTATTGATGCTGAACCAGAATATATCTACTTTCAGGATCTGCCACGCCTCCTTTTCCCTGTTACATACATTCCAACGATTACAATATACCCTTTAACTCAACGAGTAAGTGATAAAAAGTTAATTAAAAAATTAATAACTCGCTGGCAGGACACGAACCTGTGACCTCAAACGCAGGTTTCAGAACATACCGCAACTATTCCAGATGCACCATGACTTACTATTTAGATGGCCCTATTGTCTGCATTTACATATGTACATATAAGGTTGTCAAAAAAGTCTTGCGGTTTTTTTTATTGAATTTTCAATTGTTCATAAAATTGGTTATAATAATGCGATTTAAGTCAAATATGCGCAGTTTTGTTCGATGACGAGTTCCCAATGAGATACCAACTTCATAATGCCCCTCTTATAGAAACTCGATTCCCTATTGTCAAAAAACTCGGAGAGCCAATTTTCACAGGACTCTCTTGTGGACAAATTCCGACTACCAAGCGCGTTCGCCATGGACATAAATAGGTAGTAATCACTTGGTGCGAGATCCGGACTATACGGTGGATGCAAAAGAACCTCCTATCCGAGCTCCCGGAGCTTCTGTGGCGTCACCAAAGATGTGTGTGGCCTGTCGTTGTCCTGATGAAAGACAATTCGGCCTCTGTTGATCAAAGATGGCCTCTTCTGCATGAGTGCTGCATTCAAGCGGTCCAGTTGATGGCAGTACAGGTCCAAATTGGGCGTTTGGCTGTAGGGGAGCAGCTCATAGTGGATGATTCCCTGCCAATCCCACCAAACACACAGAAGAACCTTCCTGGCCGTCAATCCGAGCTTGGACACCGTCTGGGCAGCTTCACCGCTTTTCGACCACGACCGTTTGCGCTTCACGTTGTCGTAAGTGACCCACTTTTCATCGACAGTCACCATCCGCTTCGAAAACGGGTCGATTTTGTTGCGATTCAGAAGCGATTCGCATGCATCCATACGGGCAAAAATGTTTTTTTGCGTCAAGTCGTGTGGCACCCATACATCGAGCTTCTTTTTGAATCCAAGCTTCTTCAAATGGTTTATAACGGTTTGATGACTCATGCCCAGCTCTTTTTTGTTAGCTATGCTATCTGAACCAAATTTACACGGGTAGTACATGTATAGAAAGTAGATGTTCTGACTAAGTTTGATACAAATCGGACAACTATATCGTATAGCTCCCATAGGGCCGATCGTTAAAAAATACGCTCCAAATATGCAATAGCATGAAAAACTTTTGCGTTAACTAAGCTATATTAATTAAACTAATATAGAATACATCTTCCAATAATATATATATACTGACCAAGTTTGATCCAAATCGGACTACTATATCGTATAGCCCCCATAGGAACAATCTGTCGAAATATGCTCTAAACATGAATGAATTTGAATGAAAATGTTCTGTTTGCCAAAGTATCTTATCTATCACCATTGTTAATAACATATTGAAACTGAGTAACGGGTGTCCTAAAGTCGCGAGGCGACTATAGTATTCATTCTTGTTTATACTCTCTGCAAGATTATATTGGGTTTGTGGAAAAGTATGTAACAGGCAGAAGGAAGCGTGGCAGAACCCATAAAGTATATATGTTCTTGAGCAGCGTCACAAGCCGAGTCGATATAGCCATGTCCGTCCGTCTGTCTGTCTGTCCGTATGAACAAACAGATTTCAGTGATGGTTAGAGCTACAAGATCGAGCTTGGTGCAATCGATCACATATTTAGTCAGTCAATACAAGAATTTTTTTTTTTTGAGGCCACGCCCCATTCGCCCACAATGAGCAAAAAACTAGACACACTTTGGAAAAAATCGGTGTTTTCGGCGAATATCTCAGTAACTATGGCATCTAGGACCACCAATTTTGGTATGGAGTGTTCCTAACGACAGCGTAAATGCATTGGCATTTAAAACTATTAACTATTAATTAATTTATCAATCTAAATTACTAAATTTTTTCTTAAGCCTTTTCAGTTAAAATAAATTTTTTTTTTTTTTTATATATTCACCTTGTAAAAATTATTAATATTAATTTTAATTATAATTATAAACTTTTTTTTGGTTAATACTCGCGACTGATCTTAGTCTTCGTTAATAAATAAATAAGGAAAATAAATAAAATTTTGGACTGCCACGCCCATTTTTCCCACAATTAATAAAAATAATTCTCAACTTTCGTTCCGTTTTTAGGCATTTGTTCATATAGTACAGCATTGAAATTGTATAATTCGAGTGGAGGCTAACTATATCAAACTATTTCTGAAAGGTGCATTAAATCGGACTATAAACAAGAAAACTAGAATCATTACAATATTGACAATTGAACGCAATGTCACTAATGAGTGCAAGCGAGACAGAAACGTTTTCGCTGCCTGTGTGGCGGCAGCGCTGCCCGCAGTCGCTGGCAGCTCCAAATACACACATACATACATGTATGAACACATATAATGTCAAACGTATGTGTATTCGCATACAAACACACGGATGTATGTGTGATTATGCTTAGATTGTTTTTGTTTCAATGTGTTTTAATGCAAGTACTAGATATTGTAATATCTTGATACCGATTTTAATAATTTAACCGGGAAAAAAATGCAGATAGTATTATACGGTTGGGCGTGCTCGACTGTAGTTTTCTTTCTAATTTTTCTTGTGATTTTCACTAATCTACCTTTTTTTGCTCTGAAAAAATGACATCACTGGTCAGGGCAGGTTGCGTTGGAATACTCGTTCGAATACTCGAACGATCCGCAAACAATCTATGGGGCTGATCGTTCTGATCGCGACCAAATTGTTTGATACCAAACGATCAGGTTCGAATCATTCAGAAAACGGGCAACTGATCGTTGTGATTCGGACATTTTTTAGACAGCCCGTTGAATTACTCGTTACCCGATCGTTTGATGAAAAGTTCGAACATACTCGAATATACTTGATGCAGGTCTCTGATACACATACTGCGGTTGGCTGCAATTGCTTTACAAATAATACATGGCTTCATACAATTTTGTTTTTGTCCCATCGGAGCTACAGGGTTCAGTTGTCCGATTCGGATCAAACTTCGTGAGGATAATTATAATGGTACCATACTGTGCTTTAGTGGGCTGCATATTAGGTCGTTTTTTATAATTTGCGGGGGTGGTAGGTAGCATGACACCAACTTGAAACAAGGATGAATGCTATAGTCGCCGCGCGACTTTGGATACCCGTTACTCATATTCAATATGTTTTTAAAAAATTGTTATGACAATAATATCAGTGCAATCGTTTAGGTGATGGATAAGACAGCTTGGTGAACACTGATCATTTTCATATAAAATCACGTTTGGATCATAATTTTGATAGATTGTTCCTAGGGCATGGTTAAATATGGTTGAGATAGCAAAAATAACAAACAATAACCAAAAACAAAAATTTTCAACACTAAAATTTGTTATTTGTACCTGTTCATTTACATTTTTTTGAAAATAGAACGTTCTTAAGTGGACGTTTCAAAAATCTTAAACAAAATTGTACTGCTTGGGTATAATACCATTAATTTGAGACCGCTTTCACCTTTTAAGCTCTTATAGTCACAGAGACCGTTTTTTTATACATGCTGATCAAGAATCAAGATTATACCTTCTCCCTGGATCATACACTCTAACGCTTACAATATACACCAGTACTCAACGAATACTGGGTATAACAAGAAAGAAAAGTACAGTCGAGCACACCCAACCGTATAATACTCTCTGCATTTTTTTCCCGATTAAATTAATAAAATCGGTATCAAGATATTACAATATTTAGTACTTGCATTAAAACACATTGAAACAAAAACAATCTAAGCATAATCACACATACATCTGTTTGTTTGTATGCGAATACACATACGTTTGACATTATATGTGTTCATACATGTATGTATGTGTGTATTTGGAGCTGCCAGCGACTGCCGCCACACAGGCAGCGAAAACGTTTCTGTCTCGCTTGCACTCATTAGTTTTATTTCGTTCAATTATCAATATTGTAACGCTTCTAGTTTTCTTACTCATAGTCCGATTTAATGCACCTTTCAGGAATAGTTTGATATAGTTAGCATCCACTCGAACTATACAATTTCAATGCTGTACTATATGAACAAATGCCTAAAAACGGAACGAAAGTTGATTTATTTATTGTGGGCGGGGCAGTACAAAATTTTTTCCAAGGTGTGTCTAGTTTTTTGGTCATTGTGGGCGAATGGGGCGTGGTATCAAAAACAAAAAGATTCTTGTATTGACAGACTAAATATGTGATGGATTGACACCAATCTCGAACTTGTAGCTCTTACCATATCTGAAATCTGTTTGTTCATACTGACAGACAGACGGACATGGCTGTATCGACTCGGCTTGTGACGCTGCTCAAGAATATATATACTTTACGGGGTCTGCCACACCTCCTTTTGCCTGTTACATGCTTTTGCACAAGCCCAATATACACTTTGCCGAGAGTATAAAAACTGACTTTTTTCAAGGCACGCCACGGACAAAGACGGGCGTTTTTAACCAAAAAAAAAGAATGTAAACACATTTCTTGTTGTATTTTCAAGTATTTTATTAATGCTATTAATAAATTTGAACAAATTTTATTAAAGTAAGTGCATATTTTTATGTGAAAATAAAATTTGATCTAAGCTGTAACTCCTCAGGCTTGAAAGTTTTTCATTTAAAATTATTTCAAAAGTAGAAATAAAACGTTCGCTTGTTGCCGAACTTGCTGGTATATTAAGAATATATCTTGCAAACTTTTTAAAGTTTTGTTTTTTGTTCCAGAAATTTAAAACATTTGGGTTACAAGACTCAGTCGTTGCTTAATATTTATCAATTACTTTTTTACTTTTTTCAATTATTCTTTATTTTGAACAAATGTTTCGACTCGACTTGTCCTTCTTGGTGCTACCGCGGCTAGCTCATTCGCCTCAGGGCGGGTTTGTGAACCAAAGCCCACCGAACGTATAATCCCCAATCATCGATTGGGGAACCTCTACATCACCACTGTATTTCAACAGAATAAAATCCTCTTTAAGTTCCTCATCACCATCCTCTACACTTAATTTAACCAACAACTATCGCGTATGAGCCGAACGAGGGTACCAAGCAACTCCCGTCCATCAACGACACTACCTTTCATTTTGTATTTCGCCTTTAAGTTTTTCTAGATAAAGGCAGGGTCTCGGGGGTACCTCAACGACCTATAATCTCAAAAGAGCATTGGGCGCCGAACAGTGCCAAAATCGAATTATTTGCACCAAGTGCACCAATATTCAACTATAATTATTGGAAAGGGCCAACCAAAAAACAAGAAAGAAAAGTACAGTCGAGCACGCCCAACAGTATAATACTCTCTGCATTTTTTTCCCGGTTAAATTATTAAAATCGGTATCAAGATATTACAATGTATTGTACTTGCATTAAAACACGTTGAAACAAAAACAATCTAAGCAAAACATCTGCTTGTATTCGAATACACATACATTTGACATTATATGTGTTTATACATGTACATATGCATGTGTGTATTCGGCCAGCGACTGCCGGCCGCGCTGTCGCCACACAAGCAGCGAAAACGTTTCTGTCTCGCTTGCACTCATTAGTGATATTGCGTTCAATTATCAATGTTGTAACGCTTATAGTTTTCTTGTTTATAGTCCGATTTCAATGCGACTTTTTAGGATAGTTTTATATAGTTAGCCTCCATTCGAATTATACAATTACAATGCTGCACTATATGAACAAATGCCTGTAGGCGGAAGGAGTTATTTTTATGTATTGTGTATAGAAAAAGGGGCGTGGCAGTCCAAAATTTTAAATGGCAATGCATTTGCGCTGCCGCTAGGAACCTCCACACCAGAATTGGTGATCCTAGGTGCCATGGTTACTGAGATATTCGCCGAAAACAACGATTTTTTCCGAGGTGTGTCTAGTTTTTTGCTCATTGTGGGCGAATGGGGCGTGGCATCGAAAAAAAAAAAGATTCTTGTATTGACTGACTAAATATGTGATCGATTGACACCAAGCTCGAACTTGTAGCTCTTACCATCTCTGAAATCTGTTTGTTCATACGGACAGACGGACAGACGGTCAGACGGACAGACGGACAGACAGACGGACATGGCTATATCGACTCGGCTTGTGATGCTGATCAATAATATATATACTTTATGGGGTCTGCCACGCCTCCTTCTGCCTGTTACATACTTTTGCACAAACCCAATATACTCTTGCAGAGAGTATAAAAATTAGGACAAAATAGTATTATAAATAAATTATTTAAATAAATGTAAATATGCAAATGAACAAATAATTAAATTTTAATTATCTGTATTTCATTACAAAACTACACGAAAAATGTATTTAAAATATATTTAACATGAAAGAATGCTATAGTCGCCTCGCGACTTTAGGATACCCGTTACTCAGTTTCAATATACTATTAACAATGGTGATAGATAAGATATCTTGGCAAACAGAACATTTCCATAAAATTTCATGTTTAGAGCTTATTTTCGACCGATCGTTCCTATGGGAGCCATACGATAAAGCAGTCCGATTTGGATCAAACTTGGTCAGTAATTACATATATGTTGATGGCAAATGTATTCTGTGTGAATTTGATAAATATAGCATGGTCATCGAAAAAGTTTTTCATACTATTTCATATTTGGAGCGTATTTTTGACCGATCGGCCCTATGGGAGCTATACGATATAGTTGGCCGATTTGTATCAAACTTAGCCCGTACATTCACTTACTAGACATTTACTACCCGTGTAAATTTGTTAGCATAGCAAACAAAAAAGTTTTCTATACTAAAACATTCTAGTTTTACCTGTGCATTTACCGTCCGTGTGAACACCTGGATCTTTTAAATTACAAAAGCTAGAACCCCCAAATTTGGTATGAAAATTCGTCATCTTCGCGAGCAGATCAAGTTTATTTCAAATTGTTAACACCCCCCTTACCTCCCCCGGAATAAGCAAAAAACCAGACACACCTCGGAAAAAGTTTTGTTTTTGGCGAAATTCTCAGTAACTATGGCACTTAAAAGTACCAACTTCGGTATGCAGGCACGGTTGCCACACTTGGCGATTTGGAACCAAAACTGGCTCTATTTTTATCGTTTGGCTCCTTGGCTCTTTTATTTTCGAATTGGCTCCTTTTGTTGTCGATTAATTGATTACAATACTACTAATATAATATAATGTCAAATATTATTTCTCTAAATTATTTCATTTTATTATTTTTTTTTTTATATTATTTTTGGGTTATTTGTTATGTTAAGAAAACATATTTATAAGTTAAGGGGAGAAAATTAAGAAAGTAAAGAAAAGAATATCAGTTTAACTAATCTTTACTGAAATAGTTTTTTTGTTATTAAACCCATGCATTATACATAATTATAAGAAAGGAATAAAATAAAGTGTCTTTACAAAATGAAAAAATTATTTTCTTTATTTAAATATGAATTGCTAAGAAACCAGTATTTTTGCTCCTTCTTATTGAAATTGGCTCTTTTTAAAAATTTTTTTGGCGATTTTTAAAAAACTTATGTGGCAACCGTGTATGCAGGTTCTTAGAGACAGCATAAATCATATAAAACTATTCTGAAAGTTGCATCAAAATCCTACTTAGAACAAGAGAGCTATCATGTTACAAAGTTTATATAATTTAGCTGCAATATCACCCAATGCGCGCAAGCGAGACAGCAACATACAAACATGTGTTCAAATGTTTTCGCTGCATGTGTGACGTCAGCGCTGCCCGCGTATGCTGGTCGTGTCGACTAATGGTACTCATACATACATATAAACATATGTGCATACATATAATTTCAAACGAATGTGAATTTGTATGTATAACATGTAAATGCTGATATACGGAAGATTCTTGAAAGTGGCGCGTGGTGCAACTGGTAAAGTTGCGGCGCGATGTGAAATCTTCGTCTGGGGTCGTAGGTTTGAATGCTAAAAATGAGAGATGTTAATATAATTTTTTTAAATTTCAATTCAAACATATACATATAAAATTTTAAATTTCATTTTAAATTTAAATTAAAATTAAATACAAATGCGATTACGGGGTCTTTTACAGTCGGCTCGATCGACTTTAGCCTTTCTTACTTGTTTCAGATATTATTAAAGAAAATTAGCTAATTTTAGCGCTCGTTTTAGCAGCGAAAACCTTCGAACATGTGCTTATATTAGAGGCCTGCACGAGTACATTCAAAACGCAAAAAGAAGTACTCATACAATTGCACAACTCGGTCTCGCTTTTACTCGTATTTGCAAATAAAGTAAGCCGAGCATCACGTACGAACGAATGAGTTTCGATATTTTTATCGATAATGATCACTCAAAAAGATAATATCTTTTTGCAAGCGTCACTTTTAAAGTTACAAATGCCGAAAGAAGTATATAATCAACTATTTTAAATTTTGATAGACAAGATTTGACTTATAGATAAGGAATACGCCGACACTGAAATTGTTGTTTCGACTATAATGTTCCAGCAAAGTACATTAGAAAGGCTAATTATAAAAGTGATAGCGTTGAAAATTGTGAGTTGGTGGTAATCGATGCAATAATAACAACTTTGGAATACAAAAGTTTAATTTTTATAAAAAAAAAAAAACAACTAATTTTATTTTAGCTACTTTTTCAGCTATTTTTTAAGAAAGTTAGATACTTTTAGCGCTCGCTTCAGCTACTTTTGCTTGAAAAGATTCGGCAACACTGTTAATGATCCATACAGTGTAACTGACCGGAAAAATATTAAAAACCGAAATCTAAGCATGCACAATAACTTACGTACATACTCGCGAAAACTTGGAAGTACCGAGTATACCCGAAAGAAGTATCGTATTTACTAGATTCGTTTTGTCTCACTATTTTCTTTTGGCTTGCTTTGTCTATCATTTCGTTTGTTCGGCTTGATAAGTGCAAGAAGAGCAAAACCAAATACTTGGGTATTTTGAGTCTTGTTTCCCTCGTTTGAAAGCAATTTTACGGTGTCAAATACAGTGTATCACATTAATATTCGGTTTTTATACCCGATACTCGTAGAGTAAAAGGGTATATTGTAATCGTTGGAATGAATGTAACAGGGAGAAGGAGGCGTGGCAGACCCTATAAAGTATAAATATTCTTGATCAGCATGAATAGCCGAGTCGATATAGCCATGTCCGTCTGTCCGTCCGTCTGTCCGTCTGTATGAACAAAATGATCTCAGAGACTATAAGAGCTAGAAAGATGAAAGGGGTCGCAAATGAAAGGTACAAGACCCAAGCAGTACAAGTTTGTTTTTGTTTTTTGACACGCCCACTTTAGAGCGTTCTATCTTCATATAAAGGTAAATGCAGGTTCAAGGTAAATAAAGGTTCAATGCAGGTAAAATTCGAATGTTTTAGTAAACATTTTTGGTGGCTATGTTATCAAAACCAAATTTACACGGGTCGTAATTGTCTAGGAAGTAGATGTACTGACCAAGTTTGATACAAATCGGACAACTCTATCGTATAGCTCCCATAAGGCCAATCGGTCAAAAATGCGCTCCAAATATGAAATAGTATAAAAACCATTGGGTTTACTAAGTTATATTAATCAAACTCATACAGAATACATCTGCCAATAAAAATATATATATATATATCAGGTTGTCAAAAAAGTCTTGCGGTATTTCCGCAAGCTTGTCTTTGCAAGCGCGTAGTTCTAGTTGTATTCGTCGCATCGGTTCACGCTAAAGCTAAAGGCAAAAATGCATCTCATGCAGCTAATAAAATTTGTGCAGTTTATGGACCCGATACAGTTTCCATATCCACCGCACAACGATGGTTTTAACGTTTTCGTTCTGGTGCAGAGGTGATCGAAGATGCGCAACGGTCCGGAAGGTCTGTCGTCGAAAATTGCGATAAAATCGATGAATTGGTCGAAAGAGACCGGCATAGTAGCAGTCGTAGCATCGCCCAAGAGCTGGGCATGAGTCATCAAACCGTTATAAACCATTTGAAGAAGCTTGGATTCAAAAAGAAGCTCGATGTATGGGTGCCACACGACTTGACGCAAAAAAACATTTTTGCCCGTATGGATGCATGCGAATCGCTTCTGAATCGCAACAAAATCGACCCGTTTTCGAAGCGGATGGTAACAGGCGATGAAAAGTGGGTCACTTACGACAACGTGAAGCGCAAACGGTCGTGGTCGAAAAGCGGTGAAGCTGCCCAGACGCTGTCCAAGCTCGGATTGACGGCCAGGAAGGTTCTTCTGTGTGTTTGGTGGGATTGGCAGGGAATCATCCACTATGAGCTGCTCCCCTACAGCCAAACGCTCAATTTGGACCTGTACTGCCATCAACTGGACCGCTTGAATGCAGCACTCATGCAGAAGAGGCCATCTTTGATCAACAGAGGCCGAATTGTCTTTCATCAGGACAACGCCAGGCCACACACATCTTTGGTGACGCGCCAAAAGCTCCGGGAGCTCGGATATGAGGTTCTTTTGCATCCACCGTATAGTCCGGATCTCGCACCAAGTGATTACCACCTATTTATGTCCATGGTGAACGCGCTTGGTAGTCGGAAGTTGTCCACAAGAGAGTCCTGTGAAAATTGGCTCTCCGAGTTTTTTGACAATAGGGAATCGAGTTTCTATAAGAGGGGCATTATGAAGTTGGTATCTCGTTGGGAACTCGTCATCGAACAAAACGGCGCATATTTGACTTAAACCGCACTATTATAACCAGTTTTATGAACAATTGAAAGTTCAATAAAAAAAACCGCAAGACTTTTTTGACAACCTTATATATACTGACCAAGTTTTATTCAAATCGGACTACTATATCGTATAGCCCCCATAGGATCAATCGGTCGAAGATATGCTCTAAACATGAATTTGTGTAAAACACTTTTTCGATGACCAAGCTATATTTATCAAACTCGCACAGAATACATTTGCCATCAATATATATACTATATCGTATAGCCCCAATAGGAACGATCGGTCGAAAATATGGTCTAAACATAAATTTGCAAAAAAATGTTCTGTTTGCCAAGGTATCTTATCTATCATCATTGTTAATAACATATTGAAACAGATTCTAAAGCCGCGGGGCGACTATAACATTCTTTCTTGTTTTTTTTTTTTAAATTTAAGCATCGATAAAACTTACAAATCTAGGCATAATCAAAAAACTTTATAATTTTATATTATAGCTTCGTTTGTCAATATAAACTTATTAAATATAACACTTAAATATTTATAGTTAATTAAAAGAGAGAACCTCAAAAATTTGCGTTACTTTAATATTCGGGTGTCATACAAATTTTTAAAGAAAAAGTGTGTAAGTTTACAAGAAGAGTCCGCTTTTTAACCACCCGCCATCCAAATTTTTTTTTTCATAATGTGTAGATATGAATTTTGGTTCATTATCCAATCAATTAATACGCGAATACTTGGATGTACCGAGTATACCCGAGAGAAGTACCGTATTTACTAGATTCGTTTGTCGTGCTCACTTGTTTCTTTTGGCTTGCCTTGTCTATCATTTCGTTTGTTCGGCTTGATGAGTGCAAGAAGAGCAAAACCAAATACATCGGTATTTTGAGTCTTGTTTCACTCGTTTGAAAGCAATTTTACGGTGCCAAATACAGTGTATCACATTAATATTCGGTTTTTATACCCCATACTCGTAGAGTAAAAGGGTATATTGTAATCGTTGGAATGTATGTAACACGGAGAAGGAGGTGTGGCAGACTCTATAAAGTATATATATTCTTGATCAGCATCAATAGCCGAGTCGATATAGCCATGTCCGTCTGTCCGTCCGCCCGTCCGTCTGTATGAACAAAAGAAGACTATAAGAGCTAGAAAGATGAAAGGGGTCGCAAATAAAAGGTACAAAGGCAGTATATACATATATATATATTTTATTTTTTTTTATATTTATATTATTTATTATGCTGGCAAAAATCCTCTAGCTGTCAGCTGGTCATGGCTTGAGGTAGCCTGGCGGTAGGCATAATACTCTAGGGTTGGCCACCTGAATTAAATTAGCCAACAAATGGACTGGATGGAAGGGACTAGGGACTCGAATCAGTCCTCGTAGCCACACAATTAATGAAAATAGCCTCCGACGACGAGGCGAACGTCGAGAACGGAGGCCTGACGGTTATGGTCAACACGTCCGCAGCAGGTGATGCAGTAACCGACACACATAAGGGTACTGCAAATAAACCTGCATATAAGCCTGCCATATACAGAGCTCCTTTTGACCCTAGATCAAGGGCCCGTCGATATGGTCTTAGTCCAAGAACCATGGACTGCCTCTGGTAAAATGGTAGCGGGACTAAGGTCGAACAACTACAATGCGTTCAACATTGCAACGGTAAGCATAACAAGAACCGCAGTACTTGTACGGAAAGGTCTCCATGCTTATCTCATGTCTAACTACATCACTGATGACCAAACTGCAGTAATGGTAGAAACCAACACGGTGAGACTAGAGGCAGAGTCCACCCGCAACAGCTCGTAAATCGTGGCCTGATAACACTCTAACGCACACCACTGAGTATCGGGTCTACCGACACTAACACTAGAGGTGAGTATCTACTTGAATTTATTCTAACAACAATCCTTAACAAACCTTCCTTCTCTGATCACAATTTTATTCAATTTGATTGCAACTTTAACTACTAACTTGACTCGATTTAAGAACCGCATGAATACTGACTTGATCAAGTTCAGGAATCTAGTGGCAGAAAAATAAAAAACAATAAGCAGCAACTACGACAACTTCAAAGAAATTTTTTGTAAGACAACAATTGAAAGAGGACAAGACGTGAATTGAACCGTCGTCTCTCCGCTCACCAATTAAAAACCTAAGGTGACCTTCTCGTGGATTGGGTCGGCCAAATCAAATCTATGTGTAGCATATGTGTGCAAAATGATTATAGGATCGGATAATTCTTACAGCAACTCGAACTCACCTGCGTTCCACGAACGTGAACGCGATAAAAAAAAAACAAACAAAAAAAAATTTTACAGACTCGGTTTGTGATGTCGATCTAAAATATATAAACAAATATACTTTTTGTGGTCTGCCACGCGTCCTTCTACCTGTAACATACTTTGCACAAACCCATACATTACGCCTAACACCACACTTATCATTTATGTTACACATTTTTTTTCTCACAAAACTAAAGTAAACATTATAAAATAATCAAATGGTGACAATAACAATGCTGGCTTCCCACGAACGCATCAAATATTCAAACAATTCGCTAGAATCGTTATTCCCATCATTGGGGTTGAAACTGCTGACGTTGCACAAATCCTGGCCGACAGAACTCTCTTAAATCGCAATCTCTTCAAGATCAAGATCTCTCTATTTACATAAAAGCCAAAAGCTCAAAGAGTCTAAAGTCCAATAAATAAAAGCTCAAAGCCGAGGTTTTCTTAACGTCTACAGAACATAGCATAAGTAGTCTAGATTTTATTTCCTACTCCGTAGCTTCGTGTTATTGAATAAAGTTTATATTTTTTTGATACGCCAAGTTCTGAACTATGTTATTATATATATACAAACACTAATACTTTTTTCTATGTCTTGTACATAAATTGAGACTTTTGTTCACTACCAGTGACTGCACACGTGAATTTGTGGTAATATAGTAGAGGCAGGCAGGATAGTGCAACTGAGTGGATATTTGTGTGTCTTTTAGGAACACAAATAAATATGAGTAAGAAAACTTTCAACGTTTCAGATGTTGTTACATTAGCTTAGTTATTAGTAATAAGTTAAACTTGTGTCAATTACACGTATTTATGGACAAGAATTAATTAAAGTTAAGCTAATAGTATTTATGTTTATCCATTCTGTTCATAATTTTTCTGCAAAACACTTACTGTGGCAATTTCCGGACATAATCAGCGACATAATCATCATTATTAGCATCATAAATGATTTACTCTTATATTTTAAAGAGGCCATTAATCTTTCCAAAAAGTTTCCAACCAAGGTGTCGCTGAGATAACAATGTTATTTTGTTATTGGCAGTTGATACATTGTTGACTTTTCAATATTTTTCCCAACACCAATTTATGGAAATATTTACTAATATATATTTTGTTATATTATTTAAATGGTAGGCATATTCATTAAAAATTTAAAAAGAAAATAAGAGAATCAATATGGAAACTGCACAAAATGCTTGCCAAAAAAAAACATTTAATTTTACTTTACGCTTGTTTAATATGCACTTTAAAGCTACCAAATCTGGAATGAAAATCCGTCTATGGTTTACGCAGATCCAGTTTCTTATAAATTTGTAAGTTCTATAAAGCTATTTTCAAGTTATCATAACTTAGAAGCTACTAGTCATTCATATATTACTCGATGTGTTGACATTGTGTTCTTCTTCGGACTTATTATCAGAATTTGCTCAAAAGTTTTAAGTTCGGGAAAAAAAAACAAGAAAGAAAAGTACAGTCAAGCACGCCCGACCATATAATACTCTCTGCATTTTTTTTTTTAGGAACGATCGTTTGAAAATATTCTCTAATAATGAATTTGTATGTGCTCTGTGTTCGCCAAGCTATCTTATTCGTCACCTAAACGATTGCACAAATATTGTTATTATTGAAACTGAGTAACGGGTATCTTTAAGTCGCAAGGCAGTAGCAACAAAAATATTCTGTAATCATTAAATTATTTCAATTCTAATATTTCCTCCGCATTTTAAAAGAAAAAATCATTTGTTTAACAACTTTTAATTTTTTTGTCGTGGTATACCTTTTTCTGGAATTGCCCATATTCGATTATCTTCAAAGCAGATGTTTGCTAATAAGCATTCCTTCGGATAATAGAAACAAACAAATTAATGGAAAGAAAAGTTCCTCTTATCTTATTAGCCACATTAGTATCGCTGTTTCAATCCGACCTACTAGAAACTACCTTCCTTTATCCTTTCAAACCAGCAATTATGTTTTACAAAACTTGTTTCGTATCTTAATCTCTGGTATCTATCTAACCTATCCACATAATATTATTTCCTATAAAGGCTATAGCATAGTACTTAGTATAACTATTATACTCGCTGCAAGAGTATGTAGGGTTGGTGCAAAAGTATGTAACAGGCAGAAGGAGGCATGGCGGAACCCGTAAAGTATATATATTCCTGATCAGCATCACAAGCCGAGTCGATATAGCTATGTCTATCTGTACGTATGGAAAAACAAATTTCATACATAGGTAAAAGCTCGAGCTTGGTCTCAATCGATTAAATATTTAGTCAATCAATACAAGAATTCATTTTTTCATCCTCGATAATTTAACGCTATGTCAATGTGCAAGCGGGAGAGAAACATGCAAACATGTATGTTCGAACATTTTCGCTGCCTGTGTGGCGGCAGCGCTGCCAGCATACCAGTTACTCGCAGAGTAAAAGGGTATATTGTAATCGTTGGAATGTATGTAACAGAGTGAAGGAGGCGTGGCAGACCCCATAAAGTATATATATTCTTGATCAGCATCAATAGCATAGTCGATATAGCCATGTCCGTCCGTCCGTCCGCCTGTCCGTCTGTATAAATAAATGGATCTCAAAGACTATAAGAGCTACAAAGGTGAAAGGGGTCGCAAATGAAATGTGCAATACTCAAACAGTACAAGTTTTTTTTTTTTTTTTGACACGCAAATTTTAGAGCGTTCTATCTTCTTATAAAGGTAAATGTAAAGATGTATAGTATAGAAAAATTTTTGTTAGCTATGCTATCTGAACCAAATTTACACGGTTAGTACATGTTGAATGTAGATGTACTGACCAAGTTTGATACAAATCGGACTACTATATCGTATAGCCCCCATAGGTGGATAGGAATAAGGAAAATAATGAATTTGTATTATTAGTTTAAATTAACGAAATTATTTAATTGTCCAGTACTGTAATGAACTCTTATACTTAAGCTAGTTGGTAAGCCGAATTTGCATTCGGCAGTGCAGCTGTCGCGAGCAGCAGGTCAGTTGTAATTTTTGTCTCGCTTAAACCACACACACGCTGCCAAGCCTTTCCGCGATTGCTAAGTCTAACAAATAAATTGTACTGTTTAACAACTTGCAATTTGTTTTCATTTAATTAGGTTCTCGACTTTTCAGGAACGATAGGTCGAAAATATGCTCTAAATATGAATTTGTATGAAAATGCTCTGTTTGACAAGCTATCTTTTACAATCGGCTCGCTCGACTGTAGTTTTCTTAATTGTTTTTTTTTTTTTTTTTATAGAAATACATATAATATTGACTTAGCCTACAGAAAGTATTTGACATTGTTGTTCGATAAACAATTGACTAACAATATCTAGTCAAAACACATATAAGTATCAAATGTGTGAATTATATGCAGAAAAAATATTATATGAAAAAAAATATTTTCATATAAATGTTTTTTTTTTACAATTTGCCAAACTGGTAGAGGCATTACAAAAATACGGAGTTTTCTCGATTTGCATAACGCAAAAAAAGGACTTTGAAAAAATCATAATTAAACCCCGGACTCTAAAGAAGAGAAGAGGGGTCTATTAAGTTTGTCAGAAGAGAAATGTGCGGAATAGGCAGAAGGAGGCGTGGCCGACCCCATAAAGTATATATAATTTACATATAGTTTTAACAGACGTCCATTCTAAATCTGGCAGATCTTTATATTAAAGTCTTAGAGATCCGTGCGTTCAAATGGACAAATGAAAATATTATACAAGAAAGAATTCTATAGTCGTCTCACGACTTTAGGATACCCGTTACTCAATTTCAATATATTAATAATAAGAGGGTGTGATAATAATATTATTGCACTCGTTTATTTGACGGAAATAAGGTAGTTTGATTAAGAAACACAGAAAATGTTCATAAAAATTCATTTTTATAGGATATTATCGACCGATTGTTCCTATGACAGCTATATGATATAGTCGTCCGATTTGAATGAAACTTGGTCAGTATGTTTTGATTATTGATGAATATTTTGGTAGCTTAGTAATAACAGAATATTTTCTTACTTATTATTTAGGAGTATTTTGGTTCCCACCGACTTTGGACCTATCCTATCCGATTTGGATCAAACTTTGTCTGTATATGTATGACATGTACATGAATTTGATTCAGATAGCGTAGTTATATAGTATATATATATATATATATATATATATATATATATATACTATATATAACTATATATTAATAATATATATATATATATATAGTTATATCTGTACTAAAACACGTTATTTTTATTTTTTTTACCTTTCCATGAATATAGAACGCCCTCAAGAGGGCTTGCCAACAAAAAAAAAAAAAATAAAAACAAGGAAGAAAAGCACGCACGACCGTATAATACTCTCGTCATTTTTCCCCGGTTAAATTATTAAAATCGGTATCGAGATATAACAATGGCTAGTACTTGCATTAAAACACGTTGAAACAAAAAAACAAAGTATAACCAAATATACATCTGTTTGTTTGCATGCAAATGGTTTGTCTTATTGTGGGCGAATTGGTCGTGGCATCGTGGATGTTACATATTTTTGCACAAATCCAATATACTCTTGCAGACAATATAAAAAAACAATCTTGTACTGCTTGGGCATTTTATCTTTCACTTGTGATCTCTTGGGCCTTTTTAGTTTTTATAGTCTCTGAGATCTTTTTGTTCATATAAACGTCCGCCGATGACGGACAGACGGACATGGCTATATCGACTTTGCTATTGATGCTGATCAAAAATTTATTGGTTCCAACGCCAGCAATTACAATATACTCGCGAGCTGCCTGTATCTTACTCGTTCTAATCGCCAACAAGCTAAACAGGGCGACTGGTCAATGTGAAGGGAACTTGCTTGTTTTCAAAGACTTCAGGTTTGAACTAAAGTATTTATCAGTCTTTCATGGAAGAATATATACCTAAGAATATACCTTTTTCTTTCGCGTAAGAACTTAATCTTGTCAATAATGTGTAAAAAATATTTAAGAACTCCAATATTGAGTGTTTTTGTAAACATATGCGCAGAAATATAATATATAAACATACTTTTTTTATGCACATACATATTTGTTGCTAAATATTGAAAACTGCGGACACACAAATACTAATCACACATACTTACAACTATGGAATTTATGATTTATTCTTATCATTAATTTAATTTAAATACACTGAATCATCTAACAGTCAACGCTTACAGATTCTATATTTTTTATTAAATTACACGGACTGAAGTTAAGGCTGGATTTGATCTGTTCTAATTTACCACTGTCAGAGTTTATGTAAATAATACTTAACAAAATAAAATTATAAGTTTTAAAAATCTCACATATCACATATTAATCAAATCTATGCATGTTAATCTTATACAGAATTATTGTTCATGCTTAATAAAAGTAAACATATATACAGATAATACATAAAGATGGTTGTAATCAGTTGGTAGAGTGTACACATATATATTTAACAGAGTTCGCTGTTGCCAAATACACAACAAAATAACACGATTAATACGTCTGACACGTCTGCTTGGAATGAAAGTTGGTTTAAAACTGGTTTTTGACTAGCATTGGTACAGAAACTTGCGTAGTGCGCCTAAGCATGGCAGACTAAACAGCGCACCATGGAACAAATCTGTTTTTTTTTTTTTTTTTAATATAAATGAACCAACAGTCCAGATTTATGACAAGTTTTTTAGTTTTGATTTTTGTTAAAAATAATGTCGAGACTAACTGGAGTTGTACATAAATAGTTTTATTGTTTATTTAATACTGGTGAACTAAATTTGACAATTGCGCTTCAAAATGTTTCTGCTGCTGCTTCGTTTCGACGACGTCTGTGTTCCAGTGTTGCCGTTTCCGCTTTTTTGCCGTCAGACCTATCAATTGCGTGCAATTTCGGGAAAAATTCTAAAATTCGGAAAATTTTCTTTTTATACTCTCTGCAAGAGTATATTGGGTTTGTGCAAAGTATGTAACAGGCAGAAGGAGGCGTGGCAGACCCCATAAAGTATATATATTATTGATCAGCATCACAAGGCGAGTCGATATAGCCATGTCCGTCTGTCCGTCCGTATGAACAAACAGATTTCAGAGATGGTAAGAGCTACAAGTTCGAGCTTGGTGTCAATCGATCACATATTTAGTCAGGCAATACAAGAATCTTTTTTTTTCGATGCCACGCCCCATTCGCCCACAATAAGCAAAAAACTAGACACACCTCGAAAAAAATAGTGGCTTTCGACGAATATCTCAGTAACCATGGTACCTAGGATCACCAATTATGGGATGGAGGTTTCTAGCGACAGCGTAAATGCATTGGCATTTAAAATTTTGGACTGCCACCCCCCTTTTTCCCACAATACATAAAAATAATTCCCATCTTTCGTTCCGTTTTTAGGTGTTTGTTCATATAGTTCAGCATTGTAATTGTATAATTCAAGTAGTGGCTAACTATATAAAACTATTCCTGAAAGGTGCATTAAAATCGGACTATAAACAAGAAAACTGGAAGCGTTACAATATTGATAATTGAACGCAATATCACTACTGAGTGCAAGCGAGACAGAAACATACAGCGTGAAACAACAATAGCGTGATCAAACGTTTTCTCTGCTTGTGTGGCGGCAGCGCAGTCGGCAGTCGCTGGCCGCGCCGAAAACACACATGCATACATGTATGAACACATATAAAGTCAAACGTATGTGTATTCGCATACAAACAAACAGATGTATGTGTGATTATGCTTAGATTGTTTTTGTTTCAATGTGTTTTAATGCAAGTACTAGATATTGTAATATCTTGATACCGATTTTAAATGCAGAGAGTATTATACGGTCGGGCGTGCTCGACTGTACTTTTCTTTCTTGTTTTTTTTTTAAATCCATACGAATTAAATCAATTTCCAAATATTACAACAAATTAAGTTGTATTTCGCTGAAAATGTTGTAAAAATTTAAAATAAGGAGTAAGGGGGGTTTCTGCTTTGTAGACCTGAAAAACGACTCTTTTTCAGAATTTTTTTTGGCGAAACTATAATAGACAATGAGTTGAAACTTTTGTATCTAGTAAATCATAGCTTATTCTTTATTTTAAAAATATTTTTAAATCACAAAACAAAAAAGGGGTGGTAGGGGGCGTTCAAAATGGCGGCGTAGGATAATTTAAAACCGGCAAACTATACATTTGATCAATATGTACACTTAAGCTCATAATTTAGACCTCTACTTTAAAAAAAACTTTAAAAATGTAAAAGTTATTAACATTTGAACACAAAAGTAAAATTTTTGAAATTTTTCGACTTAGTAATTATTTTTGGTAGACCACAATTTTTAATATTTTTTCATGATCAAGGTCTAAATTATGCACAGACTATCTGTCAACATGTGTAAAAAGTTTCATGCCGATTGCTTGATTTTTGCGCCAGTTATCACTTCCATCAGGTCGAAAAACACTGTTTCGAGAAAAACGCGTTCAAAGTTTAAATTAAGTAGAAAATCGTTCGAGCGCAAGATTTCTTATAGGGTATATCTTCCGCAATTCAAAAGATATGTTCATAAAAGAGTAAAAGGGTGTACTGTAATCGTTGGAATGTATGTAACAGGGAGAAGGAGACGTGGCAGACCCCATAAAGTACAGGGTTGCCCATATTTGACGGACCCATCTGGCAACCCTGTATCTTTTGAAATAGACGTCAGATCCCTTAATGACATACCGCGTTGGAAGCGTCAGTCAAAGCTGATTTTTACCATGGAACAGTACACGCCACGCGAGCGCTCCCAAAATGATGAAATTTACATTCAACAAAAGAAGTCAATTGTAAAAACTCAACGTGCGAAAAATGGCGATTTTGACTGGCCGCCGCGTTCGCCCGATTTAACGAAAAATGGAAAATGCTGCAAAACGGGCACAATACGCCGTACAGTCTCAAGGCGGCCATTTGAGAGATATCATATTCAAAAAGTGATGTCAACAAATATACTTGAACCAAATAAAATGATTATTATCGTCAACATCAAAAAAATGGTTTGTTTTTGTTTTTTTACACGCCCACTTTAGGGCGTTCTATCTTCATATAAAGGTAAATGTACAGGTATAACTAGAATGTTTTAGCATAGAAAATTTTGTTGTTCGCTTTGCTATCTGAACTAAACTTGCACGAATAGTACTTGCATAGGAAGTACATAGGGCCGATCGATCAAAAATACGCTCCAAATATGAATTAGTATGAAAAACTTCTCTGTATGAATTTGTTTTGTGTTAACCAAGCTATTTTATCCATCATTGCACTAATATTATTATCATACACCATTGTAAATAACATATTGAAACTGAGTAACAGGTATCTTACATTCGTGAGGCGACAATAGTATTCTTTCTTGTTTTTGCTTGTGTTTTTCACTAATCTTTTTGCTTCTAGAAAAACGGCAATACTGCTGTGTTCTGCCTTTGTGTGTGTGCTGCTTGTGTGTGTGGTTGCTTCAGATGAACGGCTGAGGGTAAACTGATTATGAACTGCTAAGTGAACTGCTGAATGATCTGCAGAGTGTGATCTGCTTAGTTTGATCTGCTTGTTAACAGCTGTGAAAACTGATATATCCAGCTGATGCAATATCCCGCAGCAACGCAACGCCTTCTTACATTCGGCCATCCGACTTATTCATCTGTCCCAGACAATTACTCCACATAGTCCTGCGCGTACTTCCAGATCTTCATATTATCGACGCTGCTCGAAGTGTTGATTGGGCCTTCGCAATCCGCTACTTTTCTCTTGTTTCTTCTCACGTCAGTTATTTCATATGGACCAATATACTCGCTTGCGAGCTTTCGACCAGCTACAAATTGAGTACGACATATTGCAACCAGATCTGCAACCTTGTATTCTTCGTCAGCTTTACGCGTTTTATCAAACTGCTTCTTGTACTCCGGCTGTGCTTTTTGTATATTCAGCTTAGCGCACTGTCACATCCGGTTTTTACCTTCTTCAAAGTTTCCGATTATTTCATCTTCCAAGAGCTGAAGAATATTAGAATCGGCTGTACTGGTCTGAGTTTGACACCCAAAAGCAATTTGAATGGCGACTGCTTTGTTGATACATTGAGATTGGAGTTCATTGCTCTCTGAACTGCTCCAACTGGTTTAAAACATTTTGAGGGATCCTCTGGCGACAGCTTGGAAATTATGCTTAAAATTGTTATCTACCTTGTCTATAAAGTGCAAGTAGGCCTCCTTTTTCCCATGCTTTTTATTGTGTATTATGCATTCTACACAATTATTTATAACCTGCACGACCTTTCGTTCCAAATGTGGAATCCAATAGTTTTGCTTGATTGAATGTATCGTCTTCTGTACTGCATAATGTCCAACGCTGTGCGCCTCTGTAATTATTTTGCTCTCCATCAGCTTCGGCACAGCTTGCAAATCGTTTCCATCTACCGACTTGAAGATCAAATCCTGCATGCGGCCTGCTTCTGAGTATTTCAGAGATAGCTTCTTATGTTGCATCGATTTGTTAAGCTTTTGTGATCCGAGTTGACATCTCCTTCGAGACCAGCAAAATTTGACAAGATGAGATGCTGAGACAATCCACGTGTTTAAGTATCTCACCAGCTTGGTGCACGACATGAAAAGTAAAGTCCTGCATAAAAAGAATACATTTTGCAACATCCCAGGGCAATCTGTCACCAGCATGAATTGTATCCCCAGCAAGTAGTGACGAAATTTTTGTAATACTGCTTTTACTTCCAGCACGAAGCTATGTTTTTGAGCTTCCTCAACAGATGGGTTTTGCTCAAAAAACAAACCGGATGCAGTTGCTTGTTTTCCCATCACAGCAACAGTGCGCCGAACACGGTTTTACAGGAATCCGTATGTTCTACCGTTTTTGCATATCTGTTGTAAATTTTCAAAGCTGGTTCCGTCGTCAAAGCAAATTTAAGCTGTTTGAAAGCTTGCAATGCGGGGTTATCTAACACAAATTCAGCATACTTCTCCAAAATGGACGAGCTATAACAGAGATTATGAAAAATATACGAAAGAATCCTGTGAGTCCCAGAAACGCTTGCACTGCTCTAATGTTTCTCAATACTGCGAATTTGCTAACAGATTGGTGTTTTCTCTGCCGGGCCATACACTTCCTCCTTCTATTGTCTGCCCTAGAAAATTTATTCTTGTTTGCAGGAGTGACATTTTTATACTCTCTGCAAGAGTATATTGGGTTTGTGAAAAATATGTAACACGGAGAAGGAGGTGTGGCAGACCCCATACAGTATATATATTCTTGATCAGCAACAATAGACGAGTCGATATGGCCATGTCCGTCTGTCCGTGTGTATGAACAAAATGATCTCAGAGACTATTAGAGCTAGAAAGATGAAAGGGGTCGCAAATGAAAGGTACAATACCCAAGCAGTACAAGTTTGTTTTTGTTTTTTGACACGACCATTTTAGGGCGTTCTATCTTCATATAAAGGTAAATGTACAGGTAAAACTAGAATGTTTCAGTATTGAAAACTTTTTTGTTAGCAACAATTTAAAATAAACTTGATCGCGAAGATGATGGACATTCCAAATTTGGTGGCCCTAGCTTTTGTAGTTTAAAAGATCGAGGTGTTCATACGGTCGGACTGACAAACAGACAGAGACACGGACATCACTATATTGACTCAAATGTTGATGCTGATCAAGAATATATATACTTTATGGGATTGACCATGCCGCCTTCTGCCTTTAACGCACATTTCGCTTCTGACAAACTTAATAGACCCGTCTACTCTTTTTTAGAGCACGGGGTCTAAAATGCAGAACCACAGGATGGGAGTTTATAGGGGTAAGAGAAGTTAGTAGGCAAACTAGAGATTTAAGTAGATTGAAAAAGTTAGTAAAGAGATCGAAAGCAGCCGAGTCCTCACTTACTTTACTGGAATGGAAAAAGAAAGAATTTGGTAAAGTAGTAGATTTACGTTTAGAATTAACAAAGTAATAGAATTGTTTAGGATCACGCGCAAATTGAGGCTGGCAACGAAAGAAATAATTTGCATAGCATTGAGAATTAAGAAAGGTAAAGGCTGCTTTTACATTAGAATAATTTAAAATGTCTAAGCCAGAACGTGTCTGCTTAAACTTATTAAAATATTTAATTGAATTTAAAATGTTGTAAAAATACTCAACAGCTATGTTAATATCATTCGTGCTGTATAGCAAAGACCATTCGGTAGCAAGAACGAATTGATTTAGCAAAGAAATATTTCCTTTGCAAAAGAAACGGCGCGACTTCAAAGAGAAAGAAGGAGGCGAATGGGTTAAGTTAGGAATATACAAGGACAGTTCAAGAGTTGGATGAAAAGAATCTTCAGATAAAATTACAGGAGAAGATCTAGTGACAACGGCACTGGATAAATCATTTACGATTATGAGATCCACCATCCGCGGTAAACAATTATATACATGGTTGACTTGAATAAAAGGAAGATCAATCAAACTATCTTAAAAGTCATTGTTGGGCGTGTGTGTGCAATTAAACTTGTTGAAAAACATCCAGGAAACCTTTGGCAAATTAAAATCACCAAGTGCCACAAAGAAATCACAATCACGAATGTGACTAAATATTTCGTTAACGAAATTAAAATGCTGCAAATAAATCGACATCTCACAGGATATAGGAATATAGGAACAAGTTATATACAGCGCAAATGACAAAAAAGAAACCTTTACGGCAACAATTTTAATTGCATCCAGTGGTGAAACATTTATTATTTCAGCATTAAGGGAGGATTTTACTGAAATAAGGATTCCACCACCACGTCGAATAGGACGATCGCGCCTAAAGATATTATAATTTGACGTCATTATTTTGTTATCAGATATGCTAAAATCACGCTTAGTCTCTCAAAATGCAATAATATTATATATTTGGAGTGTGTATGAATATAATATAACCAAATTGAAAGCTGAATTTGAAAGATATTTTATAACTCCCAATTTCATATTTATTATGCTTTAATGGTTTTTCGTAAGTTTTTTTTTAACACATTTCTTGCCAATAGTTTCCATAGAACCCATTTCCAGAGGGAATACTAAAACGATAGAACGGCAACTGAAGAAATCAAGTCGAGGAATATGGTAAATGTAAAATGTCAAAAAATAAGAAAAATTTTTTTTCGATAAGCTTGTATCCAAAATATATTCATTACGTACTTGTTTCAAACAACGTAACTTACAAGAAAAATCAAATAAATAAAAACTTTAATGTATTTTTTCCAGCCCCACTGTCCCCTACTCATACCCTACCTCGATAATCAAACTAACACATGATTCAATAGCTTTAATTGAAAGCATCTCAATTAAACTTGGTTAGTTTCGAAATCAAAATAATATTAATATCTTCGTAACAGTAATCGCCCCTTTTTTCAATCCATTTTCTAGGATTTGACCACGCGAATTTGTCGCAGGTGGAAAAACGGATGAGAACATTACAATTTTGTGATGTGTGAATGCGATTAAATTTGCCAATTTGCCAATTTGCTTGAATAATTGAGGGAAAGATTCCGACTAATGTGTTTTGAAAAAATGCTAATTATTCAAAACACATTCATGAGATTAGTTATAAATGGACAACATTTTAACTTTCTAACAGGTTCTACCATCAATCTGATAAAAAAAACGTTTTAAACTTCCATATAAAATTTCCTTGCCAATTGAATGTGGGAATAATAATTGTTCAACTAAAGAATTGCGTATCTTTAGCCTTTAGTAAACTTTGCCCCACCATTCAAATATTTTATTTACACATCTTTTCGGGCAATTATATTCTACTAGGTAGAGAATATCTAGAGTCTTGCGAAGCAAAAATTGACTACAAACGAAAAATAGTTATTCTATATGATCATCGATTTTCAATTAGATATGACTGTGAGAATTCTATCAAGGACAACAACGCATTTCAATGCCTTGGTCCGCCCCGAACAAATGCTATGCCATTTTATTAAATTACGCTATTAACAATGAATTATACGAAACAAATCAATTCCGATTAGAACAGCTAAACGATGAAGAAAAAGTCAAAATGACCAAAATTCTTTTCGAATTTAGTGATATTCAGTACAAAGAAAGTAAAACTTTGACTTTTACTAGAGCAATTAAGCATATCATCCAAACTAAGCACGAAGACCCAATCCAAAAGCGTCCATACAAGTATGCGCAAACATTTGACGAAGAAGTCGAACAAATCAAAGAAATGATTGAACAAGGCATAATTCGTAAATCATCATCGCCTTGTTGCTCACCAATTTGGATTGTGCCAAAGAAACGTGATGCATCGGGTAAAGAAAAATTCCGTATAGTTATTGACCATCAAAACCTAAACGAAATAACAATCGTTGATAAATATTCTATTCCAGTCATGGATGATATACTAGACAAACTTGGAAAATGTCAGTATTTTACTACAATTGATTTAGCGAAAGGATTTCATCAGATACAAATGGACCCACAAAGTATACCAAAAACAGCTTTTTCAACTAAAAATGGACATTACGAATACACTCGAATGCCTTTTGGATTGAAAAACGCCCCAGCAACATTTCAGCGTTGTATGAACAATCTATTAGAAGACCTAATTTACAAAGATTGTTTAGTATACATGGATGACATAATAGTGTATTCCAATTCATTCGAAGAACATCTATTATCATTAAAAAGGGTATTTACCAAACTTCGTGAAGCTAATTTAAAATTGCAACAAGATAAATGCGAATTCATGAAAATAGAAACTGAGTTCTTGGGACATATTATATAATAACAACAGAAGGAATTAAACCGAACCCAACAAAAATCTCTCCCATAAATAATTTTCCAATACCAACAAGAAAGAACAGTACAGTCGAGCACGCCCGACCGTATAATACTCTCTGCATTTTAATCCCGATATTATTATTAAAATCGGTATCAAGATATTACAATATCTAGTACTTGCATTAAAACACATTGAAAAGAGTATAACAAAAACAATCTAAACATTATCACACATACATCTGTTTGTATGTATGCGAACACACATACGTTTAAAAATATATGATGCATATATGTATGTATGTGTGTGTATTCGGCGTGGCCAGCGACTGCGGCCAGAGCTGTCGCCACACAAGCAGCGAAAACGTTTCTGTCTCGCTTGCACTCATTAGTGATATTGCGTTCAATTATCAATATTGTAACGCTTCTAGTTTTCTTGTTTGTAGTCCGATTTTAATGCACCTTTCAGGAATAGTTTGATATAGTTAGCCTCCACTCGAATTATACAATTACAATGCTATACTATATGAACAAACGCCTAAAAACGGAACGAAAGTTGAGAATTATTTTTATGTATTGTGGGGAAAAGGGGCGTGGCAGTCCAAAATTTAAAATGGCAATGCATTTACACTGTCGCTAGGAACGCTCCATACCAAAATTGGTGATCTTAGGTGCCATAGTTACTGAGATATTCGCCGATAACACCAATTTTTTCCGAGATGTGTCTAGTTTTTTGCTCTTTGTGGGCTAATGGGGCGTGGCATCGAAAAACAAAAAGATTCTTGTATTGCCTGACTAAATATGTGATCGATTGACACCAAGCTCGAACTTGTAGCTCTTACCATCTCTGAAATCTGTTTGTTCATACGGACGGACAGACAGACAGACGGACAGACGGACATGGCTATATCGACTCGGCTTGTGATCCTCATCAAGAATATATATACTTTATGGGGTCTACCACGCCTCCTTCTGCCTGTTACATACTTTTGCACAAACCCAATATACTCTTGCAGAGAGTATAAAAACACCCAAAAAAATAAAATCGTTTTTAGGTCTTTGTGGTTAATATAGAAAATTCATTCCCAATTTTGCACACGTTTTAAAGCCAATGACTTTAAAATTAAAGAAAGGTGCAACTATAAATATAAAAGAACCAAATTACATTTCTACTTTTGAAAAATTAAAAGTACTTAACAGTCCCGATCCAATGGTAGTTTATCCGAATTTCATAGAACCATTTTTTTTCATAACTGATGACAGTAACATAGCTATTGGAGCTGTTTTGTCTCAAAATCAAAAACAAATTTGTTTCGCAAGTAGAACCATAAACGAAATTGAAATTAATTATGCAGCAATTGAAAAAGAACTTTTAGCCATCGTTTGGACAACTAAATATTTCTGATCTTATCTTTACGGTAGAAAATTCGAGATTCTAAGTGATCACAAACCACTCGTTTGGCTCAATTATATTAAAGATTCAAATATGAAATTACAACGCTGGAAATAAAATTAAATTAATTTGATTATCACATTAAATATGTACCAGGTAAAGATAACTATGTTGCAGATGCTTTGTCTAGAATTAAAATTGAAGAAAACTTGTTAGGAGAAACTTCCGATGTAACAACAGCAACAATCCACAGCGCCCAAGAAGATAACCAATATTACATTTCACTCACAGAGAGACCAATCAATTATTTTAAAAGACACAAATCTTAATACATTATGTCAAAATGACACACAATCACGCAAAAGAATTAATTAAATAATACTAATGCTCAACGAAAAGTTTTATCTATTTCAGCAACGAAGCCGATTTTCTTACATTCCAGAATGCTTTCGTTGAAATAATTAGTTCCAACAACATTACAAAAGTAATGAGATCAACTAAAAAACTAACAGACCTCCAAGCGTATGCCGAATTCAAAGAATACATTATTAATACACACGAAAAGTTAATACATCCAGGAATAGAGAAAATGACACTATTATTTAAAGAAAAATATTATTACCCAGATTATCAAAACTTAATTTTTAATAATTAACGAATGCAAAGTTTGTAATATAGCAAAAACAGTACATAGAAACACTAAATTAACCTTCGCAGAGAAAAATATGTCATTGATTTTTATATGGTAGACAATAAACAATTTCTTTCTTGTATATTCCAAATATGCAACTTTAATTGAAGTAGAGATTGGTAGAGATTGGTAAGAAGCCAAATGAGCTCTTTTAAAAGTATTTAATGCCATGGGTAAAGCAATGGATATAAAAGCAGATAACGACTCAGCATTCTTGTGCTCCCCACTACAAATGTGGTTAAAATCAGAAGACGTAAATATATCCATCACAACTAGCAAAAAAGGTATTTTAGACATAGAAAGATTCCATAAAACAGTAAATGAAAAATTAAGAATTGTTAATTCTGACACTAAACAAGAAAACAAATTAACTAGATTTGAAGTAATACTTTACACTTATAATCATAAAACCAAACATAATTCGACCGGTAGAACACCAGCAGATATTTTCATTTACGCAGGAACCCAGTATGATACACAGCTAAATAAGAAAAGCAAAATAGACAGACTTTATGAAAAATAACCGAATTCGAAGTAGATTCTAGGCATATGGAATCACCTTTAGTAAGATCTAAATCCACAAATCCATTTAAGCAAACAGGAAAAATAACACAAATACATAATAAGCCTTATGAAGAAGTTAACAGAGGTAGAGAAATAACACACTATAAATCAAAACATATGATAAAAGAAGAAAGTAACTAATAAAAGTAAATACGATAATTCCAGATCAACTAATAGCCCGAATCACGATGACAACTCCTCATAATTTAACAACTATAATTATAACACTCATGCTACTTTACTTTGTGTTGCCAATAAAAGGTCAAAGCACTAACCATACAACACATAGATGCGTCAAACGCAAGATTTTTTGAAAGCAAACGCTAGCTTGCTAATGGACCCCCACAGAACTTCGGCAAAAAGCCGAACGCCTAGCGCCCCGGAGAGTCGATCGCGTCTCAGCAAATTCAAAGCAGACGAAAATAAATTTTAGTCTGATTCAGTCAGCGAAACGATGAGCACGGCTGTGTCGAATTTGCTCTCGTTTCGTATGTATATGTTTGTCTAAGTAACCTTTCATTGTGTTCAAGCCAAGGATCTAAATGAAGTAATAAAAGCCGTCAATAAAGGAATAGAAGTAATGAACAGTCTAAGTATCACTCATGAGGCAACCAAAGACTTGAAATACTAATTTTTAACTTACGAGAATTCACAGAGTATATCGAAGACATTGAATTAGGAATGCAACTAATCAGGCTTGGTACATTCAACTCTAAATTGCTAAAATATAACTCACTAAAACATTTATACGCTGAAATAATAATAAATATTAAAACATCAACTTGGCTAAACTTGGCTATTAACGAAATTCTAATTATACTCTCTACAATAGTATATTGGGGGTGTGCAAAAGTATGTAACAGGCAGAAGGAGGCGTGGCAGACCCCATAAAGTACATATATTCTTAATCGGCATCACAAGCCGAGTCGATATAGCCATGTCTGTCTGTCTGTCTGTCCGTATGAACAAACAGATTTCAGAGATGGTAAGAGCTGCAAGTTCGAGCTTGGTGTCAATCGATCACATATTTAGTCAGTCAATACAAGAATCTTTTTTTTTTTGATGCCACTCCCCATTCGCCCACAATGAGCATAAAACTAGACACACCTCGAAAAAAATCTGTGTGTTCTGCGAATATCTCAGTAACCATGGCACCTAGGATCACCAATTTCGATATGTAGGTTAATAGCGACAGCTTAAATGCACTGGCATTTAAAATTTTTGACTGCCACACCCCTTTTTCCCACAATACATAAAAATAATTCTCAACTTTCGTTCCGCCTACAGGCATTTGTTCATATAGTACAGCATTGTAATTGCATAATTCGAGTGGAGGCTAACTATATCAAACTATCCTAAAAAGACGCATTGAATTCGGACTATAAACAAGAAAACTAGAAGCGGTACAATATTGATAATTGAAAGCAATATCACTAATGAGTGCAAGCGAGACAGAAACATACAAGCACGTTTTCGCTGCCTGTGTGACGGCAGCGCTGCCCGCAGTCGCTGGCCGCGCCGAATACACACATACATACATATATGCATCATATGTTGTGAAACGTATGTGTATTTGCACACAAACAAACAGAAGTTTGTTTTATTATGCTTAGATTGTTTTTGTTACAAAGTGTTTTAATGCAAGTACAACACATTGTAACATCTCAATACCGATTTTAATAATTTAATCGGAATTAAAATGCATAGAGTATTATGCGGTCGGGCGTGCTCGACTGTACTTTTCTTTACTTTTTTTTTCCTAACCCTTGCAACGAATGTTGAACCAACGTTTCTTAATGTTTTAATTTTTCTAATACTTCCCCAGTTAGTTAATTAAATTGAAGCATAAAACACATATCGAATTAAATTAAAATAAAAAAAAAAAAAACCACCCACAGAAAACACTTACTAACTTGTACAAATACACATATTTATATTTACACATCAACTGGTGGAGTTGAGATTGCGGTAGTTTGATTGTACTTTGTTTGTGTTTTATTTTCTTTGTGCCAACGCAGCTTATATAACGACACTTAAGGGACCGACGATTGTACGTCGTTTTACCCGATAGACGCTTAACCAAAAGGAGCTCTCTATTTCATATTTTGAGCATATACTATGTATTAAATTTGTTTTGGAAATAGTCAAATAATCAACCGTGCACACGCACGCTGTAAACATTTGTGTGCCGTCGGCATTGTGCTTTGTCTCTCTCTCTCCCAGAGTAAAATATAAGAAAGTAATGAGAGAGAGAGAGAGGGAGAGTTTAGAACCTTCGCGACTTGAATTGTAAAAAATATCGAAGTAAGCAGTTTGTCACAAAAAGCGGAAACGCAATAAATGGTATACAAGTTGGTATGGAGACCAGCCAAGTAATCGAATTTTCGTCTCAATGACCGGACGGACGCTTTAAGAGGTGTCTGCATAAGCGGATTGTACTGTATTATTTTGTTGTTGTTGGGAACTGTCAGCGCTTATATGCATACGCTTGCGCTTCTTTAGTTTCTATTATCTCCGTTATTCGAGAAGTCTAGTTAGTCACCTGATTATCTTTAATCTTCTACTAATTTAGTAAATGTTTATATTTTCTTTAGGTTAGCCATTTCGGTGAGTCTGCACCTTTAAGCTTAGCATGGCACCATAGCATGGACTCAAACCATGAGCTATTTATTTATATTTATTTATTTATTGCCAGACTATTAGCAGTCGACACAAAAAGAAAATTAAATTAAACTAATGTAATTAAAAAGAAGAAAATAATTAAAAATAAGATTTAAATTATATTTAAAAGCAAAAGAAAAAAAGTTTTTGTATTTACATATTGATTTTAATTTAAGTTTTATTAATGAACTTAACTTACTGGGTAAGTATACAAAAAGTTAAAAACATTAAGAAACGTTGGTCCAACATTCGTTGCAAGGAATTCCCAGAAAAACACTAAAATTAAGTAAAAATTAAACCAAGTGTTAGTAACGCGTTGATCAACGGTAAGGCACGCGATTAGATATGTAGGAGAGAAGTGAAATTCTAAGTGTTGATAAAGCAGATAACACACACTACGTGAGAAAAACTAATATAGTTAGTACATAAGATACGAATTGGATTATGTAAAGCATTATTCGTGGTACAGCGTTGAAGGGACAAAGGAAGAAAGTTTCTATAAGTTTGTGTAAGAAAATTACACCAAACATGGTTCTGCGTCCGAAAGGAAAGGAAGGTTAATCAACAAAAGTCTACTACGATACGAAGGTAATCGAATATTAGTATTCCATCTGGCCATTAAGGTCAAACAGAAAAAATTCTTTTTGTACAGCTTCTAATCTGTCCTGATGAATCATGTATTGGGGAGACCATACAAACGATCCATATTCAAGAATAGGGCGTGCAAGTGAAGTATAAAGAGTTTTTGTTAAGTAGGGATCTTCAAATTCCTCAGACAACCGCCAAGGCACCAAATGCTCGATTAGTCACAGAAGAGATGTGCTTATCAAACTTTAGTTTTGGATCGAAAAGGATACCCAAATCATTGATCGACTCTATTCTCTGAAGAGGCTTGCCGTCAAGTAAGTAGTTATTGTAGGTAGGTATTCGCCTTCTATAGGACATTACGTTACATTTTCTAAAATTGAGAAGCAAATTATGTATTAAAAGACAACGATTAACGGTATCAAAAGCCTTGCTAAAATCTGTGTAATTGACAAATTTTTGCAATTTATTTTGAAACCCCTGTATAACAATGGAAGTAATTTCTAATAAGTTAGGGGTAGTAGATCTATATTTCATAAGCCCGTGCTGGCATGGTAAAACAATAGATCTACAAAGATGTTGCAATTGAGAAGTTATTAATTTCTCAAAAGTTTTAGGAATTGCGGACAACTTTGAGACACCCCTATAGTTAGAAGTGCTAGATTTAGTACCCTTTTGTGTGAAGGGGAATAATAAAATATGCTTTCCAGATGTCAGGAAAGCAGCACGAGTCAACAGACAAATTAATTATACAAAGGTTTCAAGAGTCGGTCGGCACAGTTTCTGAAAACGCAACCAGGAACTCCATCGAGATCGACCAATTACATAACGAGAGAGATCCAGGGAAGAGCCAGATTCCCTAAATTTCTTATAAAATTTAGATTTAATTTTTTTTTAGCCGTGTCAATTCACATGTAAACCAAATCAGTTTTTTAAAGATACTAGGAACACAAGATGGAACACAAAGTTCAAATAAATTATTTAGAGTAACATAAAAAAATGCAACTGCTTCATCCATATCCCTGCACTTGAACGGCCATAACCAGTCAGTCTGGGATAAAAGCGGATTTAACTTGTTAAAATCAGGCTTTCGAAACTGGCGAATACGCTTTCTGGGTCTGGAGCTGGACTTTCCCATTTAGGTAGGCAATTCCATCAACAATTCCAAAGTCGGGTGATATGGATCTTCAGGAATAGAAAGAGCAATACGGGAAACAGATAGAAATTATGGATCTTGGATAAAAAATAAGATCAAGCATTTTATTTAAAGAAGTGGGAATGCCATTTATTTGAGATAGAGAAATCCCAAATAAATGATCAGGGAAATCATTCTGCGTCGTGGGAGTCAATATAGCAGAGCCTGGAGTGGATAACCAAGTAGTTCCTGCAATGTTAAAATCACCCACAACCACGAGGAAGTTATGGAAGAGACATATTTGATAGCTAGGAAATGTTTAAAATAAACAGAACTATCAGAAAAAGGATGAATATATGAGCAAGTAATAAAAATGGAAACATTGAAAATATAAATCTTTATCGCAATAAATTCTAAATCTGTTGAAATATTAAGATTAACAACTTCAGAGGAAAGATCAGCATTAACAGCAATCAGTACACCACCACCACGACGAGAAGTGCGATCCTTTCTAAAAAGGGAAAAGTTATCGCAGAATATCTCTGTATTAAGAATGTCAGACCTCTTACATTCTGATAGGCAAGCGAGAATCTGAATCTTAAATTATATTGATCGGCCAACTTTTGTTAATCAACTGATTATCTTTAATTATTCGATTATCTTTCTCAGCCGACTTTGTTGATCGACTGATTATCATTAGGAAAAGTACACTTAAGTGCATTTCGAATAGAGCAGAATTTATATAAATTAACTATGGCGCACAAAACACACGCAAATGAAATTATTCTCGTCGATAAGGAAACTTGCCTCACAGCCCGTTTAAGTCAATTGTTCCTTAAGTTAGAATGAGTAGAAAACAACATACAGCGCCGAAGGAGTTCATTCACTAATAAAATGGTGACTCAAAGTAAATTTGAGACTCAGTGGCGGCTAGATATACTAAATTCGTATATTTACAAAGCTATGTGCATTCAGAGATCGATGCAATAAATCCTGACAATACTAGCCGTGCAATGCTTGAGGAAACATGTATTTTGGCACGGTCTTCATACAAGTCTGCCCTAAGTGCGCATCTGTCATCAAAAAACATACCTCAGCCTACTCACCAGCCCAAACTAAAGATGCCTAAATTCAGTGGAAAGCACTCTGACTTTAGACAATTTATCAGTCTTTTTATTAGTTCGGTAGACTATGATCGCACTCTTTCAACGATTGATCATTTGATATCGAGCTCTCCAGGTGTCTGATGCAAGCAACCAAAGGCATTAGGGAGCCTGAGTCGGGTATACGACAACAAATGCCTCATTTTCTTTGAAAATTTCGCCCAGTTCTTTGATATTGAGCCGATGTCTAAGTCATCGGCAATAGGAATTCGTACAATGGCGGAATTAGTGTCAGCAATATTTGAGTCGTTAATGCCAGATGGAGATGAGAAAGATTTCATAAATGCAACTATGATCCATATAGTCATGTCGAAGATTGATCCTCACCCCAAATCTAAGCATGAGGAACAGCTTGACTATAACACATTGCGAAATCGAAGCATGAGGAACAGCTTAACTATATCACATTGCGAAATCGATCAGGTAATTCTTGGAAGAAAGTCCAGACAGATTCGGTCAGAAACGAATCGCTAGAGACTTTTTGGATTCAAGGTCTCAGGTAAATTTCATGTCGGAAGACCCCGCTCAAGCCTATCGCCTGCAACTCACAGACAAGTGCATAACCGTTATGTCGGTTGGGCAGTTGAGTTTGATTACAAACTGCACTGGACAAATTAGATTGGAGAAGAGTGGTCTGTTGCTACAAAAGGCGTTGTTTGGTTAGCTGGCATCAGGGCGGTGCAAGAAAATGCATACCAAAATCCCAAAATGCTGCTCAGTGATGCAATATAGACAATATGTACGATTTAAAGACAGTGTAGATCTACTCTGTGAGGTTGAAGCTGTCTTAGAGACAAGTGTTTCGGCAATTCATTCTGCGAAGCCCATCGTTTGCAAACAGAAGCTATCAGGACAGCGCACAATGGGGCAGCCGGCCGAAAAACGTGGCAAAAATCATTTTTGTGTTGGTAGCGTACGACAAAAATGAAAATTGCGTTTGGTTAAAAAATGATCATGGGTGATAAATCCGAAATTTTTTGGAAATTGGTTGAAAATTGTGGGTGGTAGAGCCCCTCAAAGTTGACCTATTTCCTGAAATGTGCCAAAATGCATAAATTTTCGGCGTAAAGTATCAACTTTGAAATTGAATTTTGGGCGAAATAATCGATCAATCTTAAAGTAGTTATTTTTCTATTCAAATATAATTAATTCTGCATTAAATTCAGAAAAAATTTTAATTTTCGTTTTTTAACTGAATATTTCAAAAAAGTTTAAAAAATGTACTATATTTGGTCAGTTTTTTTAATTTAACATGAACATTACTTCTAATGTTCACCGATGTTCACGAGGAAACTATATACATATGATAGAATGAACCTTCTTCTAATATGCTTATATAATTTCCTTTGCCCTAGTTTGCCCGTTTAGAATTAAAAAGTCATAAAACTAACCCAACCTCCAGTTAAAAATGCGCGGCTCAGGTATAGAAGAAGAAGAGCGCAGGCAAATTTAAAATTTCCTGAATGGGAATTTTATTAAAAATATTGCGTAAAATCATTTGATAAATTATACCTGAGTTATTTGTATTTAATAAATACTATTTTTTTGGATTTTACCAGTCTAGAAACATTTTGGCTACCTATAACTAAATAAATAAAAAAGATTTTCAAGCTTGGATGATTCCATGAGGGAGGAACACATCAACGAAATAACTTAACTTAATTTTTAATATAAGTACACTGATTTTATTTGTTGTAGAGAGCTTATTCTATAAATTTGGACTTAACTTAATGAGTTTAGATTTAGAAAGAATGTTGACTTTGTTAGCATACAAGTAGCATCTTCGAACCCACGTATTTCCAAAGAATTTGAAAGATTATAGTTACAGTTCCAAAATATTAAGTTTATTATATATTACAACAAATTGTTTTGTTCATTTTGATGAACATTGGGCACCAAAAAAAAATTTAAAATATAACCTCAAAATAATTCAACCAAAAATGTTACTAGCAAAATTAAGTGAATTAGTAAAGAAAAATAATTAAAACACATTGATTAGTTATATAAATGTTAAAACAATATTAAAAATATTAGTTTGTGATAAAAAAAAGTATTTTAAATTTTTATTTTATACGCCTAATATAGGCAGAATCATTACTTAACTTTGACCTTAAATTTTGAAGCACCCTGTTTACCGATCACCCTGTTCAGACATTCATTCTAAAGCTTAATAAGTTATCTATTAATAGTTTTTCAATTTGTTTAAATACCTCCCCTGGTTCAAAAGATATGATTTTTGCAAAATTTGTCGGCCCGCTGCCCCACTGTGCAGCGTTCGCAAATTGCCGACTGGACACTTTGGTGTCAATTTGTCTTTCATGACAGATCCCAAAGTGCTGGGGTCGTCACAAAATGTCAAACGACATGTAGTTTCCATGAACTTGGAAATACTGGATGATTTTTTGATTTTCGTGAACGAGTATCTTGAACCAGGACCACATTACGCCCTTCCACATCAGTGAGTACTGCGACCTGATGTCAGTTCCACCAAACTTAGGGTACTAGTGGACGTGTCGTGCAAGAAAACATCATCAAACTCTTTCAAAGAATTACTGATGGGACCTACTATTCAGAGGGATATAAATTCTTTCATTATAGAGGTTCTGTCTGAACCGACCGGCCCTGACGGCAGATATCAGCACAGTAAAAAAGCAGGTGTTTGAAGTTCTCAAAGCGGTCGAATTTCAATTGGTTTTTAAATAATGGTTTAGATACTTTTCACAGTAAAAAGGCAGGTGTTTGAAGTTCTCAAAGCGGTCGAATTTCAATTGGTTTTTAAATAATGGTTTAGATACTTTTCAGTATCACATGGATAGTAGCTTTGCCAATATGTGACTCATTTATGTGTAGATTTGTATGGTGTCAAAATTTTGTTGATTTAGATAAGAGGACAAGCCCAGCTAAAATTGTATATTGCGGTGTTCGTGTGTTTTGCATCAAATGCTGTTAATATTGAATTTTCAGAAAAAGTTTCCACTAAACGTCTTATTTTCACATCGTATAGTTTATTTGCTCGATGAGGAATGCCAGTCCGGCAAGGAACCGAGTCCGTAAGGAACCAGGTGAGAGAGTTCCAGGACGCATTTCACCGGCAGCAGAGAAGCCTTCAGTTCGCACTGGAATGAAGGATGGCATGGAAGCTGATTCCTCCGAGCGGCCCTATCTTCGGAGGACTCATTATGCTGCAGATCAGGAGCTAGTCTCTCATAGAAGACTCCGATGACACCTGACCGACGTGGTGGCCATCCTCAACCCAAGGACGCTGACGCCATTGGACATAGAAGCGATCACGCCAGGACAACCAAGGAATTGAAGGTGATCACTTCAAGATGGCCGGAATGTTTGATCAGATTTTATTATATTTATAATTGCAGACTAAGAGCAGTCGCGAATAATACAAAAAAATAAATAAATATATATGCATGTTTAAGAAAAATTAATATAAATGACTATAAAAATGAGAAAATTAAAAGAATTTATTTTTAATGAAAATATTGAAAATAATAGTTAATTAAATTGATCAATTAAATAATAGTTGATCAGGGAATAAAAAGTAGAGAAATTGATGCAATAATTGTTGCGAAGATTGGAAAAAACCCAGAAAAACCCAACCAGATCAATAAAAATGTATACCAAAACTTTTACGAAAGATCTTTGATTTAAAGGGAGGCATGAATGGCAGAGATTCCCAATATACTGTCCATGAATCAGAGATTTAACAGAGTTGGCTGTAAAGTCTAGCTTTAAGATGGGAAAGAGACAAAGATGTATCAATTATTATGTAGTATTCATTATAATGAGGGCATAATATCCGAAAACGATTGCGCAAAGCGTAGTCAGTAGTGCATGTAGGAAGAAATATAGGAATGCAGTAGCTGGTTGTCCTGATCGGAATATTAAAATTAGGGCGCTCTAAAAGGGTTGGGGAGATATCACCAACTATAAGTTTATGAAGAAAAACAACTTCAAGAACTCTCCTTCGATTAATAAGGGACGGAAGATTCAGGAGTGAGAGCCTGTTGGTGTATGATGGGAGGCGAAAATTAGGGTCCCAATTAAATTCTCGAAGTGCGAAGAGTAAAACTGCCTCTGCACCGACTCAATTAAATCTTGAGTATGATCATGTTGAGGAGATCAGACACACAAACAATATTTAAGAATGTGACGAAGAGAACATTAAATACCTTTGATCGGCATTTAATAAATCCAAGAGTGTCCATGGCTTTATTGTCAATTGTGGAGATATGATGTGTGAAACTTAGTTTATTGTCAACGAGAACACCAAGGTCTTCAACTGACAGTATACGATTTAAAAGTACATTGTCAATAAAGTAATTGCCTTAGGAAGGAGTAACCCTGTTAAAATTCATAAACAGCCATTTTGAAAAATGTAGGTACAAGTTATTATTTATGCACCAGTTTGCATTGTGGCGTGCAGTATCGTATGATCTGGGGGGTCCTTATAAGATAATAATTTTACATCATATGCATACATAAGTATGCGGCAATGGGAGACCGAAAAGGAGAGCTCATTCTTATAAAAATATTAAAAAATAATGGACCTAAGTGACTACCCTGGGGAACTTAAGAAGTAACGGAAATATATTTTGAGATGGCTGATCTAAGCATAACCTGTTAGATATGATAATATCCACAGAAGAACGAAAGGTGGGAAACCTAAAATACTAAGTTTATGTAAAATGAGGTTATGATTAACAGAGTCAAACTTTTTTTTGCAGTCAGTAAATATGACATCAGTTGGCATTCTATTAGAGAATGCCTTATTTATAAAACAGGTAAATTTCAATAGACTCTTAACGAACGCGTGTTGGGCAGTGGAGATATTTGACTTGCAATGTCGATGTAATTTTCTTTTCGAAGAGCTTAGGGAATGCGGACAACATTGCAATTCCCCTGTAATTGGATATATCCGACTTGTACCCTTTTTTCTGCAGTGGGATAATATAAGATTCTTTCCATACGGTGGGAAAGACAAACGAATCTAAAGAAATGTTAAAAAGAATCAAGACAGGTTTTATTATAGAAGAAGAGCACTCCCTAGGCACACAACTGGGAATGTTGTCAGGCCCGGGAGATTAGAAGCCTTGAAGCTGTTAATTGAAGAAAGCATGCAACTGTCGGTAATATTTGGCAAACAAGTAAGAAAGGCTGCAGTCGATCGAGCCGACTGTAAAAGACCCCGTACTCCCATATTAGTCCGCAACTGTATTTAATTTGAATTAAAATTTTATAATGAAATTTAAAAATTAACATTTCATATGTATGTACATTTTTGAATTGAAATTTAATAAATTAAATTAACAATTCTCGCTGTCAGCATTCGAACCAACGATGCACCACGCCTCTTTTTCAGAAACTTCCGATTATCAGCAGTTACATGTTATAAATACAAATACAAATATGCATACAAATTCGTTTGTATGTACCCTTTAATTCAGCCGAGTCCCCAATTACTTTACTGGAATTCAAAAAGAATTTGGTAAAGTAGTAGATTTACGTTTAGAATTATCAAAGTAATAGAATTGTTTAGGATCACGCGCAAATTGAGGCTGGCAACGAAAGAAATAATTTGCATAGCATTGAGAATTAAGAAAGGTAAAGGCTGCTTTTACATTAGAATAATTTAAAATGTCTAAGCCAGAACGTGTCTGTTTAAACTATTTAAACTATTTAAAATATTTAGATTTTTTTTTTTTTTTAGTTGGATAGTCTTGGTGAGAACAAATGCAATTTATGTGAGCGGACTTTGCAACACTATATGGAATGCAGACATCAAAGATTGAATTTAAAATGGTGTAAAAATACTCGACAGTTATGTTAATATTATATTATTCATGCCGTATGAAGAATCAGTTGATTTAGCAAAGAAAAATTTCATTTGCGAAAGCAAAGGTAGCATTGATTGTTAGCTTAAATGAATGAAGCTATTGAATTTTCCAATTGTGTAAGTGAATGTCGTATATTAAAGCTAGCGCGTAAGTTCTGTGAATTCGGCAGTGTAGCTGTAGCGAGCGTTAGTTCGTTGTTTGCTACCGACTTTACCGCACGAACGCCTATTGCATAGTCCATAAATTGTAACGTTTATGAACTTGCAATTTGTTTAATTTCAAATACTTTGTTTCGATTTTTAGTATGTTTAGCAAAAATGTTAACAATTTTATTTTTGTTCCGTAAAGTATTTTTTGAAAAGCGCATATGATGTAATTATTTATTTAGTTGTATTGGAATATGTATAGTATTTATTCAAGTATCAGAAAATAATGAGCTTAAAATATATTTCCTTCACTTGCCCTCAGATGCCAATATACTAAATTATAGTTTGCATTCCAAGTGCTGACACACACAACTCGAAATTATATTTTTTCAGCCCTTTGGTAAGTACATCTGCTAGCATCTCTGTGGTCGGTATGTAGTCTATGCAAATATACGAGCTATCATATAAAGTTTTGACAGATGTCGACGTGCCTCAATCGCTTCTGAAAAACGGGATACTTCGTGAGTTGTCAAGCACCTTAGTTGTCGTGGTAGGTCTTCGTTGTTTGAACTTGCCCCATTACTTCGGACAAGAAGCTTCTTAGGTGAACTGCTTCTTTGGATGAAACTGACAACGCCATGTACTCAGTTTCCCATCATCACTGTTTGATGCCCAATCGGCACGTGGTAGGTCTTCGTTTTCAGCTTCTGTTTTCAGCTTCTGTTTTCGGACACATATTCACTGATAACTTAATTCCCATATTGATAGGTGTGTTTGTTACTTTACAATCTTCCATGTTGAACTGTTTCAGTATATCCTTTATATATGACATATCGACTGACTTATTGAGAACATTCCCTTTTCTTATTCTGTTAGAACTCGATTCTAATGCAGTAAAATAATTTGCGAAAATCTTTAATTTTTAAAGTTCCCGGTCAGTTCAGGCTTCAAGCTTTCCAAAAGTTTTTGGCTATTTGTCGCATCAATAAGATCATCTACATACAGTGATACCATAATAATTCTGACTTTTTCAAGAACACGCAAGCCCGACCAAGCCCGACCTTCTTAAGCTTGGCATTAAGCATCTTGTTGCTTTGGCGTTCAATCTGCTTCAAACCATACATCGCCTTCTTCAATTTGCAAACTTTGTTTTTGCAATACTTCTGTTTTTCTTTGACCGTTAGAATGTCATTTAGCTCTGGAGGGATATTTATGTAAATATCTTCTTTAATATCTCCATTAAAATAGGCGCTGTTGAAAGCGATCTAATATACATGAAGTGTCAACTCCTTAACTGAGAACGTTTCATTGTAGTCGATACCATCGTGTTGTGTACACCCTTTTGCGGCAAGCCTTGCTTTTCGACAATAAATTCCGCCATTTGGCTTATACTTCGCGTAAAGAAAGCATTTCGTATTAATTACTTCTGACTATCTTGTCAGCAACGCATTGCATTTATAATACTCTCTGCAAGAGTATATTGGGTTTGTGCAAAGTATGTAACAGGCAGAAAAAGGCGTTGCAGACCCCATAAAGTATATATATCAGCAGCACACGCCAAGTCGATATATCCATGTCCATCTGTCCGTCCGTATGAACAAATAGAGCTTGATCTTAATAGGCTCCATAATTAGTCAGTCAATACAAGAACTAGACACACCTCGGAAAAAATCGATGTTTCCTGCGTATATCTCATTAACTATAGCAGTTAGGAACACCAATTATGATTGGTACAAAGGTGGCAAGCGACTGCACAAATGCAAAGGCATTAAAATTTTTTATCTGCCACTCCCCGTTTTCGCACAAGAAACAAAACCATTTCCAAACTTCAATGCCATTTTTCAGGCATTAGTTCTTTTCGTACAGTATTATAATTTATAATTCGTTTGGTGACTGAGTCCCGCAGGCGCTGGAAGTGCCGACCAATGGTCTACACACTGTGCGTCTCAACTAAATCACCAAGAAGGGTAATTGGAATGAAACAAATTTTTTTATGAAATAAAAGTAATTAACAATTTAATAGAAAAATATCAGTTTACTAAATTTAAAGTTAGAAATTTATTTATTTTTTTTGTTCATGAACGATACAAAATATGCTTAGTTTTTTTGGCTCATCTGAATAGGTTTGGGTACTAAAACTATTTTAAAAAAAAAAAACTATTTCTTTACTTAAGTAATAAAATTTATCATTATTGTATAATTTAGTATTTTGTATGGCCTCCCTTATTTTTAATAACTTCAAATATTCGAGATGAAAGAGACTTATAATATATATTTTAATTTCTCTAAAGCATATGCTGGACCGACGTCAAATCGAGAGTGTAAATTCCTCAACTGATTCAGAAATCACACTATATTGGTTGAATACTTCCCTTTCGCTATTAACAACATTCGTAGCGAATCGAGTTCTTGCAACATCCAAAAGATGACACCTACTGCATCTTGGAAACATGTACCAACATCAATTAATCCAACTGATTTGCCGCCAGGAGGGTGTGGCGTTCAAGAACTTTTACAGTCAATTAAATGTAAATGCGCACCATTTCTGCAAGGGTTAAAAACAATGGCCTCAAAATTAATATTTTGATATACCTTAAGAGTTAAAAGAGAGTTAATGTAAAAATTCAGCACTCGTCTGTTTAGCAGCTCTAGTTAGATAGGTACACCTCTTTCCCGGTTTTCTTCATGTCTTGAAATCTTGCGAATAGTTGCGTACATGTACAGATTTATATTAAGGTCAAAATGAGCTTGAATTCGATAGGCTCAAAAAGGGTTACATTGTACCACCAAGTTTGCAAGCACTAGCTAAGTTTATTCACAAGTCAGACGATTTTGGAAAGAGCACCTTGTTAATACTTATAGAAGGTAGTCTGCAATAAAAATGTATATTGCAATGTTCGTTTGTTTTGCTTCGAAGGCTGTTTACGTAGAAAGTGTAGCGGACAATGCGACCGATTTCTAAGGGACAAGCAACGACAGTGGAGTCTGGAGAGGAGTGGAGCGGGGGCAGCAATGAAGTCGGCCAAGCACCTTATTGTGCGGTAGATCGGCAGCACATCGAGGGCGAGGTCACCTGGCCGACATAATGAATTAAAAGCCGGTGACACCGATGAGCAGCAATCCCAACTAGAAAACGAAAACTAGAAAACAAGCGAGCCGACTGTAAAAGACCACGAACTCACAGTGGTGCGCATTTCTATTTAGTTTAAATTGAAATTTATAATTAAAATTTTAAAAATTGAATTAACTTTATAATTTCCTGACAGGATTCGAACCTGCGACCTCACACATATACGACAAACAACAATTGAAATTTAAAAAAGTAAAAAAAACAATTATCATTCGATCCTGCGACCGCAACACTACTAGTTACACCACGCCCTAAGGATCCGAATATCTGCAATAATAATAACTTTTAGTAATAACTTTCAACAATTTGAAATAAACTTTATCTTCCTGACTAAGGACAGACTTTCATTCCAAATGGCTCTAGCTCTTGTACTTCGCACAAAATATTCAATTAGTAATTATAATAGGAATAACCAATTATGTGTAATCAAATACAGATTTCTTTTTATACTCTCTGCAAGAGGAGGGTAGGGGCATACAAAAATACGGAGTTATCTCGATTTGCTTAACGCATAGAAGGACTTTAAAATAAACTTAATTTCCATTTAGTATTAACAGACATCCATTTTAAATCTTGCAAATCTTTTTCCTAAAGTCTGTGAGATCCGTGCTTTCAAAAGGACAGATGAAAATAAAAAAGAATGCTATAGTCGCCTCGCGACTTTAGGATATCCATTTCTCAATTTCAATATAATATTAACAATACGGTGTGATAATAACATTAGAACACTCGTTTAGGTGACGGACAATATTGAGTGTGATTAAGAAACACGTTATATGTTCATACAAATTCATTTTTATAGAATATTATCGAACGATTGTTCATATGGCAGCTATATGATATAATCGTCCGATCATTTTATTTAAGGTTTATTCAAACTCGTTCAGCATGTTTTGATTATTGATGAATGTATTTTGTGTCAGTTTTATTAAGATAGCTTGGTAAATACAGAACATTTTTTTACTAGCTCATATTTGGGAGTGTTTTTTTTCCCCCGATTCTGGACCGATTTGGATCAAACTTGGTTAGTATATGTATGACATGTACATGAATTTGATTCAGATATCGTAGCTAATAAATTTTTTATCTGTACTAAAACACGTTATTTTTACCTTTTTTTGAAAGCCCTCAAGCGGGCAAAACAATCTTGAACTGCTTGGGCATTTTATCTTTCACTTGCGACCTCTTGGGCCTTTCTAGTTCTTATAGTCTCTGAGACAGACAGACATGGCTATATCGACTTAGCTGTTGATGCTGATCTAGAATATACATACTTAATTGGGTCGGCCACGCCTCCTTCTACCTGTTACGTACTTTCCAACGATTACAGTATACCCTTTAACTCTACGAGTAACTTGTAGTTACTGATAGTTACTGGTAGTAACTGATAGTTACATTGTTCTATTAAAAAGGGAGATGTATCATGTCCAATATGTTGAGTACACACTGTAGCCTCTTGTTATATAACCTAAGCGTTACAAGCATTATTTGGAATGCAATCACTGGCTGTGCGTCACCTCTGGTCAGCAATTGGTCAATGCTGATTGCGCGAGCATTTGCTACATTCACCAAAACATGACATGCGACCTTCTTTTACATACTTTAATATACAGTGAAACCTTAACTCGCGGACAGTTCCCTCAGGCGGATACCTCTTTTAGCCGGACGAATTTTATAGTCCCAAGGTTTTTAGCACGATTTTTATACAAAATCCGTTACCTTGGTCGGAAGCTCCCTTGGCAGGACGCGGACACTCTTTTACATTTGTATACAAAACAGGCGGACAACGATTTATCGCATAGCTGCAAAATGAACAACAATGCCGATGCGCTACACTCAGCACCAAAATTAGCACAAACACTTCTTATTAACTGGCTTTCAGTACATAATAGTAACAACTTAATAAGAAGTGTATGTGCGAATAAATATTGTGCTAAGGGTATGTATGTTATGTCATTGCTTTCTGTTCAGTGCTTTAGTTTTCAGTGTTGAAATCTGTTTTTCGTTGGAATTTTTTCATAAAAAATATTAAAAACGGGACTCATGTGTTTATAACATTTTTTGTGTATAACGATAGCTTTTAGCTCAAGTGATTTGCTAGTTGGTCTTAGAATGCATCGCAATGGAACAGGAAATATCACTATAATGCAAAGAAAAAATGGAAATTATTAAACAAAATTGAAAAATGTACAGTACTAGAATTACCAGAAAGGTAAAGTATAAAATTGTGGGTACATTTTAACAAATGCCATTAAAACGCAATGGTAATCTGGAGGCAACATCAATGTGAAATGGATTTGTCTTACTACGCAAGGCTCAAGCTGTGCTTCGAGTGGTTCGTGATGGTCAGAATATTCCCATTTATGCTCCAATTGTCAAGGCCAATTCAATGGAAATTTCACACTAAGTGGGATATTTAGGGTTTGCAGCTTCAGATGTATAGTTGCAAAAGTGTCGCACGCGTCACAACATTAGCTTCGAGTCAATATGTGGTGAAGCTTCTGATTTTTGCCCAGCAGATTTTAGCCAGTTTAGACAAAAGCTACCATCTATTTTAAGTGGCTATAAGCCGAAAGGTGTTGCAATGCGGATGAAAGTGGCCCTTCTTTTCGAGACTTGCCTGAGAAGTCTTTATCATTTAAATCTGAACGATAAACAATCGAAGAAATGCATTACAGTTTTAATTTGTGATAACATGGCAGAAGAAGAGAAATGCCTTCGGTCATGAGTGAGGCATCTTGTCCGTGAGCTTACAAAAATATTTAAATTAAGGAGCTTGCGGCTATCTGGATTTAATTTTGTGTACATATTAATTTTGTTAGAAAACATAAATAGTCAAAGAAAAATTAATTTGGTTCAATTTGGAGCCAAGGCAGATTTCACAAGAAATAAGAACAATTGTGTATAAACATAGAGAAGAATTCACTCAATAAATCAGTAACGTAAAAACCGAAACCGAAGAACTGTTTTTCATTATATTCAAACATACCACACCCACTCAGCCTCCTTCTTAGACCACAAATTTATACAGTTGCAGTTGAATACCTGGTTCAGTTCAGAGAATACAAATATTACACTGAGAATGCAAAAAAATAATCCATGTGGAACTTCTGTTTGCACCTGGTCTCCAGTCTAGTTCAAGAATAGAGAACTGTGAGAGTAGCATTTTTACCAAAGCAAGCAAAATTAGTCACAGCAGACTAATGGACTACAGGCGAATAAGCCTCACATCCATTCGTCTCAAACCCTTGAAGAAGATGCTGGATCTCTACATTAGAAGTAGTGTAGGAAGAAGTTTGGCAAACAACCAGCAAAGGGATACAAAGAGAAAATCGGTAGAAACGGCAATACATGCGCTAGCAACCTGTATCGAAATGGCGTTTTATTAAAAGACGAACGCACTAGGTATTTTTTTTAAGTAGTAGTAATTAAACTAAGCAGTAGAAGACCTCATTCGGAATGCGGAGCGGCTACACTGACCAGAGGTGTGGCCAGGGGCAGCTGCATCACCGGAGGGCTTAAAAGCAACTCAAATAAAGCTCGGTCACCAAAACATTGTACAAGCTACCGGATACTTCCAGCACATTCCAAGCAGAAGTGCTTACAATTGGCAAAGCGGCAGAGGACATTAATATACTAGAGAATATGCAAGCATTTAAGCTATTAAGTGTATAATGTCGTCTACTGGATTCCTAACCACCAAGGCAAACCGTGAAACGAGGAATGAGATACTCTAGCTAAAACTGGCGTTGAGCTTGCAAGTTACATTAAAGAGACTGTCGCAATCTCGCTGAGATCACTGCAAAATGAGCTTGAGCAGATCACTAAAAAAATCATTAACCGCAGGTGACGTAACGCTACATCCAGCAAGATATTAAAAATAATGTGGACGAGCACAATGCCCACCCTATTCGAAACATACTACTCCTTCCTCGTAGGTAGTAACACAAAGCATAACTAACGACTCGAGCTGCAATGAACCAGGAACTGATGAAACATAAGAACACCTTTAGTGCCCCTGCCAAGTCCCAACCAGGGTACCTGCTGGCTTTTATCAAGCTAACCTTTGTACATTTGGATTTTGTTGATCTCATTCTTTAATTTTCAATTTTTTTAATTTCGTAATGTCATTTGCACTAGTAATTAAGATTTGTGTTCTATTATTTTTTCATCTAAAGAAAAATAATTTCTTGACGTGTGTTGGAAACTAATAGGCATACCAGGGCAACATTTTAGAAGGATTTTCAAAAGAATTTCCTGTAGTTTTTTATCGCAAGCTTATGAAAAGAATTCCCTACATGTCGGGAAAAGTTGGTGCTTTTAAATCATTTCTTGGCCAATAATAATGGTGAGAAAATAACTGCAAGCCTTTTAATTGTTAATAAATCGCATTGTTTGTCTACATATCAGCGCAATCGCCCACTCTAGTTTAACTTAAATCAGTCGAATATCGCCAATTAGCTGAATGTCGTTAAACATTCGCTAGTGCATCTGCGTTGTTTATTATGTTGTTGTCGCCAACTGCTAGCGATCATCTGCGTATGCTTACGGTTCTTTAGCTGATCTTATCTCTGTAATTCAAAAAGTCTATTTAATCATATAGTTTTCTTTGTTCAGCCAACGTTGTTGATCGACTGATTATTGTAAGTGGTGAACTAACCTCAATAATCTAATTATCTGTCCTCAGCCAACTATCGCTGATCGGTTCTAATTACACTTATGTAAATTCAAATAGAGCTGAATTTATAGAAAATCAGTATGGCGCAAAACGGACGGAAATGAAGCCGTTCTGTTGTCGCGGAAACTTGCCTAAGTGCCCGTTCAAGTCGGTTGTTCGTCAAATTCGGAAGATTAGAGAGCGACAAAGAACGCTAAAGGGGTTTGGGGTATACATCCAAAGCTATGGAACTGCAGATCGGGATCGGTGCTATTGTTCCTGATAATACCGCAATACTTGGCGAAACATGTATTTCGATCTTCATGTCTGCCTTAAGTGAGTATCAGGCATCTGAAAGCATACCTCACCTTTCTCACCTGCTAAAAAAAAAACAGTTGCCTAAGTCTTCCGTAGAGTCTTGTCGAAGGTGGATCCTCATAATACAATACCGAAGTGGACCGACTGTGTTGTGACTTTAAAAAGGCGATATCAGCATTTGTTCACTGGAGAAATTTAAAAGGCTAGAATAAACTAAAAATTCGACATGAAAAAAAAAAACAAAAAATCTTCATTTGGGTGCACGAAAGTCAAAAAGAACTTGCTACTTTTTCAGTGCCAATGACAAAATTGAAAAATATTGTCTTTTACTTTAGGACAACTCAATACCTCCTGACCCTGAGTTCCATAAACCTAAGTGAACAAATAAAGGAACTGGACAAATTGGATTGGCAAGGGAGGTCCGTTGCTACAAAGGATGCTGTTTGGTTGGGTAGCATCAGGTCGGAGCAAGAAGCTGCATATCAAAAGCACAGTATGCTTCTCAGCTATGCAAAATTGACAAGATGCCCGACGTGAAGGAAGGTTGAAGCTGTCCCAGAGACAAAAGTTTTGGCAAATTCATCTGCAGAGCACATTGGTTGCGAACAATTCTATCAGGAAATGTTTCCCAAAGTGCTCGGCAAGTCATATGAAATAGACAAAAGATTCTCTCGGTAGAGCGAAGTTTCTAGTTTAGTTAAAAGGCTGTTCATTAAGAATTTATAGCAGACGTATCCAATAATGCTTTTATTTGCTTCTTGAACAACTTCAGTGCTCGACGTGGCATACCAGTCCGGTGGTACTCGGACGGGGGTCGAGGTCTAACACCAATCGTCGCAGGTTCACGATGATTTCATGATTGGCGACCGTCGTAGTCCACCAATGAACAACGCACAGAGTCTTCAAAACAACGCCAGTAGAAATATCAGGGTGATCAGCGTTAAAGCTGCCAGGGCTACCAAGATATTGCAAGAGATCCTACAAAGGTAGCCGGGGTGCTAAGTCATGGACATACATAGGTTGATAGTATAAGGAACCATTATAAATAATTTGTTTAAGTTATAAGATGGAATTATTGAAGTGTCGTGTAGTGTAAGTCAATCTCTTATGTTTAAGCTATCGAGTAAGTTTTGTTTGTTTTAGAAAGCGCAGCTGTAATCACAGCTGGGAATTTAAATGTTTTTTATATTTATTTATTTTATTTTGATTCTATATCTAGATCATGGACCCTGCCGTCCATACGAAAAAAAACCAGACTATTAAACAGACCCATTCAAGGACGCAATTATACATATTATCCAAACGTAGGTAGGTGATAGGTTAAACGAATAAGAAATTTAGGAATAATGTAAGAATAGAAAATCATGTCACTAGTTTTTTGTTAAAGAATTCGGTTATTTGCCATTGGCTTCCAAATATTTTTGCCGTTTCGAACCCGATCAAAGTTCCACTATCTGATTTCCAAAAATCTTGCGAGGCCTCATTTATAATATAAGTAATAAAACTATACGGCTACTCTTGCCATTGAAAAATTAGCAGGGCAAGGACAAATTGCAGAATCGGACCTGAAAATATAATATTTTGACCAAGCACCACATATTCTTAAAGTGTAATGTTATAGTTTTTATTGGCGTTAGGTTTCTTAACTGCTTAGTCTCATTCTTTAGAAATAGACATAGTGCAATGAACCTAGTATGTCCAAAGTCGATGTGCGCAGGAATTCGGTATACAAAAAATTTTGTAACTTTCGGTTATGGCTCAAATTGAGACTACGTTGAGACTTCGTACCAATATACCCATTTCTTGTAACCAGTTGTGGTCCTTTCCATGAAGGTAGGATCAGGATTAGCACGATTAAGCAAGTCCACGTGAGAACGATGGTTTTTTGCACTCTTGGAACGAGTCAAGCGGCCAGTCCACCAAAATCAATCGACCTTGCTCATGACCAATGTCCAATTCACGTGCTAATCACTAACAGTCACACCCAAATCAATGACCGACTCAGTTCTCTGAAGGAAGTTGGAAGTTGGAATTTCGATAGTAAATCTTTAAAAAACACCTGTTGTGTTCTAAAACTTGAATAATTCGAAATACTAAATATTGAGTTTATGTATTAAGAGGCTGTGGTAAACGGAACCAAAAGCCTTGCTGAAATCTGTTTAAATGACGTCTGTTTGCAACTTTTTATTAAAATCTTGCAGTGCAAATGATGTGAAATCTAACAGGTAAGTGTTAGTGAATCTATATTTTACGAACCCATGCTGGCTGGGTTAATTTATGGATCTACAGAAATTTTGTAGTTGGCAAGTTATTAATTTCTCAAAAGCCTTTGGAATAGCAGACAACTTGGAATCATCTCTGTAGTTGTAGACATTAGATTTGTTTCCATTTTTGTGAAGAGGAATAATGTAAGATGATATCCAAGCATCAGGGAAAAAGCATGATTCAACGAACAAAGTAATTATACAGGGGATTAAATAGGCTGTCTGCACAATTTCTTAGCACACAGCCTGGGTTTCCTTCCGATCCAGGTGAAAAAACGGGTTCAACTACCTCAGATTATGTGATGTGTGCTTAGTGATTAATGGTGCAAAAGTACTATTTAAGGAATTTACATAATAAGGGTAAAGTGAATCAGATTTATAATCTAAGCTAAAAATAAGTCGTTAAAAAAAATTAGCAGCTTCTCTTTCAAAGACAACATTAAATGGAAGCGTTGATGATTTACGCTTCGAATTAACGAAGTTATAAAACCGTCTAGGATTTCTTCGGAACTATTGCCCACAATCAGTAAGATATTCCTTATAACAACGGTCATTCAAATTAGAGAAATCAGATCGAGCAATCAGATATCAAGAGATACAAAGATACTAAGATGAGCCAGCTTCTCTAAATCTCTTCTAAAATCTTGACTTTCTATTTTTCAGCAATGTAAACCAAACAGGCTTGTTAGACCTATTTGGAACACAAAGCGGAAGACAGGATTTTAAAGAATTTAAATTATAAAAAAAAAATGTGATTGCATTATCCATATCTCATACATGAACAGCCGGGACCAGGCAGTCTGGGATAACAGTATATTTAATTTGTAAAAATCGGCTTTCCGAAACTGACGAGACCGCTTAGTAGATATTCTACTAGCACAGATCAAATGGCCAGGTAAATCAATTGATCAGAAACAAAGAAATTCAAAACTATTTATCAAAGAAAATCGTGCTGAGTCGTAGGGGTCAACACGGCAGATTCAGTACACGAAATCCATGTAGTATCTCCAATATTAAAATCGCCGAGAACTTCAAGAAAATCAGGATCGGATCGTTAGTGGAATCTGACTTAACAGCTGAATAGTGCAACAAATAAAGAGAAGAGTCTGAGAAAGAAGGAATAAAGGAGCAAGTGATGAAAACACTAGTGTTATTTAGGCATAACTCAATAGCAGCCAATTCAATATCCATAGAGCCATCGGATATTACTTCTTCCAAGGATAAGTTAACGCCGACGGCAATAAGTACAGCCCACCGCTGCGAGCTGTACGATCTTTTGGAATGTCGGGCCTTAACCATGTTTCGGATAAGGCCTTGACATGAAATTGAAATGACAGACTATTTAAATAATGATTACTAAGTCTGTGCAAATAATGAAAACACTAATGTTACTTAGGCATAACTTATAGGAAACAAATTCCATATTCATATAGCATTAGTCAAAACTATTTATGGTCCGACACGACCATCCTGACTCATACACGCACTGTGTGGCGTCACGATAAAACGGACTTCTCCTAATCTTTATCAAAGTAATAACTCTTGTGACTTTAGAACATTAAATTTAGTCTAATAAAAATGTACGCAAACTGAACCATCGCTATACTTAAAAGGATAGCTACCGTCCCTCTTGAACTGATAACCTCCGTCCCTCTTGAACTGGTAGCCTACGTCCCTCTTAAACGGATAACCATCGTTCCTTGGAACATCTAACAAATGTTCCTCTAGATCGCATAACCATCGTTCCTCGAGAACGGATAACCATCGATCCTCTTGAATATTTTTTATGGACGGATAACAACTTTTACTGAGCAAAACTCCTATTACACTTTTGATAAACGGGCTCCACTCCAGCTTACACCATTCAAAACTTCCATAACCAAAAATGTTCCTCTAAACCAAGCGTCCACTGCAGTCTGGTGTCCCTTCACATTACCACACTTTGTCGATTACAGCCTTGTTTTTGTCAAACATACTCGTTATACTTATACGGGCGCGCGATCTGACTTTGTACAAATATACTCATTTTGCATGTCTTACGTTAAGAAATCCCTCATTATTTTCACTAATTTACTTACTGATAAAAATATAATCTTCATCATATTTAATGTTTTATTATCATTACAATCAAATTTCTTAAAAATATAATCCCCAATTTAATGTCCGGCAACTGCTAATTATTTTCATCAATTCTAATTAATATTTTCTAAAGCCTTATCTCCAAAATCCACTTTGTTTATTTGTTATTTGACCAGCCTCTTTATAGATAATCGCCATAAGGAAAATTGGATTGGTTACACGACAAACTGTTCTATTCAAGATGTATCACACCTTAAGCATCTTGCCGATATCGGTAACTTGACTAAATCCTAACCTTACGTCAACTTATATGTTTGCACGGTTTCCTCTGATAAGTTCGAGTTTAACGCTATGAGATGTAAAAAATTCTGCAAATTTCTCAATTGTGAAGCTCACTCTCATCAACTATTAACTTAACCTGGACTCCAAGTAAAAAGATAGATGATTTCGGAGTGCCCCTATTTACGCCTCTAACCATTGTGGCCGCTCTCCACTCCGACTGGACTCTCCTGCAACTCAGGAGATTGTGTATCCAGTGTGTGATAGTTGGGTGGGAATTTATCGTCACTAGCCGCTCGATAATGGCTGCCGTGCTGACGTTGTTAAATGCACTCGAAATGTCTACGGAGACTCCTAGTGCATATTCCTAATGGTAGAAAGCTCTTTCGATCGAAGCTACTAGCGTGTGCAGTGCTGTTTTAACCGATTTCCCCTTTGTGTAGGCGTGCTGTTTAGTAGACAGCCTCCCTTCTACACTACTTCTAATATGGAGATCTAATAATTTCTCCATAGTTCTTAGCAGGAAGGGTGTCAGACTTATTGGCCTATAGTCCTTCGGGCTACTTTGGCTACATTTACCAGCTTTTGGTAGAAATTCTACTCTATCTGTTCTCCATTCGGAAGGGGAAAAAGATGTGATCATTCTATGGCTGCTCAGGATATTTAGAGCATGTCTCAGTATATGGCCTGTACTGTAGATCTCCATACAGGCCATGCTCTAAATATCCTGAGCAGCCATGGAATGATCACATCTTTTGTGGTTTGCAGCATGGCTGGAATAATACCGTCAAGACCATGGCTCTTTATACTCTCGAAAGAGTCAATGGCCCAGCGAATATTTCCATGGGGAGTTGATGTTCACCGCATGGAATATCCTTATGCTTCTTCCCGTGCGGTAGCTCTACGGATTCTGGGAAGTGGTCGGTCATAAGAGCATCTAGAGTTTCCTCACTACTCTCAGTCCAGGCTCCACCATCAAGTCTCAGCTGACTTTGAACAGACGGTTGCTTATATAGCAGCCTTCTTAGTCTTTATGTTTTGGGCATCGATTCCAGTTGGGAACAGAAGATCATCCAGGAATGCCTTTTTGTCCTTCGGATACTGCGCTTGTATATTCCGAGCAGGGTCTTGTACTCTTCGTACACTACAGCCTCCCCAGAGTGCTTAGCTAGTCTAAACATTTCCATGAGATTTGTCCTTTGCGTAGAGAGTTCGGAGTTCCACCAGTGTGGTCTCGACTTCCTTTTTTGCTTGGATAGTCTTTTAAAGGGGTCCCGGAGGGTCTTGCATACAAACGATAAAGATGACTCTATGTCGCATGCTGACACAATTTCACCCGATGCCCCTAGTCTATTGTTAACCTGCTATAGAACTCTACCCAGTTTGTGTTCCGGGGGTTCCTGTATGAGTTGAGTTTGGGAGTGCTATTAAAGTCGCAATCAAACTGTATAGTTTTGTGGTCTAAGAAGGAGGGTGTTTCAAGGACCCTCCAGTTTGTTATGATCGCGTCTGACGCGAGCGTGAGATCGCGAACATTGGAGGAGGTGGGGCCTACATATGTATGCACCTACCCAATGATTGCAATGTATAGCTTAGAGTTAAGTATAAATTCAAAGAGAGACTCACCTCTGATATTTGTGTCGGGTGACCCGCATACGCTGTGGTGGCCGTTGGCATCTGTTCCGACTATCAGTTGGGCTGTACCGGAGACTGTTTCCTGGATAGTCTCTCTAGTTCGTCTGAGGGTGCGGGTCTGTTGTGCGCTATATAGCATGAGGCCGCTATCAGGCGCTTCGTTCCGCATTCTATGAGGACCGCTGCTAGGTCATCAGTACTGTAATTGGAGTAATATATGTTGTAGTTGGTTGACCTTAGCCCCGCCACAATATTGCCTGACGCAATCCACGGCTCCTGGACTAAGACCACATAGACGGGCCCTCGCTCTAAGGCTAACAGGAGCTCCGTCGACGCCAATTTACTCTTAGGTTGAGCTGCAGTACCTTTCCATCCGGGGTAGCTGCCACACCTACATCGGACGGGTTGACTACTACGTTCAGGTCTCCGTCCTCTTCGTCATCATCGTCTTCTTCTGAGGCGATAGCCATACTCTGTTCGGCTTCGAGGACCGACTCAAGGGCAAGGTCCTTCTCTACCTCCCCAGCTGCCAGAGCGCATCCTTTTCCTTTGGGTGTCGGTTCTTAAGCCGCTCCCAACGCCCCATGCCTTTTTTACATAGCAAGCGTATAGCAGGTCCTCCGCCTTCTTATTTATCTTAAGGATGACGTTCTGGCCGCCCTCTGCAGCGGAGAAGCCGCCATCTTGAAGAACCTTCCAATCGCTAGTTGGAACGTCCTTGTTTTTTTGCGCTGCAGCAGTTTCAGCGCCTGGTGTCCGTTAACAGGGATGGGGAAGAGTACCTTCGCCTTTGGTTTCGACGGGATATTATCCCTGTCCACCACCTCCAGTTTGGCCCTCTCCCACACCTCACCCATCATAGAGACCTTTTGCCTCAGCCAGCTGAGCGTCGGGTCATCCTTACCACCATTAAGGTGGGCATGGGTTCCTCCGGTTCCTCCTCCATTCTCGCCATGAACTGGCCGACGAGCAGTCCGTTTCCCTGGCACTCAGGACACTTCAGACAGAAGCTATCTGGTCTGCCGCTGAGGTAGCAAAATACCTTGCGTTCCTTGGCCAAACAGTCCCTGAAAACGTGGTCTGGGAGACCACAATTCCAGCAACCTGGCCTCTGCTGCCTAAGTGTCCCTACTCGTGCCTCCTCTACCTCCATATCGGGTCCTCCGGCTCATCTTCGGCAATTTTACCTCACTAACCCCTTTCCGCCCCTATATTGCGCCATACCTCGGCGGTGGCCATCCCTCAAACGGCTGAGCCATGCTCCTTCCGTACACCTGCTCCACCTCACTGCATTCATCCCTCAGCTGGTCCAGGGTGTACACTTCGAGGGCATACACGTTACGTGCAAGATCATCCAGAAGCCCCATTTTGATAATTTTTATGAGACGAGTTTCAGGCAGGGGTTCCCGCAACCTCCATGCGAGCTTTGTCATTCCGTAGACAAATTCGTCAGCACTCTCACTGTCTCTTTGCCTACGCTGCATAAGCTCGTGCATCTTATCGTGCTCGGTCTGGGTTCCCCTGAAACCAGCCAATAACGCACGTGTAGCCAGTACCAATCCCAGGCCCTTCCATTAAGGAGGAGGTGGAAACAGCTCAGTACCTCATCCCAAGGGCACCTATACTGGCGCTGCAGGAACTCCACGCGGAAAATAAAGTCTTCCACGGAGGATTTGTTTGGGTCTCCGACGAAAGACACGTCCCACTTCTCTATCTTCGACCACATCGGTCGCCATCAGCTTGTCCTCATTGGTGCCTGCATGGAACCGTGGCAAGACCTTGGCTACCGTCGGCTCCTGCTTTTCACGCGGCAATTGCTTTCATCACCTCCATGAAGCCTAGCCGCATCTCCTGCTGGATGGTCTGGCAGCTGCCATCGGATTGCGACTTCATGAAGGTGAGATGTGCCTGGGCAAGCATTGCATTCACCGCTGATGACTCCTACGTTCCCAGTTCTGTCTTCGGCTCGTCCTCTTTCGCCCTAGCTGACTCCTTAGGCGGTGTTCGTGCCACTACGCCATACACCCCTTGCGGAAGATCGCACTCCCATGAGCTGTCCCTTTGGACAGCCTTCTGTCGGGTATTATATACGTGCGCCCCTTCGCCTTCAGCCATTATCAACAAAGCAAAAATTAAAAAAAAAATGAATTCTACCAAAAATAACTCTGTAAATAAATAAATAAATAAAAAAAAACCCTATACTAAAGAAAAATAATTAATAACAAAAATGATAAATAACCAAAAATAATAAATAACAAATTTAATAAATAACTATTAAATAATAAATAAACAAATAGTTACCAAAAAAAATGTATAAACATAAACATTAAATATTGATTTCGAATAAATAAATAAACTAATAAATAAATATATATATAAACAAATATTTTATAATTCAAAAACAAAGATTAGAAAATATCGTACCAAAAAACAAAAATACAAAACAGATATATTCACATCAACAAATAAGAAGGGGATTTCATTCTGTCATATCGAGCTGACTAAACCTACGTCAACCATATGGTTCGATCGAAATGGCCAGACATGTAATGTTAAAAAATATAAAAAAAAACACGAGAGATCCGTCGATATTTTAGATCGTCAGCTGAGCTGACGATCGACCGTCAGGAGACCTCCGTGGGCCAGTCTTACACTTTTATTGTGTTTTCTTTTGGTTCTGGCTGCCCACGGTGCACTACCAACACTTCACAACTATCGGCCATCTCTATCGGCGGCATCGATGTTTTGCCGCAACGTACCCACCCTACCTGTGGCGGTAACATTCAAATTGTTTTGCTGGGCCACCCATAATCAAAGGTTTATGTTAGCTCGCTCACTCCAGGCTATGCATTCCCCCTCCCATTAGGGCTCGGGGGTACTTTAAGCAACCTAAGAGCTCATAGGGAGCTATAGGGACAGTGCAAATAATAATTAACTTGTGTGCCACAGTGTCATTAATGTCATTAGGGAAAAAACACGCACAATGAAAAAAAAGGCCAACCAAAAATATTTATTTATTTAACATTTAAATATATTTAAAAAATTGACAATTATATATTTTTTTTAATAAATAAATAAACATATAGATATTACAAAAAAACTACACAACAAAACTACGGCTGCCTGGAGCGACACAGCTCAACACATCCGTCCCGCTGTGCTTGCGCGCACAGCTGATGCTCCGTGACGTCACTGTCACCGCTGTCGTCTGGTCACTGTTGTATTGTTGTTGTTTTGTTGTCGTCGCGTCACCGGTCAGACGGTATGGTTGTTGGTGTTGTGGTTGCTGTTGTTGTTGCTGCGAGAGTTGCAGTTTTGTGTTTCTGTTGTTGTTGGTGGTTGTTTGTTGGTTTTTGTCGTTTTAAATTTTCTTTTGTTTTTTGGATTTGATTTATATTGTCTTTGATATTAAACGTCTTTTTGTTTTGGTATTGCTTTTCGTTTTGTGGTTGTAAATTTTCCCTATTTTACCCGCCACATGTAATTGTTTTTAGTCAAATTTTTGTAACGCACAGGGGTGTCACATTGTCTAAATCGTCACTGTGGTTGTTGTGTTTATCGTAACTTTATTTGCGCACAGTCAGTTTTTTGGTGTGTCTACATAGGCTTTATGTATATTTATATATTTTTTTGTTACAACGTTCACAATTTATAGCATATAGCATTAGTCAAAACTATTTATGGTCCGACACGACCATCCTGACTCATACACGCACTGTGTGGCGTCACGATAAAACGGACTTCTCCTAATCTTTATCAAAGTAATAACTCTTGTGACTTTAGAACATTAAATTTAGTCTAATAAAAATGTACGCAAACTGAACCATCGCTATACTTAAAAGGATAGCTACCGTCCCTCTTGAACTGATAACCTCCGTCCCTCTTGAACTGGTAGCCTACGTCCCTCTTAAACGGATAACCATCGTTCCTTGGAACATCTAACAAATGTTCCTCTAGATCGCATAACCATCGTTCCTCAAGAACGGATAACCATCGATCCTCTTGAATATTTTTTATGGACGGATAACAACTTTTACTGAGCAAAACTGCTATTACACTTTTGATAAACGGGCTCCACTCCAGCTTACACCATTCAAAACTTCCATAACCAAAAATGTTCCTCTAAACCAAGCGTCCACTGCAGTCTGGTGTCCCTTCACATTACCACACTTTGTCGATTACAGCCTTGTTTTTGTCAAACATACTCGTTATACTTATACGGGCGCGCGATCTGACTTTGTACAAATATACTCATTTTTGCATGTCTTACGTTAAGAAATCCCTCATTATTTTCACTAATTTACTTACTGATAAAAATATAATCTTCATCATATTTAATGTTTTATTATCATTACAATCAAATTTCTTAAAAATATAATCCCCAATTTAATGTCCGGCAACTGCTAATTATTTTCATCAATTCTAATTAATATTTTCTAAAGCCTTATCTCCAAAATCCACTTTGTTTATTTGTTATTTGACCTGCCTCTTTATAGATAATCGCCATAAGGAAAATTGGATTGGTTACACGACAAACTGTTCTATTCAAGATGTATCACACCTTAAGCATCTTGCCGATATCGGTAACTTGACTAAATCCTAACCTTACGTCAACTTATATGTTTGCACGGTTTCCTCTGATAAGTTCGAGTTTAACGCTATGAGATGTAAAAAATTCTGCAAATTTCTCAATTGTGAAGCTCACTCTCATCAACTATTAACTTAACCTGGACTCCAAGTAAAAAAGATAGATGATTTCGGGTGCCCCTATTTACGCCTCTAACCATTGTGGCCGCTCTCCACTCCGACTGGACTCTCCTGCAACTCAGGAGATTGTGTATCCAGTGTGTGATAGTTGGGTGGGAATTTATCGTCACTAGCCGCTCGATAATGGCTGCCGTGCTGACGTTGTTAAATGCACCTGAAATGTCTACGGAGACTCCTAGTGCATATTCCTAATGGTAGAAAGCTCTTTCGATCGAAGCTACTAGCGTGTGCAGTGCTGTTTTAACCGATTTCCCCTTTGTGTAGGCGTGCTGTTTAGTAGACAGCCTCCCTTCTACACTACTTCTAATATGGAGATCTAATAATTTCTCCATAGTTCTTAGCAGGAAGGGTGTCAGACTTATTGGCCTATAGTCCTTCGGGCTACTTTGGCTACATTTACCAGCTTTTGGTAGAAATTCTACTCTATCTGTTCTCCATTCGGAAGGGGGGAAAAAGATGTGATCATTCTATGGCTGCTCAGGATATTTAGAGCATGTCTCAGTATATGGCCTGTACTGTAGATCTCCATACAGGCCATGCTCTAAATATCCTGAGCAGCCATGGAATGATCACATCTTTGTGGTTTGCAGCATGGCTGGAATAATACCGTCAAGACCATGGCTCTTTATACTCTCGAAAGAGTCAATGGCCCAGCGAATATTTCCATGGGGAGTTGATGTTCACCGCATGGAATATCCTTATGCTTCTTCCCGTGCGGTAGCTCTACGGATTCTGGGAAGTGGTCGGTCATAAGAGCATCTAGAGTTTCCTCACTACTCTCAGTCCAGGCTCCACCATCAAGTCTCAGCTGACTTTGAACAGACGGTTGCTTATATAGCAGCCTTCTTAGTCTTTATGTTTTGGGCATCGATTCCAGTTGGGAACAGAAGATCATCCAGGAATGCCTTTTTGTCCTTCGGATACTGCGCTTGTATATTCCGAGCAGGGTCTTGTACTCTTCGTACACTACAGCCTCCCCAGAGTGCTTAGCTAGTCTAAACATTTCCATGAGATTTGTCCTTTGCGTAGAGAGTTCGGAGTTCCACCAGTGTGGTCTCGACTTCCTTTTTTGCTTGGATAGTCTTTTAATGGGGTCCCGGACGATAAACGATAAAGATGACTCTATGTCGCATGCTGACACAATTTCACCCGGTGCCCCTAGTCTATTGTTAACCTGCTATAGAACTCTACCCAGTTTGTGTTCCGGGGGTTCCTGTATGAGTTGAGTTTGGGAGTGCTATTAAAGTCGCAATCAAACTGTATAGTTTTGTGGTCTAAGAAGGAGGGTGTTTCAAGGACCCTCCAGTTTGTTATGATCGCGTCTGACGCGAGCGTGAGATCGCGAACATTGGAGGAGGTGGGGCCTACATATGTATGCACCTACCCAATGATTGCAATGTATAGCTTAGAGTTAAGTATAAATTCAAAGAGAGACTCACCTCTGATATTTGTGTCGGGTGACCCGCATACGCTGTGGTGGGCGTTGGCATCTGTTCCGACTATCAGTTGGGCTGTACCGGAGACTGTCTCCTGGATAGTCTCTCTAGTTCTTCTGAGGGTGCGGGTCTGTTGTGCGCTATATAGCATGAGGCCGCTATCAGGCGCTTCGTTCCGCATTCTATGAGGACCGCTGCTAGGTCATCAGTACTGTAATTGGAGTAATATATGTTGTAGTTGGTTGACCTTAGCCCCGCCACAATATTGCCTGACGCAATCCACGGCTCCTGGACTAAGACCACATAGACGGGCCCTCGCTCTAAGGCTAACAGGAGCTCCGTCGACGCCAATTTACTCTTAGGTTGAGCTGCAGTACCCTTCCATCCGGGGTAGCTGCCACACCTACATCGGACTGGTTGACTACTACGTTCAGGTCTCCGTCCTCTTCGTCATCATCGTCTTCTTCTGAGGCGATAGCCATACTCTGTTCGGCTTCGAGGACCGACTCAAGGGCAAGGTCCTTCTCTACCTCAACAGCTGCCAGAGCACATCCTTTTCCTTTGGGTGTCGGTTCTTAAGCCGCTCCCAACGCCCCATGCCTTTTTTACATAGCAAGCGTATAGCAGGTCCTCCGCCTTCTTATTTATCTTAAGGATGACGTTCTGGCCGCCCTCTGCAGCGGAGAAGCCGCCATCTTGAAGAACCTTCCAATCGCTAGTTGGAACGTCCTTGTTTTTGCGCTGCAGCAGCTTCAGCGCCTGGTGTCCGTTAACAGGGATGGGGAAGAGTACCTTCGCCTTTGGTTTCGACGGGATATTATCCCTGTCCACCACCTCCAGTTTGGCCCTCTCCCACACCTCACCCATCATAGAGACCTTTTGCCTCAGCCAGCTGAGCGTCGGGTCATCCTTACCACCATTAAGGTGGGCATGGGTTCCTCCGGTTCCTCCTCCATTCTCGCCATGAACTGGCCGACGAGCAGTCCGTTTCCCTGGCACTCAGGACACTTCAGACAGAAGGTATCTGGTCTGCCGCTGAGGTAGCAAAATACCTTGCGTTCCTTGGCCAAACAGTCCCTGAAAACGTGGTCTGGGAGACCACAATTCCAGCAACCTGGCCTCTGCTGCCTAAGTGTCCCTACTCGTGCCTCCTCTACCTCCATATCGGGTCCTCCGGCTCATCTTCGGCAATTTTACCTCACTAACCCCTTTCCGCCCCTATATTGCGCCATACCTCGGCGGTGGCCATCCCTCAAACGGCTGAGCCATGCTCCTTCCGTACACCTGCTCCACCTCACTGCACTCATCCCTCAGCTGGTCCAGGGTGTACACTTCGAGGGCATACACGTTACGTGCAAGATCATCCAGAAGCCCCATTTTGATAATTTTTATGAGACGAGTTTCAGGCAGGGGTTCCCGCAACCTCCATGCGAGCTTTGTCATTCCGTAGACAAATTCGTCAGCACTCTCACTGTCTCTTTGCCTACGCTGCATAAGCTCGTGCATCTTATCGTGCTCGGTCTGGGTTCCCCTGAAACCAGCCAATAACGCACGTGTAGCCAGTACCAATCCCAGGCCCTTCCATTAAGGAGGAGGTGGAAACAGCTCAGTACCTCATCCCAAGGGCACCTATACTGGCGCTGCAGGAACTCCACGCGGAAAATAAAGTCTTCCACGGAGGATTTGTTTGGGTCTCCGACGAAAGACACGTCCCACTTCTCTATCTTCGACCACATCGGTCGCCATCAGCTTGTCCTCATTGGTGCCTGCATGGAACCGTGGCAAGACCTTGGCTACCGTCGGCTCCTGCTTTTCACGCGGCAATTGCTTTCATCACCTCCATGAAGCCTAGCCGCATCTCCTGCTGGATGGTCTGGCAGCTGCCATCGGATTGCGACTTCATGAAGGTGAGATGTGCCTGGGCAAGCATTGCATTCACCGCTGATGACTCCTACGTTCCCAGTTCTGTCTTCGGCTCGTCCTCTTTCGCCCTAGCTGACTCCTTAGGCGGTGTTCGTGCCACTACGCCATACACCCCTTGCGGAAGATCGCACTCCCATGAGCTGTCCCTTTGGACAGCCTTCTGTCGGGTATTATATACGTGCGCCCCTTCGCCTTCAGCCATTATCAACAAAGCAAAAAATAAAAAAAAATGAATTCTACCAAAAATAACTCTGTAAATAAATAAATAAATAAAAAAAAACCCCTATACTAAAGAAAAATAATTAATAACAAAAATGATAAATAACCAAAAATAATAAATTAGAAGATTCTCTCAGAAGAGTATTAAACAATAATCAGGAAGAAAAGTTAGGTAATGTAGATGATCAAGAAAAATTAGATTATAGATTTAGAGTATTAGGTGTAGCATTTTAAATATAGGAAATGACGAGAATGCAGATGGGCAAAGCAGCAACACTGTTCAGCTTGTTAAGTTGCCTGTTTTAATGACATAGTCATTAACATTGACATGTTAAGGGGAAATAGTATGTTCCCCCAAACTTAAAATAGAGAAATTATCTAACCCATGTGCTGCATAATTTTAAGGTGGGCAAAAAGTTTTATGAATTTGTAGGTGCTTAAGCAGGTGTCGTTAAAAGCCGACTAATTTCGGTATTATATCAAGCCGTTACAGTTAGATTTAATAATAGAAGAAGCTCAAACCTTGAGTCAATTAATGTTCTTTTGTCCGGTCCAACAGGGAAGGCAGCATTCGGAATAGGTGGTATGTGTTTGTTTGCGATAGCTCAACTAAAACTACATGTCTTCATACAAATTTTTTTATACTCTCTGCAAGAGTATATTGGGTTTGTGCAAAAGTATGTAACAGGCAGAAAGAGGCGTGGCAGACCCCATAAAGTATATATATTCTTGATCAGCATCACAAGCCAAGTCGATATAGCCATGTCCGTCTGTCTGTCTGTCCGTATGAACAAACAGATTTCAGAGATGGCAAGAGCAACAAGTTCGAGCTTAGGGTCAATTGATCACATATTTAGTCAGTCAATACAAGATTTTTTTATTTTTAGATGCCACGCCCCATTCGCCCACAATGAGCAAAAAAACTAAGCAAAACTCGGAAAAAATCGGTGTTTTCGGCGAATATCTCAGTAACAATGAAACCTAGGATCACCAATTATGGTATGCAAGTTCCTAGCGACACCGTAAATGCATTGGCATTTAAAATTTTGGACTGCCAGACCCCTTTTTCCCACAATACATAAAAATAACTCTCTATCCTAAAAAGCATTGAAATCGGACAAAACACACATACATACATATAATGTAAAACGTATGTGTATTCGCATACAAAAAGATGTTTGATTTTGCTTAGATTGTTTTTGTTTCACGGTGTTTTAATGGAAATACTGCACATTGTAATATCTTGATACAGATTTTAATAATTAGTCGGGATTAAAATGCAGAGAGTACGTTCGGGCGATCTCGACTGTACTTTTCTTTCATGCTATTTTTTTGATTTCGGTTAAGCGGTTTGCCTTGGAGATAAGCACCACAACCCTTTGGACAAAACATAGTTTTAGTATTACTCGGACACTTTACAAAATTTGTTGGAAAGTAAAAAGTGCCTTTATTTCTTAAAAAGTGTAACAAAATTATTGTGTTGTGCTATTTTTACATTTAAAAAAAACTGTTCTTACTTTTTCGCTCCAATTTTTAATGTAACCCCTACAGGGTACCCCTTACTCAGTTGCATTATGGTATAAACAGTGTGGCATGATAATAATATAGGTGCAATCGTTTATTTGACCGACACTATTAAGTTTGAGTACAACAGCTTGGTCACCGCAAACGTTTTTCTTACCAATTCATAATTTAATAATTTGGCTAAACGATACGATAAATGAAACTTGGTCAGTATATTTACATTATAGACAATTTTTTTCTATGTGAGTTTTATTAAGATCGCCCGATCAACGCAAAAGTGTTTCTTACTAAATCATATTTGGAGTCATTTTTGTCCGATTCTGGAGAAAAAATCGAAAAGATAAAGTTGTTCGATTTGGATCACACCTGGTCAATATATAAACGCCATGGACATGTACATCCTATGCAAATTTGGTTGAAGCCTCCACTTTATTTCTGCAATCTCGCATCCGCGGCCTCAAAAAACAAGACTCCGACAAATATTTCATTCAGTATCATAATGTTTGGTTTTTCTTTTAATTGTAATAGTATTGCTTTTAAAGACTTGGATAAATATCTGATAATGAATAGCTGTCATCTGGATATAATATCAATCTTACTGTTACGTGTTACCACCTTCCTCTGCAATGTCGTTTCAATTCCATCATAGAAACATTTGCTTTTGACAACATTTGTTTCACATAAATCTTCTTTGATCTCACCATGAAACTTAAAAAATGCAAAACCAATACGTTTTAACAAGCTTAAGAAGCCCGGCTTAAGCTTAGATTTTTTAAATTATATAAATGTTATAGCAGAATCTAACATTATTCCCCTACAATAAAAGGATGGATGGCGGCTATATCCAAATACAGGGGAATTGAGCAGTTATTCGCAATCCCAGTTGAAAACAAGTAAGAAAGGCTACAGTAGAGCGAGCCGACAGTCGCCGCGAGCAGACGTGTGTGCACCGTTTCGTTTGTTTGTTTACGTTTTGGTTTCGACTAACCAACGGTACTCAACACGACTTTGAACAACAAAGCAACTTTAAAAGTGCTAAATAGCGACGTTTCGCTGATAAGCGATCTAGCTGCTGCGCGTGTGTAGTGTGTACGTGTAAATGTACCGGTGCTCGTTCCTGATTGGCTAACCAATCAGAAGGCTGCAGAAGAATTAAAAGTGCGGCATACTTTTGTGCGCCGAATTAAGATGCGGCATACTTTCGGGCGGAAAAAGTACTACATACTTTTTTGCGGGTTCTCACTCCGTAATTGCTGCCTATCGCACAGGCGCAGATGGAGAGTGACGCGAGCAGCAGTGCTGCCAGCTCCGCGCGTTTGTCGGGGAGGAAGAGGCGTGGTCGAGGTGGAGGGCACCGGGCCGACACCCGTGTGCAGACGCTAGCTGACGTAGCAATGCCGCCCCCAGTGGATTCACCCCCGCGAAAGCTGCTACTGAGAGTCGCTAGCTCAGCGGATGAGAGCGACGTGTCCGCGCGTGCCTCCGCCCCTGTCGTTACAGGTATCGCTGCTCCAGCCGTTGCCGTTGCTCCCGCCACTGCCAAAATTGCAGCCCCCGCGTCCGCCCCCGCTGCTGACCCCGTTGTCCCCCTCCCCCCCTCCCCCCCCCTCCCCCCCTTTTTTTTTCCCCCCCTTTTTCCCCCTTTTAGGTCCTTTTTCCCCCGCCTTGGGGAATAGGTGGTGGGAGGAACGCTTGGGGTGTTGGTTTTTTTCCCGAGGAGGGGGGTTGGTGGAGTACTTTGGTGGGGTTTCTCCATAAATCTTTGGGGGGGAATTCTCGGCTGCCATAAAGCGCAAAAAGTTGTGGGGGGAAACCCCGGTTGCCATAAAGATCCTGGAGGAACTGGCTATGTCACTCACGGCCTCACTCACAGCCTTACGGGTGGACCGCCCGCACCACAGGAGCCCGCTCCAGTGCTACAACTAGCCGCTGCTATCTACGCCGCCGCCGCTGCAGCTCCCATTGCTGCTCCCAGCCTTCGGAAGCCTCCGGAGACCTGGTCAGCAATGGTGACCAGCAGCAATCCCGAGGAGACGCCACAGCAGGTCGCTGAGCGCGTTCGCCGGGAAGTTGCGCCCGCACTTGGTGTACGTGTGCACGAAGTGCGTGAGCTAAAGCGAGGTGGAGCCATTATCCGCACGCCATCGGCAAGCGAGATAAAGCGCGTGGTGGCGAACAAGAAGTTCGCAGAGGTTGGACTGAAAGTCCAGCAGAGCCAGGGAGTGAGACCAAAGGTGACGGTGTTCGATGTGGACACCAGCATAGAGCCGGAGCTCTTTATGGAGGAGTTGTTCGCGAACAACTTCAAGGATGAAATGACGGCGGCTGCATTCAAGAAGTCTGTGCACTTGGAGTCGAAGCCTTGGTCCGTCACGGATGGCGCCAGTGTATCGCTGACGCTAGACGTGGACGAGAAAGCGCTGGCCATACTTGAGAGGGCCGGTCGGGTGTACATAAAGTGGTTTGCGTACCGCTGCCGGTCGCTCGTCCGTACCTACGCTTGCCATAGGTGCGTCGGATTTGACCACAAGGTGTCTCAGTGCCGCTTCAAGCAGGACGTGTGCCGCCAGTGTGGACAAACGGGCCACGTTGCAGCAAAGTGTGTAAGCCCGGTGGACTGCGGAGTACGCATGGAGGCACGTTCAGACCAGCGTAGCCGCCAGCCAGGCGAACTATGTTCTAGGTCTGTTCGTTGATTTCAAAGGTGCCTTCGACAACATTGAGTGGAGCGCCGCGATGCGCCGCTTAATAGCCCTAGGATGCCAGGAAGTCAGCTTGTGGAGAAGCTTCTTCTGTGGCAGGAGGGCGAGGATGACCAGCAGATTCGGAGAGGTCGACGTAGAGGTAACTCGAGGCTGTCCGCAAGGATCCATCAGTGGGCCGTTCATTTGGAACACCATGATGGATGTGCTGCTCCAACGCTTGGAGCCCTTGTGTGTCTTCAGCGCATACGCCGACGATCTGCTGGTTCTCGTCGAGGGAAGGTCGAGAGCCGAACTGGAGAGACGAGGAGAGGAGCTGTTGTCCGTCGTGGGAACTTGGGGAGCCGAGGTCGGAGTCTCGATCTCAACCAGCAAGACGGCAATGATGATGTTGAAGGGGAGATTGGCCGCTTCCAGGCCACCCCTGGTACGATTTGCAGGAGCAAGTCTGCCGTACGTCACGCAGTACCGGTACCTTGGCATCACAGTCGGCGAGAGGTTGAATTTTCAACCGCATATCGCAGGATTGCGAGGAAAGCTGGCTGGAGTTGTCGGAGCATTGAGTCGCGTGCTGCGAGTCGACTGGGGTCTCAGTCCTCGAGCGAAACGCACCATTTATGCCGGACTCATGGTGCCCTGTGCACTATTTGGTGCCTCGGTTTGGTATTCCGCGGTTGGGAGAGAGTCGGGGGCCAGGAGGCGCCTCATCTCCTGCCAAAGAGTCATGCTCTTAGGATGCCTTGCGGTATGCCGAACAGTGTCCACCGTGGCACTGCAGGTGCTTGCTGGAGCTCCACCTTTGGACCTGGTTGCCAAGAAATTGGCAATCATGTTCAAGGTCAAGCGTGCCCACCCGCTGGAGGAAAGCGATTGGCTGTTCGGTCTAGATTTGGCAAATCTAGATCGGAGGCAGATGATGGCGATGCTGGACGAGCGCATGTGCTGCGAATGGCAACGCAGGTGGGATGACGATGAGCACGGTCGACCGACTCATCGCTTTATCCCGGACGCATGCTTCGTCTTCAGCCGGATGGACTTTGGATTTAGTCTCCACGCTGGATTTCTGCTGACGGGCCATGGATCGCTGAACGCATTTCTGCATCGGAGAACTCTGAGCACAACGCCCGCATGCCAATGCGGTGCTGAGTGTGAAGACTGGCAGCACGTGCTAGTTGCTTGCCCTCTCTATGCAGATTTGCGAGACCTCGACGGACTTGGTGTGAGAGGAGAGGACGCCGGTTGGGATTTTTCCCGGGTCCTGGATACACCGGAACAGCTCCGCATGCTGGAGTTGTTTGCGAGAGCGGCGTTTGCAAGACGGCGGCGAGGGAGCACCCCCACGGAGAACACCTAGGATCAACCAGTGCCGGGTCAGTGATGGCCAAAACTGGAAGTGGTACTGGAACCTGGACCATGCCACGAAGTCTTACCAGAGCACTTTAATCTGGCAGTGATGCGGTACTTGTGCCAATTCACGAGGTCTTACCAGAGCACTTAATCTGGCAGTGATGCGGCACTTGTGCCAATTCACGAGGTCTTACCAGAGCACTTAATCTGGCAGTGATGCGGCACTTGTGCCAATTCACGAGGTCTTACCAGAGCACTTAATCTGGCAGTGATGCGGCACTTGTGCCAATTCACGAGGTCTTACCAGAGCACTTAATCTGGCAGTGATGCGGCACTTGTGCCAATTCACGAGGTCGTACCAGAGCACTTTAATCTGGCAGACAACTCCTCGGAGAAGTCGACGGCGCCCACCCAGTGCCCGGTTGTCGGAAACCAGTATGGGAAGCAGTCTTTGATTGCGCACAGCCGATCCAAAGCTGTCAATTTGGTACCACGGGATGGGCTGGTGGCCAAGGCCAGCCCAAATGAGGTTGGCCCCCTTGTGGGTGTATCGTGGTGGCTGTGGTTGTACCCAAATGCGGGAAGAGTGTTCGGCTCGCCGTGGAGTTGCGTTATTCAACCGGGGGGCGTTGGTGGACGCTCAAATTCACCAGTTGTACTATGTGACGTCACATATGTGACGCAACTGTGTACCGTGGTTGTAAACCCCTAAAGGTGGTAGACGCCACGTAAAACAAATTCGACTTTATGTACAAGACCCCGTACTCATAGTAGCGCGCATTTTACATACAAACATAAAAAATGAGGCAGCATAGTGATTTTTAGTTGTACAATAAGGGCGGCTAAGGCACGTAAATACAAATTACTTTAAAATTTTTTTTTTTTTTTTTTTTTTTTTTTTTTTTTTTTTTTTTTGGGGTAAGTTTTTTTTTAAGTTTTTTTTTTTTATATTTATATTTTTTTTTTTTTTTTTTGTTTTTTTTTTTTAAAAAATTTATTTTTTTTTTTAATATTTTTTTTTTTTTTTGTTTTTTTGTTTTTAAGGGGGTAGTTGTTTTTTTTTTATTTTTTTTGAAAAAATTTGGGGGGGGTATTTGTGGTTTTTTTCCCCTTTTTTATAACTTTGGTCACGATAGCTCTGATAGTTTCGAAGTTGTAGTGTAATGAAAATAGTTTTTTACAATTTGCGGGGGCCGGCAAAATTTTTAAATAAACCTAACCTGCCTGACATACAGACGGACTTTCATTTAAAATTTGATGTCTCTAGCTCTTATAGTAGCATGTAAAGCACATTTCGCTTCTGACAAACATATAACAAATCGGTATCGAGATATTACAATGAATAGTACTTGCATTAAAACAAGTTGAAACAAAAACAATCTTAGCATAATCAAACATACATCTGTTTGTATGAAAATACACATACGTTTGACGTTATATGCATGCATATTTGCATGTATGTGCGTGTATTCGGCGCGGCCAGCGTACGCGGGCAGTTCTGCCGCCACACAGGCAGCGAAAATCTTCGAACATGTGCTTGTATGTTTCTGTCTCGCTTGCACTCATACAGTAATATTGTGTTCAATTATCAATATGGTAACGCTTTTAGTTTTCTTGTTTAAAGTCCGATTTTAATGCACCTTTCAGGATAGTTTTGACATAGTTAGTCTCCACACGAATTATAGATTACAATGCTGTACTATATGAACAAATGCCTGCAGGCGGAATGAAAGTTGAGAGTTATTTTTCTGTATTGTGGAAAAATGGGCGTGACAGTCCAAAATTTTAAATGCCAATGCATTTATACTGTCGCTAGGATTGATGATCCTAAGTGCCATAGTTACTGAGATATTTTTTGCACATTGTGGGCGAATGGGGCGTGGCATCGAAAAAAAAAAAGATTCTTGTATTGACTGACTAAATATGTGATCGATTGACACCAAGCTCGAACTTGTAGCTCTTACCATCTCTAAAATGTGTTTGTTCATACGGACAGACGGACGGACTGTCAGACGAACAGGCGGACATGGCTATATTTACGCGGCTTGTGATGCTGATCAAGAATATATATACTTTATTGGGTCTGCAACTCCTCATTCTGCCTGTTACATACTTTTGCACAAAACCAATACTCTTGCAGAGAGTATAATAACAGTACTAAATAAATCCAAACCTTAAACGCAGCTACAACAAAAGAAGGACATAAAAACTACGCCAAAGAAAGAATGACCAATGGACTGCACTGGACCATTGGAGTCTTTCAAGATTACTAGCACCGGCGCCCCGCCCGCCAGTGAAAAGACCAGCACCGGCGCCTCGCCCGCCAGTGAGAAGACCAGCACCGGCGCCCCAACAGCCTATGCGAAAACCAGCACCGGCACTGTTTAGCGTTCCCAGCTAAACCAACGGATCTTCAGGGACCAGCAGCGCTACAGAGAGCGAGCAACCTAATTTTAAAAAAATATACAGTGAAATCCGGTTATAACGACACTCAAGGGACCGACGATTTTATGCGGTATACCCGGTAAACGCTTTAACCGAAACGAGCAATGAAAAATATTTTTATCCCGTTACTCGTAGAGTAAAAGGGTATATTGTAATCGTTGGAATGTATGTAACAGGGTGAAGGAGGCGTGGCAGACCCCATAAAGTATATATAGTCTTGATCAGCATCAATAGCCGAGTCGATATAGCCATGTCCGTCTGTCCGTCCGCCCGTCCGTCTGTATGAACAAAAGGAGACTATAAGAGCTAAAAAGATGAAAGGGGTCGCAAATAAAAGGTATAAAGGCAGTATATACATTTATATATATATTTTTTTTTTTTTTTTTTATATTATTTATTATGCTGGCAAAAATCCTCTAGCTGTCAGCTGGTCATGGCTTGAGGTAGCCTGGCGGTAGGCATAATACTCTAGGGTTGGCCACCTGAATTAAATTAGCCAACAAATGGACTGGATGGAAGGGACTAGGGACTCGAATCAGTGCTCGAAGCCACACAATTAATGAAAATAGCCTCCGACGACGAGGCGAACGTTGAGAACGCAGGCCTGGCGGTTATAGTCAACCCGTCCGCAGCAGGTGATGCAGTAACCGACACACATAAGGGTACTGCAAATAAACCTGCATATAAGCCGTTCAACATTGCAACGGTAAGCATAACAAGAACCGCAGTACTTGTACGGGAAGGTCTCCATGCTTATCTCATGTCTAACTACATCACTGATGACCAAACTGCAGTAATGGTAGAAACCAACACGGTGAGACTAGAGGCAGAGTCCACCCGCAACAGCTCGTAAATCGTGGCCTGATAAGACTCTAACGCACACCACTGAGTATGGGGTCTACCGACACTAACACTAGAGGTGAGTAACTACTTGAATTTATTCTAACAACAATCCTTAACAAACCTTCCTTCTCTGATCACAATTTTATTCAATTTGATTGCAACTTTAACTACAACGCTAACTTGACTCGATTTAAGAACCGCTTGAATACTGACTTGATCAAGTTCAGGAATCTAGTGGCAGAAAAATAAAAAACAATAAGCAGCAACTACGACAACTTCAAAGAAATTTTTTGTAAGACAACAATTGAAAGAGGACAAGACGTGAATTGAACCGTCGTCTCTCCGCTCACCAATTAAAAACCTAAGGTGACCTTCTCGTGGATTGGGTCGGCCAAATCAAATCTATGTGTAGCATATGTGTGCAAAATGATTATAGGATCGGATAATTCTTACAGCAACTCGAACTCACCTGCGTTCCACGAACGTGAACGCGATAAAAAAAAAAACAAACAAAAAAAATTTTACAGACTCGGTTTGTGATGTCGATCTAAAATATATAAACAAATATACTTTTTGTGGTCTGCCACGCGTCCTTCTACCTGTAACATACTTTGCACAAACCCATACATTACGCCTAACACCACACTTATCATTTATGTTACACATTTTTTTTCTCACAAAACTAAAGTAAACATTATAAAATAATCAAATGGTAACAATAACAATTCTGGCTTCCCACGAACGCATCAAATATTTAAACAATTCGCTAGAGTCGTTATTCCCATCATTGTGGTTGAAACTGCTGACATTGCACAAATCCTGGCCGACAGAACTCTCTTAAATCGCAATCTCTTCAAGATCAAGATCTCTCTATTTACATAAAAGCCAAAAGCTCAAAGAGTCTAAAGTCCAATAAATAAAAGCTCAAAGCCGAGGTTTGCTTAACGTCTACAGAACATATTTCCTACTCCGTAGCTTCGTGTTATTGAATAAAGTTTATATTTTTTTGATACACCAAGTTCTGAACTATGTTATTATATAAATACAAACACTAATACTTTTTTCTATGTCTTGTACATAAATTGAGACTTTCGTTCACTACCAGTGGCTGCACACGTGAATTTGTGGTAATATAGTAGAGGCAGACAGGATAGTGCAACTGAGTGGATATTTGTGTGTCTTTTAGGAACACAAATAAATATGAGTACGAAAACTTTCAACGTTTCAGATGTTGTTACATTAGCTTAGTTATTAGTAATGAGTTAAATTTGTGTCAATTACACGTATTTAATAATAATTGGCCATAACACCCCTAATGAGGCTCAGCCTGATGTACGATTTGCCTCCACGCTTCTGTCCTGTGCGCGACTTCGCCAGTTGGTAACACCAAGTGCTGCTAGGAGGGCATCCATCTGGTCCTTCCAACGTGCGCGTGGCCTTCCTCTCCTCCGTTGTCCGCGAGCTACCGCATCAAAAACAGAGCGAGCTGGAGTTGTTTCCTCCATACGGGCAATGTGGCCTAGCCAGCGAAGGCGCTGAATGTTAACTCGCTTGACCATGTCCACATCCCCGTATAGCTCGTACAGCTCATCGATCCACCTGATGCGATAGATACCGCCAACGCAAATTGGTCCGAAGATCTTGCGCAAAATCTTTCTCTCGAAGACACCAAGAGCAGCTGCATTTGACTGCGTCATTGTCCAGGCTTCCGCACCATACAGCAACACTGGAGTGATGAGCGTTTTGTATAGTGCAACCTTTGCCTTCCGAGAGAGGGCTCTATTATAAAAATGCCTCTTGAGCCCAAAGTAGCACCTGTTGGCAAGTGTGATCCTCCGCATGATCTCCAGGCTGACATCATTGTTATTGGTCACTGCAGTTCCCAAGTAGACAAATTCCTTGACGGACTCGAAGTTATAGTCGCCAGCAGTAAGGTGAGAGTCAAGACGCCGCGACTCTCTGCTACTGCACACCATAAACTTCGTTTTGCCCATGTTCACTGCAAGTCCAACTCTCGCTGATTCCTTTTCGATAGCTCCAAAAGCCGCAGTAACATCACGCTTGGTACGACCAATAATATCAATATCATCGGCGTAACCAAGGAGCTGGACATATTTGTTTCCCAGTATTGTGCCCGTCCGATGCACTCCAGCTTTCCTTATTATACTCTCCATCAGTAGATTGAAGAGCAAACACGACAGCGAGTCGCCCTGTCTGAGACCCCGCTTGGTAACGAAGGTTTCGGAATGGTCATTTCCTACCTTGACAGAGCTGATGGTGTTGCTCAACGTCATTCTGCAAAGCCGTATTAGCTTTGCAGGTATACCAAGCTCAGACATGGTAGCGTAGAGTCGATCTCGCTGTGGGCTGTGCGACGGGAAGAAGGCTAATGCCACGGTAGTTGGTGCGCTGTGTAGCATCACCCTTCTTCAGGATGGGGCAGATTATACTGAGGTTCCAATCAACGGGCATGCTTTCCGATAGCCATACGCTGATGATGAGCTGGTGCATGCACCCTACCAACTCATCGCCTCCGGCCTTAAACAATTCAGCCGGTAGCCCATCAGCTCCTGCGGCTTTATTATTTTTAAGTCGGCGCATTGCGACTTCGACCTCTACTACCTCGAGTGGCTCCTGCTTGCAGCGTTCTTCTGTAGGCGGCGTCCTTTGCAGCAGTCGCTTCTCGACATTCCTGGTCATACCATGGATTCCTTTTCGGAGGTCGCTGGAATCCCAGAGTTTCCACAGCAGAAGTGGTTATGGCGTTTGATATGTGCGACCACATATCATCAGAATTTATAGGCGTTGGAGAGAGTTCTGCCAGTCGGCATGAGAGTCGAGTGGAGAAGGCATCCTTATGCTGTTGTGACTGCAACTTTCCGATGTCAAGTTTCCTTGCCATACCTCGATGTGGGACCTTCGCAACACATAGCCGTGCGCGAACCTTAGCCACAACTAAGTAGTGGTCGGAGTCGATGTTGGGACCCCGACAGGATCTCACATTTAGGATGCTAGACGCGTGCCTTGCATCGATCACAACGTGATCAATCTGATTGCTAGTCAGACGATCAGGGGAGAGCCAGGATGCCTTATGGATGTCGAGATGACGAAATCCAGTACTACGAACTGTCATGTTTTGCGCAGCAGCAAATCCTATCAGCCTAAGCCCGTTGACCGAGGTAGACTCGTGCAGGCTATATTTCACAACGGTTGCTCCAAAAATGCCCTTCCGTCCGATTTTGGCATTAAAATCTCCCAGGAGAATTTTAACGTCATGTGACGGGCATCGGCTATACGCTCGGTCAAGCTCTGTATAGAAAGCATCCTTGGTAGCATCGTCTTTGTCCTCCGTTGGGGCGTGCGCACAGATAAGGCTGATGTTAAAGAATTTGGCAGCAATTCGGATCGTCGCAATTCTCTCGCTATATGGTGTAAACTGCGAGACACGGTGCCGTAGCCTGGATCCTACGACGAAACCGCAACCAAACTCATGTCTACTATTATGACAGCTGTAGTATATGTCACAGGCTTTCTTCCTCATGCAGCCCTGTCCAATCCATCGCATTTCTTGAAGAGCCGTGATGTCAGCTTTCAACTTATTGAGGGTATCCGCTAGTTGTTGAGCAGCACCGGGTCTGTACAGTGTCCGTACATTCCAAGTGCATACTCTCAAGTCATTGTCCTTTTTACGTTTGCCATGGTCGTCAACGTTATTTGGGTTCTTATCCGAGGCTCCTCTTGCATCCTTCACTGATGTTGGTTTTTCCATGGGTGGATATCAAGTCCTACGCCAAAACCTAATTTAAGGATTAGGATCCCGCCGCGCACTTTGGTTTATAACTTAGCGGGTGCTGAGTTACAATCCAGGGGGAACCACGTGGAGGTAGTGTGTCGACTTGAAGAGTGAAGGGACAAGGATCACACTGGCGCCCACCAAGTTGGACGAAGTCAGTAGTTTTACCTACGTATTTATGGACAAGAATTAATTAAAGTTAAGCTAATAGTATTTATGTGTATCCATTCTGTTTATAATTTTCCTGCAAAACACTTACTGTGGCAATTTCCGGACATAATCAGCGACATAATCATCATTATTAGCATCATAAATGATTTACTCTTATATTTTAAAGAGGCCATTAATCTTTCCAAAAAGTTTCCAACCAAGGTGTCGCTGAGATAACAATGTTATTTTGTTATTGGCAGTTGATACATTGTTGACTTTTCAATATTTTTCTCAACACCAATTTATGGAAATATTTACTAATATATAGTTTGTTATATTATTTAAATGGTAGGCATATTCATTTAAAATTTAAAAAGAAAATAAGAGAATCAATATGGAAACTGCACAAAATGCTTGCCAAAAAAAAACATTTAATTTTACTTTACGCTTGTTTAATATGCACTTTAAAGATACCAAATCTGGAATGAAAATCCGTCTATGGTTTACGCAGATCCAGTTTCTTATAAATTTGTAAGTTCTAAAAAGCTATTTTCAAGTTATCATAACTTAGAAGCTAATAGTCATTCATATATTACTCGATGTGTTGACATTGTGTTCTTCTTTGGACTTATTATCAGAATTTGCTCAAAAGTTTTAAGTTCGGGAAAAAAAAAGTTTGTTTTTGTTTTTTGACACGCCCACTTTAGGACATTCTATCCAGAGACCTGCAACGAGTATAAAAATTTCGAGTATACTCGAAGGCTTACTCGTGATCGTTTTGTTCGAACAAATTTGATACCCGATCGTTTGTGTGCGTTCCGCGGGCATGCTTATACTCGTTTTACTCGAGTATATACTCGAGTATTTTGCCGTTATACAGCATGTTGTAAGCCAAACAGAAACTTATAATATTTTGCATGAAATATTCTCAGCGGTGGTACAAGACTAAATGATTTAACGGCTTTAAAGAATATAATTTAAATACATTGACATTAAAGGTTTAATTGTGTTCCTTTATTTCGAATAAAATATTTCTCTTTTCTTATATTCAAATAAAAGTATTTCCTAAAAAAAAAACTATAAGCTAAATGCGTGGTATGCCAAACATATTATTACTTGCTCGCACTAACACACACAAACAAAGACAACTCTCGGGCTTACAATTATTTCATTTTTCATGTTACTCATTATGGTTTTTAAATTTATTAATAATAAAAGAAGAAGAAAAATATAAGTTTAAACATTTTTCTTATTAATTTTCATTGGAATTTAGCCGTATCGCCTTTTTTCCGCTAGAACTAGCATACTTTCATCTTAATAAATGACAACACTGCGAACGTCACGCAACGCAAGCGAACCAACGAACTTGCTTGTTACTCGAACGTTTGTACTGAAAAAACGATCAGGGCAGGTTGCGTTCGTATACTCGTTCGAATACTCGTTTGACAACTCGAACGATCAGCAAACGATCTATGGGGCTGATCGTTCTGATCGCAACCAAATTGTTTGATATCAAACGATCAGGTTCGAATCATTCAGAAAACGGGCAACTGATCGTTGTGATTCGAACATTTTTCGGACAGCCCGTTGAATTACTCGTTACCCGATCGTATGATGAAAAGTTCGAACGTACTCGAGTATACTCGTTGCAGGTCTCTGATTCTATCTTCATATAAAGGTAAATGTACAGGTAAAACTAGAATGTTTTAGTATAGAACTTTTTTGTTAGCTATGCTATCTGAACCAACTTTGATACAAATCGGGCAACTATATCGTATAGCTCCCATAGGGCCGATCGGTAAAAAGTACGCTCCAAATATGATTTGGTATAAAAAACTTTTGCGTTGACTAAGCTTTATTAATCAAGCTTACTCCGAATACATTTGCCATCAATATATACATACTGACCAAATCGGACTACCATAGGAACGATCGTTTGAAAATATTCTCTAATAATGAATTTGTATGTGCTCTGTGTTCGCCAAGCTATCTTATCCGTCACCTTAACGATTGCACAAATATTGTTATTGTTGAAACTGAGTAACGGGTATCTTTAAGTCGCGAGGCGACTATAGCATTCATTCTTGTTAAAATCTCGAAAGAAAGAAGAACCATAAAACGTAATAAATATCAACAAAAAGCAAAAACTGCACTAAAATTAGTCCAAAATGCAAAAATGGAAAAATCACAGTAGCAACAAAAATATTCTGTAAACTTATTAAATTATTTCAATTCTAATGTTTCCTCCGCATTTTAAAAGAAAAAAATCATTTGTTAATTTTAATTTTTTTGTCGTGGTATACCTTTTTCTGGAATTGCCCATATTCGATTATCTTCGAAGCATATGTTTACTAATAAGCATTCCTTCGGATAATAGAAACAAACAAATTAATGGAAAGAAAAGTTCCTCTTATCTTATTAGCCACATTAGTATCGCTGTTTCAATCCGACCTACTAGAAACTGCCTTCCTTTATCCTTTCAAACCAGCAATTATGTTTTACAAAACTTGTTTCGTATCTTATCTCTGGTATCTATCTAACCTATCCACATAATATTATTTCCTATAAAGGCTATAGCATAGTACTTAGTATAATTATTATACTCGCTGCAAGAGTATGTAGGGTTGGTGCAAAAGTATGTAACAGGCAGAAGGAGGCATGGCGGAACCCGTAAAGTATACATATTCCTGATCAGCATCACAAGCCGAGTCGATATAGCTATGTCTATCGTACGTATGAAAAAACAGATTTCATACATAGGTATAAGTTCGAGCTTGGTCTCAATCGACTAAATATTTAGTCAATCAATACAAGAATTCTTTTTTTCATCCTCGATAATTTAACGCTATGTCAATGTGTAAGCGGGAGAGAAACATGCAAACATATGTATGTTCGAACATTTTCGCTGCCTGTGTGGCGGCAGCGCTGCCAGCATACCAGTTACTCGCAGAGTAAAAGGGTATATTGTAATCGTTGGAATGTATGTAACAGAGTGAAGGAGGCGTGGCAGACCCCATAAAGTATATATATTCTTGATCAGCATCAATAGCATAGTCGATATAGCCATGTCCGTCTGTCCGTCCGTCCGTCCGTCCGTCTGTCCGTCTGTATAAATAAATGGATCTCAGAGACTATAAGAGCTACAAAGGTGAAAGGGGTCGCAAATGAAATGTGCAATACTCAAACAGTACAAGTTTTTTTTTTTGACACGCCCATTTTAGAGCGTTTTATCTTCTTATAAAGGTAAATGTACAGGTAAAACTAGAATGTTTTAGTATAGAAAAATTTTTGTTAGCTATGCCATCTGAATCAAATTTACATGGTTAGTACATTTAGGAAGTAGATGTACTGACCACGTTTGATCCAAATCGGACTACTATATCGTATAGCCCCCATAGGAACGATCGGTCGAAAATATGCTCTAAAAATATATTTGTATGAAAAACTTTTTCGATGAACAAGCTATATTTATCATTCTTACACAGAATACGATTGCCATCCATATATACAAACTGGCTAAGTTTGATCCAAATCGGACTACTATATCGTCTAGCTCAAAAGGGAACGATCGGTCGAAAATATGCAATGAACATGAATTTGTATGAAAATGTTCTCTTTGTCAAGCTATCTTATTTTTTACCATTGCTAATAACATATTGAAACTGAGAAACGGGTATCCTAAAGTCGCGAGGCAACTATAGCATTCTTTTTCGTTTTTTTTTTTTTTACATTTTTCAAACAATTTCCCTGGGAAAATTTTAAAAGTGGTTGCTTAACGCTCTTGTACACAGATAGTGATAACAGTAAATTTAATTTAATTTTAATTTTTAATTTTTGAAAATAATTGTGCCTGCTTAAGGTTATCTCCGGGTACCCATTTAAGAAAATGAAAAAAACAAGTGGATTTTATTACAGTAATGTGCAATTTAGAGATTAATCATAGAAAAAAGCAAAAAAGCGAAAAATCAAAGCATGCCCAAATTTACGGCTTTTTAAACGTCAAATACAATAAAAACACAGCTTTAAGCAAGAAAAAAAAGTACAGTCGAGCACGCCCGACCGTATAATACTCTCTGCGTTTTTTTCCCAATTTAATTATTAAAAACGGTATTGAGATATTACAATGTGTTGTACTCACACATACATATGTTTGTCTGTATGCGAATACACGTACGTTTCACAACATATGATGCATATATGTATGTATGTGTGTATTCGGCGCGGACAGCAACTGCGGGTAGCGCTGCCGCCACGCAGACATTGAAAACGTGCTTTTGTGTTTCTGGCTCGCTTGCACTCTTACGTTGATATTGCGTTCAATTATCAATATTGCAACACTTCTATCCTCCACTCGATTTATACCATTACCATACCGTACTATATGAACAAATGCCTGCAGGCGGAATGAAACTTGATAGTTATTTTTATGTAATTGGGAAAAAGGGGCGGGGCAGTCTAAAATTTTAAATGCCAATGCATTTACGCTCCATACCAAAATTGGTGATCCTAGGTGCCATGGTTACTGAGATATTCGCCGAAAACACCGACTTTTTCCGACTTTTTTGCTCATTGTGGGCGAATGGGGCGTGGCATTCAAAAATAAAAAAATTCTTGTATTGACTCACTAAATATGTGATCGATTGACACCAAGCTCGAACTTGTTGCTCTTGCCATCTCTGAAATCTGTTTTTTCATACGGACAGACGGACATGGCTATATCGACTCGGCTTGTGATGCTGATCAAGAATATATATACTTTATGGGGTCTGCCACGCCTCCTTCTGCCTGTTACATACTTTTGCACAAACCCAATATACTCTTGCAGAGAGTATAACAAATATGTTGGCAAAGTGACGCAACGGATTTGCTGCTGTGCATGTGTTGATGCTTGCATGGTTTTTACAAGCCCCAACATATTTTGATTTTGCGTCTGTAGGGTGATGTACAACATATATTTTAAAAATACAGGCGGTGGAGCCAATCCCACTTCTAATGACGGGAATTTGTATGAAAATGTTCCGTGTTTGCCAAGCTATCTTATCCGTCACCTAAACGATTTCACTAGTATTATTACCTTTCCCCAGTGATAATAACATATTGAAACTGAGTAACGGGAATGCCCTTAGGCCCAGGTGGACGCTTTTATAACTACAGAAAAATTTCCAATAAATAAATTTATAAATCTCTTCAGGATACATCCCCGAAATACTTTAGTCCACTTTACTGAGTTAAACATGACAGGTGAATAAAATTGTGGACCTGCCAAAATAATACCATCTTTATAATGATGAATCGTAAAGTTAGTCTGAATCAAGTGATAGTGCTATTGAAAGAAATTAATTAAATATGCCTCTAACACGTAGTGAAGCTTGGAAACATTTCTTAAAAGAAAATAAGAATGAAGTCAAATGTCGACTATTTTTCAAGGTTTTGAAATGTGCCAACAACACAACAAACATGATCCAGCACAATAAGTTGAAGCACATACAACAACTGGAAGCTCTTAAAGTAAGAATCGCATGGAAATTTGTATAGGCATTTTTTTCATTTTTTATTTTAATTTCAAACAGGAACCATCAAAAAAAAATGTTGTGGATTCTGATGAGGAGGTGGTTTTGCCCCAACAAAAATCTTCAAAGTGCATTCAACCAGATTTGCGGTTGCAAGTATCAAGCAATCGAAATGGTTGTAATGGACAATTTGCCATTTTCGTTTGTGGATTGTATTTATATATTTATATACTTTCCACTATATAAAGTGCATGTTCGAAACACTATTAGAGCGCACATGGATAAATTATTTGAAGAGCAATTTGAAAAATGTAAGACCAGTATGAGTAATGTGCCTCAAATCTGATTTACTACGGACATATAAACGGACATTAATGAACAGCATGATCGGTATAGCTGTTCATGAATTGATTAACGGCCAGCAATATAGTGGAATTATTGAAGTGTTCCAACGGACACAAGCACATACAGCTGCACATGTTTAAGATGTGCTGAAGGATTCACTCGCAAAAGTGTCAATTCCCAGGAGCAATGTAACGGACAATGGCGCTAATATCGTCAAAGCTATTTGCGACACATTTGGGAAACACCACCACATTCCATGTTTTGCACGTACGCTTAATTTGGTCTATGCAATTTCATTGTCTGTTTCAGAAGTCTGCAGTATTATAACCAAATGCAGAGACATTGTGACCTGCTTTAAGCGGCATGTCAAAGAGAATGACATTCTGATGCGATTGCAAGCAGCGGTTGGTATTTCTGAAGGAAACATGCTAAAGATGGTGCTTGATGTCAAAACGCGATGGAACTCAACATATTACATGTTGGATCGCTTTAAAAAGTTGATTCTTTACATCAGCCAAATTCTAATTACCTTTTCAGACGCGCCTCCAATGATCACAACCAAAAATAGGGAGGAAGTTATGGAATTTATTACATTGCTAAGGCCATTAGAAGCGATGACAACCCAAATAAGTGGGGGAAGGTACGCCACCCTTAGTCAAATAATCCCATTTGTTTATTGTGGTCGCCAACAAGTGTTAATAGTGAAGCGGAATAGAACATTCATTTTTACTGGCAGCATCAACGCTATTGGATCCCCTCTTTAAAAAGATCCACTTTTAAGGTCCCTTGGCCGTAGCAACCATGATGCGGCGCATCATTAGGGAAATGGCAGAGAATCCCAGTCCAGATGACAGCAGTGGGCGCTACAGCGAACCGTCTTTGACAGTAGAAGTCGGATTTGATTTATGGGTTCCACATAAAACTTTAGCACATCAGAGGAAAAGAAAGGTCACCGACACAACACAGCCATAAGATGAACTTATATTATATATTACATAAATAATCTGGTTCTTGAACTTAAACGAGATAAGGTAAGCGCCAGCGAGGAGATAAAGGCGGTGTATCCCACATTTACACCCTGTCCCCAGAATTAAGCTTTTTGGTTGGAACGTCTGTTCCATCAGAGAGGCTTTTCTCAAAAGCGGATGTCACAGCCAACAAGAAAAGCAACCGGCTCACTACAAGCCGATTAAAAAAACTGTTATTTCTAAGCTCTGTTTTAAATAAATAATAAAATTTTTGAAATTCCTGAAAAAAATTTTTAATTAACCGAAAACAACAATTAATCGATTATTTTGTGTCTATTAATTGCAATTATTTATTTCTTGTTCAAAAAATCATATGATTAATTAACCGATTTTTTTTCCATCCCTAGGCAAAACGGTTGCCAAATTTATAACATCCTCCAACCTTATCCTTCTCAATGACGGCACCCCAACACACCTCAGCACACACAGCACTCATCTCACTATTAACACCTCACTATCTGCTCCACCGAACAATACTTAACAGCAGCTGGGAAGAGTCAGAAGACCACCATGGTAGCGACCACGCTCCCATAACAAAAGTATTGACATCAAACTCCATTAACAGACCAAAACACTGACCACTACCTTATAAAAATCCACCCAAAACCTAATTCTCACAGTACCATCAACAAAAAATAAAAAAAAAACCACCCTTTTAAAAAAATCTTCGCACCGCAGCTCAGTAAAAAAAAACACCAGTTTACAATTCCCCAATCATCACTTCAAGAACACCCACAAAACGTTCCATGGTGAAACAATCAACTCCAATTGCTACGTTATAATAAGATACGATCGTGGAGAAATTTAAAACATAATAATAATAATAATAATAATAATAATAATAATAATAATAATAATAATAATAATGTTGAAAATATCAATAAAAAAAAAAAAAACATTATTAATTACGCACTCATGTAATTCCTTAACATTACATTATCATATGTTTGTGTGTACCTAACAGAATTTGGTACGCATGTTAACTAACAGAATTATGCTATTTGATTTAGTCGCAAATAAACGTTTGAACACAACACATCGGCTTTCGTGTTTCGTCTTCTCGCCTCAATAGGTTATGGGCCCAGATCACGAGGATCTGGAGTTTTTGCGTTTTTGTAAATGGTAGTGCTACGAGCCTAGAGACATTTGCGGTTTTACATATTTGCGACGGTCATTATACCACGGGTACAATGAATTCTCTTTATCACATCGATAAGTTGGATGAAAAGAATTATGATTCTTGGAGCGTCCAAATGAGAAGCGTGTTGGTGCATTCGGAGCTATGGGAAGTTACGTCGGGGGATTTGGTGGAGACAAATGTCGGAGAAGGCGTTAACTGGAGTGCTTTGGATCGAAAGGCACTAGCGACGATCACATTGAGCGTGAAAGTCACGCAGTTGGGCTACATAAAGAGCTGCAATACGGCAAATGCAGCGTGGACAAAACTACAAGAGGTCCATCAGCCAAGTGGTCCCGTGCGGAAAGTTTCACTGTACAAGAAACTGCTTAATCTGCGAATGGCAGAGGGACAAAGCATAACAAGCTACCTGAACCAGTTCATGGATGTGGTGGATAAATTGGCGGGAGTCTCAATAGAAATAAATGATGAGCTCAAGGTCATAATTTTGCTGTCGAGCCTTCCAGAAACATACGATAATTTCGTTGTCGCCATTGAGACGCGCGACAGTTTGCCAGAGTACGAAATTTTATGTATCAAGCTGAAAGAAGAAGGAGAGCGAAAAGGGAATGCAGAAAATTGCGATAACGGCGTACAAGCATTTTCGGCAAGGCAAAAGAAAAATAGCGGTAAAAGCGACGTTAACAAAAAGGGAAAAAAAGATCGTTTGTTTCAAGTGCGGGAAAGAAGGGCACATTAAAGCAAATTGTCGAAGCAATGTTGAAAGACAACAGGAAAATGCTAGCAACGTGTTAAGTATGGTCAACGAGCAAAATCACTTTGGATTGCTTAATGCGCTTAATTCAACCAGTTTTGGTAAGTCCAAATGGTGTTTGGATAGTGGAGCAACAAGCCACATGTGCTGTGATAAACAAATGTTTACCAGTTTGGAAAGCCACACCGAAAAGATCAGTTTGGCGGATTCACGAACTATGCAAGCAGCCGGCAAGGGCATAGTGGCACTAAACACGAAGGATGGACCATTGACATTAACAAATGTGCTGTTTGTACCAGAGTTAACGTGCAATTTCATTTCGGTGAGCCGGGCAGTGGAGAACGATTGCGCCGTGGGATTTACCAGAAAGTCTGCAAAAATCAACATGCGCAGGAAATGCATATTGGAAGTTCTCAACACTGGAGGTTTGTTTACGTTTGAAAGTCAACGTAACAGCTGTTTTGCCTCTGTTAACTCCGATGGAATGTTATGGCATAACAGATATGGCCATTTGAATTTCGCAAGCTTGCAGGAACTTGCAAAGAAACAATTGGTGCGCGGATTGGAAAAGACCACGAATTGGCCAAGTAATGTATGTAAGACATGTATGGTTAGCAAGGTCCACGTACAGCCATTTCCAAATGCATCCGAAAATCGATCGCAGGAACTGCTGGAACTAGTGCACAGTGATGTTTGCGGGCCTTTCGATACGAAGTCTTTAGGGGGCTCTCGATACTTCCTGACGTTTATCGATGACAAATCCAGGAGAATGTTTGTTTACTTTCTCAAAGGCAAGAATGAGGTCTTTGAAAAATTTAAGGAATACAAACAGCTGGTAGAGAAGCAAACAGGAAAGAAGCTCAAAGCTATTCGCAGCGACAATGGTCGCGAGTATATCAACAAGGCGTTTGATGACTACTTAAGGCAAGAAGGAATTACGCGGCAGTTATCTGTGGCATACACACCACAGCAAAATGGTGTGGCAGAACGTGCTAATAGGACGCTGGTGGAGGCAGCAAGATGTCTTCTAGCGCAGTCTGGATTAGATCAGTCCTTGTGGGCCGAAGCAATTAATACGGCAGTATATCTACGGAATCGAGCACCCACTAGGGCACTGATAGACATGACACCAATGGAAGCGTGGACTGGTAAGAAGCCAAATATCAGTCACCTAAAAGTTTTTGGTTCCATTGCAGTAGCACTGGACAAGTGTCACCGTAGAGGCAAGTTCCAAACCAAGGGCAAGGAATACCGTATGGTGGGCTACTCGATACAGGCAAAGGGGTATCGCTTATACGACGCAGAAACTGGTCGTATTATCGAAGGAAGAGATGTTGTGTTTGACGAGCAGATCAACACACAGCTGGCAAACGGAGAGGCCGTTACATATGATCTGACTTGCGGAGAGCAATCGTCAGATAATCCAGAGAATGACGCATCTGATGATGAGAGTGGTTTGAGCAATAGTAGTGTCGACTCCAAGGAAGATACTACTGATGATTCCTATGTCAGCGCGCCAGATGACGAACCAAGTATGGACGAGCCATGCGTGCGTATTGGACCTGGCAGGCCAAGGCTAATAAGGACTGGTGCTCCCGGTCGTCCAAGGAAGCAATATAATGTATTGCGTGCTATTGTTACTAGAGAGGTAGCTGTACCAACATCCTATGAGGAAGCAATGGGTAGTGCGCAAGCAACAGAGTGGCGTGCAGCAATGGACAGCGAGTATGAAGCGCTGATCAGAAATCAAACCTGGCAACTAGTGGACGTACCCCAAGGGCAGCGCGTAATTGGCTGCAAATGGGTATATAGCTTAAAGCAGGATGGCAATGGCCGTATTGAGCGCTTTAAGGCGCGTTTAGTTGCGAAAGGCTGTTCGCAACAGTATGGAATAAACTACAACGAGACGTTTTCGCCTGTTTGTCGTCTGGAGAGCGTACGATTTATATTGGCGCTATCGGCACAGTTGCAGCTTTATTTGCACCAGATGGATGTCTGCACAGCTTATTTAAACAGCGATCTACGAGACACTGTATATATGATGCAACCACAGGGATATGCCGAAAAGGGTCAGCAAACCAAAGGATTGTTGTTGAAAAAGGCCATATACGGTTTGAAGCAATCAGGAAGGGAATGGAATTCGAGACTGGATGGTGTATTAAGAAAGCTTGGCTTTACTCCTTGTGACAACGAGCCATGTTTATATAAATCCATTGACAGAGCCGGCATAGCACTAATACTAGTGTATGTAGATGATCTCCTCATAGCTTGTCAATCTGAGCAGGATTTAGTCAACATCAAGGCAGCCATCTCAAATTCATTTGATTGCGTCGACAAAGGGCCAGCTAAACTATTTCTAGGAATGGAAATCGAACGTAAAACTGATCTGAGCGAAATCAGTTTGAGTAACTCGCAGTACATCAAGGATCTTCTGCGACAGCATGGGATGCAAGATTGTCGACCAGCCGCAACACCTTTAGACGCTGGGCAGCAGCTCACGTGCAACAACAGCGTTTGCAAAAGGGTCAATGTGACCAAGTACCAGTCAGCCGTGGGAGAGCTGATGTGGATTGCTTTGACGACCAGACCGGACATTTTGCACTCAGTGGCAAAATTGGCGCAAGCCAGTAAAGAACCTCATAGTGAGCATTTTGCAGGTGTGATGCACATCCTGCGGTATCTGTCGTCCAGTGTGGATGCTAAGATTCATTACAAGAAGGACGCCGGGCCTTTCGAAGGATTCGTTGACGCTGATTGGGGCGGCGACAAGGTCGACCGCAAATCATATACTGGTTATGTATATTTTCTAGCAGGTGGTCCGATTTCTTGGAAATCGGAAAAGCAGCGAAGTGTTGCCCTCAGTAGCACCGAGGCTGAATATATGGCGATGGCAACAGCATACAAAGAGGCAATTTGTATGCGCAGGCTTATCATCGAGCTTGGATGCGGCACTGAAGACTCACCTACCGTGCTGAACGGGGATAATCGTGGAGCTCTGGAACTAGCGAAGAACCCAGTGCATCATCATTTTCTTCGGCAAGCGGTGACAGATGGCCACATCATTCTGAAGTATACTCCGACGGATGAAATGACGGCGGACATTCTAACCAAGAGTCTGTCCAAACAGAAGCATTCAAAACTAACAGAAAAATTGAATTTGAATTTGTAAGCATGATCGCATTGAGGAAGGGTGTTGAAAATATCAATGCACTCATGTAATTCCTTAACATTACATTATCATATGTTTGTGTGTACCTAACAGAATTTGGTACGCATGTTAACTAACAGAATTTGATTTAGTCGCAAATAAACGTTTGAACACAACACATCGGCTTTCGTGTTTCGTCTTCTCGCCTCAATAAATATAATATTATTATTATTATTATTATTTTTATTTTTTTTTTTTTTTTTTTTTTTTTTTATTATTATTATTATTATTATTATTATTATATTAATAATAATAATAATAATAATAATAATAATAATTATTATTATTATTATTATTATTATTATTATTAATAATTAATAAAAAAAAAAAAAAAAAAAAAAAAAAAAAAAAAAAAAAAAAAATAATCTTTTCGGTGGTTTGGATTTTTTTTTTTTTTTTTTTTATTAACTAAATTTTCTTGGGGGGGGGGGGGGAGGGGTTTTTTTTTTTTTATAAGTGTGTATTTTTGTAGGAGGGTGTTTTTGGGGGTAAAAACATACTCTACACTTTGAGGCAGTGCAGTTGGACACTCTGTGTCCCGAATGTAAGCAATTTATACACAGTTGACTGGATTTCACGAAATTGAATCGTTCGTTAACTGGCAATGCTGCGAACCCTTGGCAGCTTCCAATTATATGATTGGCACGGCAAAAGTTGCCTTTGGGTTCCACATCTTTCTCCACATTCGTGCATGCAAATGACGATTTTCTTGTCGGATGTCTGCTTCATCCAAGACTTTGAACATTCTTCAGCAAATAAGTGCTGATATCGCCTGTTCAAAGCCACAACGCAATCGGCTCATTTCGGCTATGTATTATAGTCAAGTTGCTCCTCATACTTCGATTTCATATGAGGATCCACCTTTGACATAACTATGTGGATTAAAATTGCGTTAGCGAAATCTTCCTCATTCCCAACCGACATTAGAGAATCAAAAATTGCCGATACCGAGTCAACCATTGTGCGAATTCCAACTGCCGATGGCTTGGACATCAGCTCAATGTCGAACAACTGGGCGAGAGTGTCAAAAAAGATAAGGCATTTATTGTCGTATACTCGACTAAGACTTTCTAATGCCTTCGGGTAGTTTGCATCAGATACCTGATAAGCCTTTATTGTTCCCAAAGCCTCGTCCGATAGACATGATATCAAGTAATTGAATTTTTCAATATTTGATCAGAATCTACCAAACTTTCAAAAAGACCAACAAACTGTTTGTACTCCGAATGTTTACCGCTGAAACTAGGCAACTTAAGTTTCGGCAATTGAGAATGATGACACACTGGAGCACGGTCAACAACAGCAACAACAGTCTCAATGAGATCTACTTTGTGCGCCATATTGACTAATTAAAAGTTGACTCTATTCGAATGCACTTAAGAATACTGTCACAAAGGCGGTAGCTGTTCAATATAATTTATAATTTAAACAAGAAAGAAAAGTACAGTCGAGCACGCCCGACCGTATAATACTCTCTGCATTTTAATCCCGATTAAATTATTAAAATTGGTATCGAGATATTACAATGTGCAGTACTTCCATCAAAACACCGTGAAACCATAAACATTATTAAACAATAACAAGTAAGAAAGGCTACAGTCGATCGAGCCGACTGTAAAAGACCCCGTACTCCCATAATAATGCGCATTTGTATTTAATTTGAATTAAAATATAATAACGAAATTTAAAAATTAAAATTTATATAAATATTTTGAATTGATATTTAAAAAAAAAAATTAAATTAGCAATTCTCATTGCCAGCATTCGAACCTACGACCCTCAGGCAACGATTTCACATCGCGCCGTAACTCTACCATTCGCACCACGCGCTACTTTCAAGCATATTCCGCTTATTCGCATTTACATGTTATACATACAAGTACACACTCGTTTGAAATTATGTGTATTCACATATGTATGTATTCGTGCCTAGCACTGGTCGCAGCGACGCAGCGTCTGCGAGCAGCGCTGACGTCACACAGGCGGCGAAATTGCAGCTAAATTACATAAACTTTCTAACGTTCTAACTTTTTTGTTAATGGACGGATTTTAACGCCGCTTGGAATATAGTTTGATATGATATTTTAATTTAATTAATTACAACACTGTACTATTTGACTAAATGCCCTAAATCCTGCAAATTTTGAGCTTGAAATTTTGAAAGTTTTTTAGCTTTTATGAGAAAAGGGGGCGTGGCAACTCTAGCAACCAGATATGGTGTTCCTAAGTGACATAGTTACTGAGTTATTGGCCTAAAACTACATTTTTTTTCGAGGTGTGTCTGGTTTTTTTGCTCATTGCGGGGGCGGTAAGGGGCGTGGCAAAAATTTGAAATAAACTTAACCTGCGTAAGTTAATAACGGACTTTCATTATAAATTTGGTGGCTCTAGCTTTTGTAGTTTAAAAGATCCAGGTATTCATTCGGACGGACGGACAGACAGACGGACAGACGGACATCGCTATATCGACTCGGCTGTTGATGCTGATCAAGAATATATATACTTTATGGGGTCGGCCACGCCTCCTTCTGCCTGTTACGCACATTTCGCTTCTGACAAACCCAATAGACCCCTCTACTCTTTTTTAGAGTACGGGGTCTAAAAATCTAAGCAAAATCAAACAGCTGTTTGTATGCGAATACACATACGTTTGACATTATATGTATGTATGTATGTATTCGGCGCGGGCAGCGTCTGCGGTCTGCGCTGACGCCACACAAGCAGAGAAAACGTTCGATGAGGGTTGTATGTTTCTGTCTCGATTGCACTCATACCTTGATATGGCGTTCAATTATCAATATTATAACGCTTCTAGTTTTCTTGTTTGTAGTCCGATTTCAATGCGTCTTTTTAGAATAGTTTTATATAAATAGCCTCCACTCGAATTATATAATAACAATGGTGTACTATATGAACAAATGTCTAAAAACGGAACGAAAGTTGAGAATTATTGTTTTGGATTGTGAAAAAAAAAGGGGCTTGGCAGTCCAAAATTTTAAATGGCAATGCATTTACACTGTCGCTAGGAACCACCAGGATACCACAATTGGTGATCCTAGGTGCCATGGTTACTGAGATATGCGCCGAAAACAACGATTTTTTCCGAGGTGTGTCTAGTTATTTGCTCATTGTGGGCGAATGGGCGTGGCATCGAAAAAAAAAAGATTTTTGTATTGACTGACTAAATTTGTGATCGATTGACACCAAGCTCGAACTTGTAGCTCTTACCATCTCTGAAATCTGTTTGTTCATACGAACGGACATGGATATATCGACTCGGCTTGTGATGCTGATCAAGAATATATATACTTTATGGGGTCTGCCTCCTTCTGCCTGTTACATACTTTTGCACAAACCCAATATACTCTTGCAGAGAGTATAAAAACGAATCTAAGAATAAAGACAATCAACTGGCTAACTACACTTCTCGAATAGCAGAGATAACAACAACTAATAAAACGCAAGCGTATGCAGATAACCACTGACCACAACAACAAAATAACATTCTACGCAAACGCACCAGCGCAAACAATAACTGGCTGATTAGCGATATTCCGACTATTCGACTGCACATTGTGAAAAAACAACCAGAGTGCATGCGCAGGTAGACAAATGATGCGATCTACCAACAACAACAGCGCATGCGTAGGAAACGATGCGATCTACCAACAACAACTAAAAAGCTTCCAGTTAGTCAGCGTACGTTTGTACGTTGGCTAGCGCAAACATAAGCAGCGTTGACACAACCAAGTAAACCGAAATAAAAGCAATGCAGAATCAAATAAAAGCACTAACAAAATACAAGCTACCGCAAGGCAAACTCCAACAGCTTTATATATCTAAACGCGAACTGCGCTTTCAGGTCAAAAAACCCACCACCGAAAATATGTAGATATTGGCGAATAGCGAAATTAAAGAGGAACGGCGAATGTTTAAAAGTAAAATAAATTTGTTTACTTGCACAAGTTAAGAGTTTTGATTTATTTTTGTATATCAATTTGATTTGATTTGTGTATTTTGTATCAAATTGCTTGTTAATAATCACATGTAAATCAGTGCCGAAACGCAGTGACTCTAATGTACAATAAATGGAGCAGTTCCTTTTATTTTGTCCGTTCAAATGTTTAACGTGCCGCTTCTATGTTTACACTTTCTATTCTCCTATGCACTGACACGTTTGGGCACTGTTACCTGATCAGAAGAGTCGCTCTTGGACTCAATTCTGGGATTATCACTACGATGACAATGTGGGGACTCAAGTTTCTTCGGCTCCTGGCTGTTCTAATCCAATCTTCCACCAACATAAACAGCTCTAGGGAGAATTCAAAATCCAATTTTATCGAAACCGACACACACCTCAAGCCAAGACTTGAAATGTCTTATAGACGAACGAACGCGATTGAATGTCCCTGCTCCGGCGCCAATGAAAAATCGAGAACTAATTAAATTAAACAAATTGCAAGTTCATAATCAATACAATTTATTTATTAGACTTAGCATACGCCAAACACATTTTGAATTGATATTTAAAAAAAAATAAAATTAGCAATTCTCATTGTCAGCATTCGAACCTACGACCCTCAGGCAAAAATTTCACATCGCGCTCTACCACTTGCACCACGCGCCTCTTTCAATAACATTCCGATTATCAGCATTTACATGTTATACATACAAGTACACACGCGTTTGAAATTATGTGTATGCACATTTGTATGTATGCGTGCCTAGCACTGGTCGGCACGGCAGCGTCGCAGCGTCTGCGAGCAGCGCTGACGTCACACAGGCGGCGAAATTGCAGCTAAATTACATAATTTTTCTAACGTTCTAACTTTGTTGTTAATGGACGGATTTTAACGCTTTGAGTATAGTTTGATATGATATTCCTTTACACGAATAATTAATTACAAACACTGTACTATTTGACTAAATGCCTTAAATCCTGGCTTAAAGTTTTAAAGTTTTTTAGCTCATATAAGAAAAGGGGGCGTGGCAGCTCAAAATTTTGAATGGCATTGCATTAAGGCTATCTGTAGAAACCTGCATAACCGAATTGGTGTTCCTAAGTGCTATAGTTACTGAGATATTAACCTAAAACATAAATTTTTTCGAGGTGTGTCCGGTTTTTTGGTCATTGCGGTGGCGTTAAGGCGCGTGGCAATAATTTGAAATAAGCTTGATCTGCCTGATATAATAACGGACTTTCATTCAAAATTTGGTGGGTCTAGCTTTTGTAGTTTAAAAGATACAGGTGTTCATACGGACGGACGGACAGATGGACATGGCTATATCGATTCGTCGATGGCATCTAAACACTCTATTAACAGATTCCTCTCTTAGAGTGTATCCAAATTCTCAACGCCCCCTCTCATACGAGTATACAACACATTATTTAAAAAAATCCTTGACGATAACAAATAATACAAAACTATATTTACAGACGGCTCAAAAATAAACAAAATTACAGCATACGCCATAACCAACGAACACAACATAATAAATTCAGGCATAATACCATTTTACTCAACAGTCTTTTCAGCTGAAATCATCGCGACCACAGAAGCCATAGTAAACTTCAAACACTCATCCTCTTGTCCATCCATCATTCGAAACATCCTCACCAAATACCAACCAAAATTTAAAATCATCTGGATACCCGGCCATGTAGACATTAAGGGTAACGAGTTAGTTGAGCTTGCTGCGAAAGATGCAACTAATCTCACACTCACCCTAACTCCAAATCACAACTTTCAAGACATAAACAAATACTTAAAAAGCTCCCTCAAAACACTTACAACAAACACAATACACAACACATCAAACTGGTACCAAACCCTCAACCAACAGGAATACAAAGCCCCAAAACACACGTCAATGTTCCACCAAATCAAAATCGCAAGACTTAGACGTCGCCACACCAACACTACCTCGACCCAACATTAAATTCAGCATGTCCATTCTTCAATAATACAGAAAAATCATTACGCCATATCCTAAAAGAATGTCAGCCAGTACTCTACAATAAAGTTAGTTTAATCAATAATAAATAAAAACCCCAAAAGATTGAGTTAATGTTTTAAGAGGCTGTGGTTAACGGAGTAAGAAGCCTTGCTAAAATCTGTATAAATGACGTAATTTTGAAACTTTTTATCAAAACACTGCAGTGCAATTGATGTGAACTCTAACAGGTTGGTGGTATATCTATATTTTAAAAACCCATGCTGGCAGAATTTCAAATCGGTATTGAGATATTACAATGTGTTGTACTTGCATTTAACCACCTTGAAACAAAAACAATCTAAGCAAAATCACACATACATACATCTGATTGTATGTCTGCAAATATATATACGTTTCACAATATATGATGCATATATGTATGTATGTGTGCAGCGAAAACGTACTGTACTATATGAACAAATGCCTTAACAACGGCATTGAAGTTACAAAGTTTCTAGTTTTTACGATAAAAGGGGAGTGACGGCACAAAGTTTTCAATGACATTGCGTTTAGGCTGTCTCTAGGAACCTGCATAACAAATTGGTGCTTCTTGGTTGCATAGTTACTGAGATATTCGCCTATAACATTGATTTTTCCGAGGTGTATCTGGTTTTTTGCTCATTGCGGGGGAGGTAAGGGGTGTGGCAATAATTTGAAATAAACTTGATCTGCTAGCGAATATGAAGGACTTTCACTCTTAATTTGTTGGTTCTAGCTATTTACGCACATTTTGCTTCTGACAAACTTAATAGACTCCCTTACTCTTTTTATACTCTCTGCAAGAGTATATTGGGTTTGTGCAAAAGTATGTAACAGGCAGAAGGAGGCGTGGCAGACCCCATAAAGTATATATATTCTTGATCAGCATCACAAGCCGAGTCGATATAGCCATGTCCGTCTGTTCGTATGAACAAACAGATTTGAGAGATGGTTAGAGCTACAAGTTCGAGCTTGGTGTCAATCGATTACATATTTAGTCAGTCAATACAAGAATCTTTTTTTTTTCGATGCCACTCCCCATTCGCCCACAATGAGCAAAAAACTAGACACACCTCGAAAAAAAAAAGTTGTTTTCGGCGAATATCTCAGTGATCATGGCACCTAGGATCACCAATTGTGGTATCCTGGTGGTTCCTAGCGACAGCGTAAAATGAATTCTCAACTTTCGCTACGTTTTCAGGCATTTGTTCATATAATACAGCATTGTAATTGTATAGTTCGACTGGATGCTAACTATATCTAAGTATTCTAAATGGTGCATTAAAATCGGACTATAGACAAGAAAACTAGATACGTTACAATATTGATAATTGAACGCTATATCAATGTATGAGTGCAAGCCAGACAGAAACATACAACATGTGAACGCTTTCGCTGCCTGTGTGTCGGCAGCGCTGCCCGCAGTCTCTGGCCGCGCCGAATACACACATACATACATAAATGCATCCTATATTGTCAAACGTATGTGTATTCGTATACAACGTTTCAACGTGTTTTAATGCAAGTACAACACATTGTAATATCTCAATACCGTTTTTAATAATTAAATTGGGAAAAAACGCAGAGAGTATTATACGGTCGGGCGTGCTCGACTGTACTTTTTTTTCTTGCTTAAAGCTGTGTTTTTATTTGGATGACCACTACTTCAAAGAACCTCACGTCCAATTAGTGTCATATGATAACACAGGTTTGTTAATAATATTTTCTAGACTTTAATCGAAGCTTTTTTCCACAATTTGCAAAATGTTGACAAAATATTGTATTTGACGTTTAAAAAGCCGTAAATTTGGGCATGCTTTGATTTTTCGCTTTTTTGCTTTTTCCTATGATTAATCTCTAAATTGCACATTACTGTAATAAAATCCACTTGTTTTTTTCATTTTCTTAAATGGGTACCCGGAGATAACCTTAAGCAGGCACAATTATTTTCAAAAATTAAAAATTAAAATTAAATTAAATTTACTATTATCACTATCTGTGTACAAAAGCGTTAAGCAACCACTTTTAAAATGTTCCCAGGGAAATTGTTTAAAAAATGTAAAAAAAAAAAAAAAACGAAAAAGAATGCTATAGTTGCCTCGCGACTTTAGGATACCCGTTTCTCAGTTTCAATATGTTATTAGCAATGGTAAAAAATAAGATAGCTTGACAAAGAGAACATTTTCATACAAATTCATGTTCATTGCATATTTTCGACCGATCGTTCCCTTTTGAGCTAGACGATATAGTAGTCCGATTTGGATCAAACTTAGTCAGTTTGTATATATGGATGGCAATCGTATTCTGTGTAAGAATGATAAATATAGCTTGTTCATCGAAAAAGTTTTTCATACAAATATATTTTTAGAGCATATTTTCGACCGATCGTTCCTATGGGGGCTATTCGATATAGTAGTCCGATTTGGATCAAACATGGTCAGTACATCTACTTCCTACATGTACTAACCATGTAAATTTGGTTCAGATAGCATAGCTAAGAAAAATTTTTCTATACTAAAACGTTCTAGTTTTACCTGTACATTTACCTTTATAAGAAGATAAAACGCTCTAAAATGGGCGTGTCAAAAAAAAAAAACTTGTACTGTTTGAGTATTGCACATTTCATTTGCGACCCCTTTCACCTTTGTAGCTCTTATAGTCTCTGAGATCCATTTATTTATACAGACGGACAGACGGACGGACGGACGGACGGACAGACGGACATGGCTATATCGACTATGCTATTGATGCTGATCAAGAATATATATACTTTATGGGGTCTGCCACGCCTCCTTCACTCTGTTACATACATTCCAACGATTACAATATACCCTTTTACTCTGCGAGTAACTGGTATGCTGGCAGCGCTGCCGCCACACAGGCAGCGAAAATGTTCGAACATACATATGTTTGCATGTTTCTCTCCCGCTTACACATTGACATAGCGTTAAATTATCGAGGATGAAAAAAAGAATTCTTGTATTGATTGACTAAATATTTAGTCGATTGAGACCAAGCTCGAACTTATACCTATGTATGAAATCTGTTTTTTCATACGTACGATAGACATAGCTATATCGACTCGGCTTGTGATGCTGATCAGGAATATATATACTTTACGGGTTCCGCCATGCCTCCTTCTGCCTGTTACATACTTTTGCACCAACCCTACATACTCTTGCAGCGAGTATAATAATTATACTAAGTACTATGCTATAGCCTTTATAGGAAATAATATTATGTGGATAGGTTAGATAGATACCAGAGATAAGATACGAAACAAGTTTTGTAAAACATAATTGCTGGTTTGAAAGGATAAAGGAAGGCAGTTTCTAGTAGGTCGGATTGAAACAGCGATACTAATGTGGCTAATAAGATAAGAGGAACTTTTCTTTCCATTAATTTGTTTGTTTCTATTATCCGAAGGAATGCTTATTAGCAAACATATGCTTCGAAGATAATCGAATATGGGCAATTCCAGAAAAAGGTATACCACGACAAAAAAATTAAAAGTTGTTAAACAAATGATTTTTTCTTTTAAAATGCTGAGGAAATATTAGAATTGAAATAATTTAATAAGTTTACAGAATATTTTTGTTGCTACTGTGATTTTTCCATTTTTGCATTTTGGACTAATTTTAGTGCAGTTTTTGCTTTTTGTTGTTATTTATTACGTTTTATGGTTCTTCTTTCTTTCGAGATTTTAACAAGAATGAATGCTATAGTCGCCTCGCGACTTAAAGATACCCGTTACTCAGTTTCAACAATAACAATATTTGTGCAATAGTTTAGGTGCCTGATAAGATAGCTTGGCGAACACAGAACACATACAAATTCATTATTAGAGCATATTTTCGAACGATCGTTCCTATGGGAGCTATACGATATAGTAGTCCGATTTGGTCAGTATGTATATATTGATGGCAAATGTATTCGGTGTAAGTTTGATTAATAAAGCTTAGTCAACGCAAAAGTTTTTTATACCAAATCATATTTGGAGCGTATTTTTAACCGATCGGCCTTATGGGAGCTATACGAGAAAGTTGATAGAGTGGTTTAGTTCTTATGAGAAAAAGGGCGTGGCAGCTTAAAATTAGATACCAAAATTGGTGCTATATTTACTGAGATAATCGCCAAAAATACTTGATCTGCCTGACATGATAACGGACTTTCATTCTAAATTTCGTGACTCTAGCTTTTGTAGTTTAAAAGATCCAGGTGTTCATACGGACAGATGGACATGGCAATATCAATCCCTCTTTTGATGTTGATTAATAATATATATACTTTATGGGGTCTGTGTCGCCTACTGCTGCCTGTTACGCACATTTCGCTTCTGACAAACTAAATAGACGCCTCTACACTTTTTTGGAATAGGGGGTCTACCATTACAAATATTCTCATACCAAGTTTATTCCGGATTTGCAGACTATTGTCTACAGCCCGTAATGAAAATTACTCATATGTATGGAAAACTTCGCACTAGAAGGAGTACGGGGTATTATACAGTCGGCTTATTCGACTGTAGCCTTTCATACTTGTTTTTACGGTTTAACCGTTGCATTAAGGGGCTACATCTAGTTAAAGTCTTATCAAGAAAGATTGGTGTAGTCATCTCGCGTCTTATAACAACCATTTCTTAGTGTTAATATATTATTAATTTAAAAAAAAATTAGTTTTAATCGTATAGGTGATGGACACTAGTGAGTTTGATTAAGATAGCTTGGTAAACAGAAAATTTTCGTATTAATTCGTGTTAGAGTATATTTTGGATCGGTTGTTCATATAGCAGCTATACGACGTCCTAGAATTCCAAATTGGATTAAACTTTGTCAGTATATCTTAAATATTGACAATGTCTTATGTGTGAGTTCCTTTAAGATAACTTGGTAAACAAGAATATAATTATTATATCATATAAATTCTAAGCTTTTTACCAATCCTGGAGAAATAATACGGAATACGAGCAAGGTATAAAACGGTATAAAAATGTGATGACCGATGATAGAACGATAAGCTTTTGTGTTTTCATTGCTGATTTTAGTTGAAGTCGACAGAGGTCATTCTGTTGATAATTATTCTCAGCGTTTTAGAGTCTTCTTAATCAATTTAATAAATTCCTAATGATTGTTGTTATGTGTAAAATAAATGTGCTTAAGACAGTATGATTTTTGTAATTTTAATGGAAAAAAGTCATAAAAAAAACGATATCTATATCTAAAAGCTTTTAAAAACAAGACAAAATAAGTTGCTTAAATGATATTGATCTTCTTTTTCGTGACCGCGGACAAACTGTTGGCAAACTGTTGGGTAGCTTCTGCTTTATATGCCTTAAGATTAGTATGTGTGGCATGTTAATTAAGAAAAATTATAGCAATCAGTACAGTGAAAAATTACTTAAAGGTACAAATTAGATAGTTACATTAATTCAATCGTCTTTTAATTTAATGTTGGCTAAACGTTGTATTCCACGGAAGTTTCTTCCAAGAATACGTCCCAACTGCAATCGAGAAATTTTGCAACCCTTAGTTGTCGATGTTGTTTGATCACTGGAATGATCCTCTTCATTTTGAACCTATAAGAAAATAAGTATTTAAATATTAAACATAGGTATGGACTTAAAAATACAATTTGAACAAGAAAGAATGCTATAGTCGCCTCGCGACTTTAGCATACCCGTTACTCAGTTTCAATATGTTATTAGCAATGGTAAAAGATAAAATAAGTTGGCACAGAGAACATTTTCATACAAATGTTTGGAGCATATTTTCGACCGATCGTTCCTATGGGAGCTATACGATATAGTAGTCCGATTTGGATCAAACTTGGTCAGTATGTATATATTGATGGCATATGTATTCTGTGTAAGTTTGATAAATATAGCTTGTTCATCGAAAGAGTTTTTCATACAAATTCATTTCAGAGCAAATTGTCGACCGATTGTTCCTATGGGGGGTGTTACGACTCAGCTTGTCTTTCCTGGGGCCGCCGCGGCTAGCTCATTCGCCTTAGGGCGGGGTTGATAACCAAAGCCCACCGAGCGTGCAATCCACAATCATCGACATCACCACTACTAATTTACACAAACACTACCAACATTAAATAACTAGCGGCCATCTCTATCGGCGGCATCGATGCTTTGCCGCAACGTACCCACCCTACCTGTGTCGGCAACATTCAAGTTATTTTGCTGCGCCACCCATAATCAAATGTTTATGTCAGCTCGCTCACTCCAGGCTATGCATTCATACAGTTCATACATATATTTTTTTGTTAACACTATACATTTTTTTGTTCCTATTTATATATATTTTTTTATATTATTAAATTTCATTTTATTTTTAATTTTTTTATTTTACTTTTGCCTATTTCATTTTGTCTTTCCTTTTGTTTATGTGCTCTTTATTTGTGCCTTTATTTATTTATGGGTTGGTCTCGGGGGTTCTTAAAACAACTTTGAGCCCAGAGGGGGTATAGACAGCCGGACAGTGCCAAATATAATTGAATTGACTGGTACTAAGTGTAGAAATGTGAAGAAATACAAACAACGGAAAAACGGCCAAAACTAGGACAAAACTATATTTTACATTATGTGCATGAATATTCAGATAATTAACAATAATATTTTTTTTAATAAATAAATAAATATATAAATATTACAAAAAGAAACAACGTAACAAAACTGCAGCTGTCTAGAGCGACACAGCTCACCACATCCGTTCCACTGTGCTTGCGCGCACAGCTGATGCTGCGTGACGTCACTTTCACGGCTGTCGTCTGGTCACTGTTGTATTGTTGCTGTATTGTTGTCGTCGCACCAACGGTCAGACGGTATAGTTGTTGGTGTTGTGGTTGCTGTTGTTGTTGCTGCGAGAGTTGCTGTTTTGTGTATATCTTGTTGTAGTTGGTTGTCGTTGCTGCGAGAGTTGCAATTTTGTGATTATGTTGTTGTAGTTGGTTCTTGTTGATGCGAGAGTTGTTGTTGTTGTTGGTTGTTTGTTTTTTTTTTTTTTTTTTTCAATTGTCTTTATATTAAATGTCTTTGGTTTGGCTGTGCGTTTTCGTTTTGTTGTGGTTGTAAATTTTCATTGTTTTATTGTAATTGTATTTAATCATATTTATAATGCACAGTGGTGTCACATTGTCTATATCGTCCCTGTGGTTGTTGTTTTTATCGTAATTTTATTGTTTGTGTGTATTTGCGCACAGTCAGTTTTCATTCGTGTCTACATAGGTTTTATAATTTTTATCTTGCAACGTTCACAATTTAAAACAACATTATACACTCAGGACACCACTTGAAAAATAAAGAACATCACCACAAGATTTTGACAACAAAAAAAAAACCAAGCACAAAGAAAGACGACGACGATCCGGCCACGCAACTGTTCGGACAGAGTCAATGACCGTCCTCTCTCCCTAATCCTCTCTCTTTCTAATTCCTACTCTTATACCCTAACTCTTATATTTCCCCTCTCTTCCCGTATGACCACTCCAGCTGAGCAGAACAGTGTGCGATGAATACCCAACACTTGTCGATATTTCGATTCTGCTCAGCCCCAGATGCAACACCTTCGAGTGGAACGGCTTAATCTGGTTGCCGCCTATTAATTTTCTTTTTCGATCACCAAAGACTTGTTAATATAGCTGTGGTTATTAAGGGAAAACGCGTTGACCATACTCCTAGGCGGCAAAGCGATATAGTATGGTAATGCCCATAACTCTTCAGCTCGGATAGCAAGCAACCACCAGGGAACTACCAGTAGCTGAATCAGCATGCCCGCAGGTACCTCTCAACTCAAACGTAAGGTGGACCAAAGTGAGCGGGCGTCAAAGGATTCGAGCGCGTCCTCGTGCCGATGCTATTGCGGTATCTGAATCAGACCAAGGCAGCAACTCCGACATTCTGAAAATCGTCAAAAGCGACCCATCCCTGAAAAACATGAGCAACGACGTGCACAGCGTCCGGAAAATCGCAAAAGCGGAAAAGCGCTAAGTTGTCGCGCTACTGTCAGGAAGCTGACAGAGAGCACAAATCGAGATTCGCGAGCTTGACGAATTAGTTACTAAAGAGGAGGTTACTGACTCAGTCAGGCTAGCCTTGAAAGACAACAATCTCAACAATAACGCACGGAGGACTCTTTGCTTCATAAAGGAGGTCAGCAAGTGGCCACGCTTTCTCCTCCTGTAGCCAAGGTTAGATCTCTGGTTCAGCCCTCACGCAGCATCAGGCGCCCATGGCTTGGCCACATTGCAACAAAATGTCCAACCGACATTGACTTAAAGCACGCTTGGACCATGCGGCAGGTAGTTTTAAAGGTCCTGCTTACCGCAAAGCTACCAACGAAATGACATGGTAAGGTTGATCCAAATCAAACTTTAAAACTGCATTGCTGCTGAATCCCTATTGAAGCAGTCGATAAAGGCGACGGATTCGACGATCTCGATTTTAAGCGACCCCCACCATCGCGAATCTTGCTGCCCGAGGACATGGGTCTCCGACTCCAGTGGCAACGCCACGCTGTGATCTTGTGCAGCTTCGCAGATTCCACTAGATGACACAAAGTCGTTCAATGGTTTCGTTCGCGCGTGCTCAGGCGCCAAATGGTTCTACAGCTACTACCTGGCTCCCAGCTTGGATCTAAGCACTTTTACTTCTATTCTCAAGGAGCCATCGAAGCCAGCGGTTGGAGTAGTCTGATAAAAGGAGGAGACTTCAACGCATTTTCTTTAGAGTGTGGCAGTCTTTCCACAAACGCGAGTGGCCGCGACCTTAATTGCTCATTTGCTGATGCATTTCAAATCTCCAAGCACTCCACGGACGATAGTGTCGACACCAGAGCTGGTCGAATTAAAGAGGACTTATCTCGAGGCTGTGACAGTAACAAGCCGAAAAGACACCAGAACAGACGGCACCACACACCTACCTTTTGGTGGAACGATGACATCGCAAAGGAGACGCTACCAATGTGCACGATGGTCACAAAATTCTTCGACCAGACGGGACGAATAAAGGACCGCCAGATGCGAACTCAAGAGAAAAATTCGATCAAACTAAATGGAATGTTTCCACCGCACATAGGAGTATAATACGGTGGTGAAAGCCATTGGGGCTCTCGCACCGACGCACCTCAGAAATATCGTCGAAACAATTTTCTTATCGCACCCATCTCTTATAAATCTGGAACCATCGCATCACAGCGCATAAAGTCCGACTCGAATCCTCAAAATCTAAGCTAACGAAGTCCTTTCGGCAGCCATAGTTTTAAAGGGGAAAAAAGCTCCTGGTCTAGACGTCATTCTAAATCGTCATTCTAAATTGGCACTCTTTGCTTGTTTTATATTCGCTTTTAGGGAACTCTTTAACGCGTGCCTTTCCCAAAATCTGGAAACAGAAGTTCCTGGTTCTCCTACTAAACTGCGGCTTATCATCATATCTCGTCGACAACATCAGAAGCTACTTTCGGGATATATATATACAGTACTTCGCCACCGACGGAGTCCAAACAGACGGCGTGAGTGTTGGCGTCCCCCAGGGATTCTTTCTAGGTCCTTTGCTATGGAACGCAATGTACGACGGAATAATGTGACTGGCCTTTTCCCGCGGCGCTCAAATATTGGGTTTTGCTGAGGACGTGGCCATCACTATTACCGCCAAGGAGCAAAATGCTGCGGAAAATAATTACAATGCATTTATCGTCGCCGTTGAACGCTGGCCCACAAGAAACTGTGGGAAACTGTACCCATAAGCAGCCGGAAAAAGGTAGAGATTGCAGAGATCACAGAAGGCAACACTGCAATAAGTTCAAAGCACGCGCAAATTATCTGGGTGTAATGATCGACACAAGGTTATCCTTCAGGGAACACATGGAACATTAAGCCAGGCTCTTTTGGGAATAATGGCAAACACCAGAGGCCCCAAGCAGCACCGGCGCCGGAACCCGCTAAACGTACAGGCTCAACCCCATAAGAGTATGCTGTGCATTCCGCACAATATCAGACGACGCCGTGTCGGTCCTGGCTGAAATAATCCCGCTTGAGGATCTGGTAAGCAAAACATCGTCTATTTTCAGGTCCATGAGGCAGCAACCAGAGGACAGACCTTCACTAAACCGAATACGAACAGAACCCAGAATGAGTTCCATCTAGAGGTGGCAAAACCCGTGGGACAGCTCCCCTAAAGGACGTTGAACATATTGGCTCAACCCAAATGTGAGGTGTGGTGAGGGGAGGTGAAATTCCACTTGACCCAAATTCTCTCGTGTCATGGATACTTTAGGAGCAACCTAAAAATGTTCGCCCACGACACCTTCAACGTTTGTCCATCCTGCTGTATTGGAGTCGTGCAGGATGCCCACCACGTGGTAAACCACTATAGAAGATTTGCTCCCTGGGAGCAAGACTTGAGCGACCCCCGTTACAGTGTCTAACCTGATTATCACTATGTTGATTTCAGCACCGAACTGAGAAGCAGTGCGCATCTTCGCAGTGGAAAGCGGGTTACAGTTCCTCATAGACGCTTTAGGTGGTGACGAAGTACCTGGAAGCATTGCCCAGCGGTCGCACCGCGGGGACCTAATGCTACCTCTAGCTTAGCCTCTAAGTTGTATATATGCCGTGCAAATTAAGTGATTAAAAAAAAAAATATTGCATATATATAATCTCAAACGTATGTGTAAACAAACCGTTGTATGTTTGATATAACTTGATTATACTATTAATGCAAGTACCACCCATTGCGAAACCGATTTTAATCATTTAATTGGGGAAAAATGCAGAGAGTATTATATGGTCGGGCGTGCTCGAGTGGACTTTTTTTTATTGTTATACTCTCTGCTAGAGTATATTGGGTTTGTGCAAAGTATGTAACAGGCAGAAGGAGGCGTGGCAGACTCCATAAAGTATATATATTCTTGATAAGCATCACAAGCAGAGTCGATACAGACATGTCCGTCTGTCTGTCTGTCTGTGTGTCTGTTTGTCTGTCCGATAGACGAACGTCTGTCCGTATGAACAAAGAGATTTCAGAGATGGTAAGAGCTACCGGTTCGAGATTGGTGTCAATCGATCACATATTTAGTCAGTCAATACAAGAATCTTTTTTTTTCGATGCCACGCCCCATTCGCCCACAATGAGCAAAAAACTAGACACACCTCGGAAAAAGTCGTTGTTTTCGGCGAATATCTCAGTAACCATGGCACCTAGGATCACCAATACTGGTATGGATGTTCATAGCGACAGCGTAAATGCATTGGCATTTAAAATTTTGGACTGCCACGCCCCTTTTCCCACAATAAATAAAAATAACTCTCAACTTTAATTCCGCCTACAGGAATTTGTTCATGTAGTACAACATTCTAATTGTATATATTGTGGAAGCTAACTATGTCAAACTATACTGAAGGGCGCATAAAAATCGGACTATAAACAAGAAAACTAGAATCGTTACAATATTGATAATTGAACGCAATATCAACGTACGAGTGCAAGGGAGACAGAAACACACAAGCACGTTTTCGCTGCCTGTGTGGCGGCAGCGCTGCCCGCAGTTGCTGGCCGCGCCGAATGCACACATACAATCATATATATCATTAAATCATTTTCCTTTCCTTATCCATTTTAAGTTCATTGGTTATAGAACACATTCGTGCATTCCAATTAAGAAAAATTAGAGTGCAACATAGAGAGCCAATCGTGTTCACCCATTAATGAAAGGGTGATAGGGTAGATATATTCAATTCGTATATTTCCAAAGGTATGGATCTCCAGGCAGAAATCTGTGCTATAGATCCTGATAACATTAACCGCGCAATGATTGCGGAAGGAGGCATGTCTGCACTAAGTGCGCATCAGGCATCTGAAAACGTACCTCACACTTCTCAGAATTCTCGCCTGCTCAACCCAAAAATGTCTCAATGAAGTGGTAAGCACTCAGAATATAGACTGTCTATCGGTGTTTTTATTAGTTTTCTGTATCCTCATATGTATTTAAGTATGAGGATCAGCTTGACAATAATGCATTGCCGAAATGGCTCGGCTGTGTTGCGGCTTTGAACTGGCGTCATCACCATTTGTCTGTTAAAGACAGTTCAAATTCTTGGATAAAGAAAAAATCCACATGATGGATGCGATGTGGACGACAAAAAAGTTAAACATACAGCATTGTCCCGCAGCATTGCCAGTTGACGGATGATTTAATTTTGTAAGATTTAGTCAACTTTGTATAAATTGCTTGCATATAGGACAAAGAGTAGCCGATTGCACTGCGGTAAAAAGTAGAGTTTGTTCTCCACTCTGGGTGTCGCCAGTTGCCTAACCTTTGTCGTGGCGGAAGCAGGCCATGTAAGTTGTGCTACGACTGGCAACAAAAACAAGATCAAGCTGACCTGCAAGGGTGACGAAATCGTTGCAAATCGGGACCTGGAGAGTTTCGTGTCGGTAACCAATTCGGAAAAGAGAGGCTGCTGCGCTCCGAGTCTCTGGGTTCCAGCTCATCGCGTAACTATGGGCCAAAACGAACAAGAAAAGGGAAAGCTGCCGCCAAATGCGAGCAACGACGAGTGGGTACGACAACAAGGTCAAGGAGATGATGGCCGAAAAGATGCAGTGCAGGGGCCCCAATGGAGACATCCCACGACCAAGACGCAAAAGAGCCTCTATGCCTCTATCTGATCGTGGCCTTGCTAGATCGCAGATTGGAAAACGGCAGGATCTCGGAGGAAAGATAGAAAATCGTTTACGATAAACTAGTCGGATCACTGCTGGAATGAATGGAGGAGAATCCGGAGACCCCCATGCCCACCTTTCATGGTGGCTGAGCAAAAGATCCTTAAATGCAACGACATGCCCGCGCTCAGTTGGATAAAGACGGTGGTTCCACCATTTGGAACGGTGGGGGAGGGAGCGCTGCTTACGGTCGACAGGGAAAATATCGCGTGTAAGCCCAGGGCAAAAGTTCTCTTCCCAAGCGCGGTCAAAGGACAACAGGCCCTACTTCTGCTGCAAAACAAGGAACTGCCAATCGGTGACTGAAGCTGTTACATGCTGGCACCTTCTCCTCTTTAAAAGTGGGCCAGCATGAGATCTTACAGATCAACAAGAAGCCAGAAGACGTGCTGTATGACATGGAGCGTTGCCAGCGTGTACCTTTGATTGAAGAAGCTCCATCCCGGGCAAAAGGACATGCAAACACTTAACGTTGAAAATCTAGAAAAGGACCTGGGCTTTGAAATAGTCCTCGAAGCCACGTAATCAGAGTAATTTGCATCCGATGACGAGGAAAACGACGAGGACGAGATCTGACGGTTATAGTCAACCTGTCCACAGCAGGTGATGCAGTAACCCATACACATAAGGGTACTGCTAATAATCCTGCATTTAAGCAAGTTGCCATCGACGTATCTCCTTTTGGCCCTTGAGCAAGGGCCCCTCTATGTGGTATTAGTCCAAGAACCATGGAATGCCATTGGTAACATGGTAGCGGGACTATGGTCGTAGAACTACAATGCGTTTAACATTTCAATGGTAAGCAGAACAAGAACCGCGTACTTGTTTGGAAAGTCTCCATGCTTATCTCATGTTTAATTATATCACTGATGACAAAACTGCAGTAATGGTAGAGACCAACACGGTGAGACTAGTGGCAGAGTCCACCCGCAACAGCTCGAAACTCGTGGTCTGAACAGACTCCAACGCACACCACTGAGTATGGGGATCAACCGACACTAACATTAGAGGTGAGTCACTACTTCAATTTATTCTAACAACTATCATTATCAAACCCTCCTTCTCTGATCAATGCAACTTTGACTACAACGTTAACTTGACTCGATTTAAGAACTTCAGGAATACTGACTTGATCAAGATCAGGAATGTAGTGGCAGAAAAACTGACTCGACCAGTTGACATAAGTCTTACATACTTTATGTTAAAAACAATGAAGAAGCTTTTAGATTTCAAAAGCAGAAGTGATGTCGATGAACAGATATCAGCCGATCAGCATGCATACACTAAGGTAAGTCAGTTAAAACGGCTCAACACTCGCAACAGGTTACCATAGAACTGGATCTGCACAGTAGTGAATATGCACTGTGTGTCATTGTGGGCATTTAAGGATGACTCGCCAATTTCATTACTGAACGACTGACAGCAACCAACACGCATATATCAATCACTAACTGGATCAAAAATCTTGTAGGCTGCAAAAGAGTCCTGTCAGAGTGGAGCGTTTCAATCTTAACCAGAATTGTAAGCAGAGTTACACCACAAAGAGGTGTTCCATTCCCTCTTCTGTGTATTCTGTTCGTTGACGATATTGATTTATCAGATACAATTTTTTTTGTAACCTCGTACGTCCCCCTCAGATTAATAAGTGAATCCGATGCCACTAAAATTATTTGGAAGTATCAACGACCATCATCCACCCGTTATTGTAGGCCCATTCGATTTAAATTTAAAACACTTATGAGTCGATCCAGCCGACAGTTAAAGACCCCGTACTCCCATTGTAGTGTGCATTTGTATTTAATTACAATTTTAGAATAAAATTTAAAAAATTAAATTTTATATTTACATTTTGAAATTAAAAAAAAAATAATTTAACTATTCTCACTGTCAGCATGCGAACCTACGACCATAGACGAAGATTTCAGAACGCGCCGCCTTCTGACCTTTAAGAATCTTCCGATTATCAGCAATTAAATGTTATACATATGCACATATATATAATTACGTAGTTCAGAACTTGGGTTATCAAAAAAATATAAACATTATTTAATAAGACGAAGCTACGGAGTACGAGATAAAATCTAGACTAATTATGCTATGTTCTGGAGACGTTGAGCAAATCTCGTCTTTGAGGTTTTATTTATTGGACTTTAGACTCTTTGAGCTTTTCGCTCTTATGTAAATAGAGAGATCTCGATCTTGAAGAGATTGAGATTTAAGAGAGTTCTGTCGGCCAGGATTTGTGCAACGTCAGCAGTTTCAATCCCAATGATGGGAATAACGATTCTGGCGAATTGTTTGTGACATTTAATCGGTTCGTGGGAAGCCTTAAAAACGTCATTGTAGTTTAAAAGTTTTTTCATATGGGAAAACGGGGCAGCTCAAAAATTTTAAAGGCATTGCACCAAGGCTGTCTGCATACCAAAATTGTTGCTCCTAAGTGTCATAGTTTCTGAGACAGACATTGCTATATCGACTCGTCTGTTGATGCTGATCAAGAATATATATACTATATGGGGTCGGCCACGCCTTATTCTTTTTGTTACGCACATTTCGCTTCTGACAAACTTAATAGACCCGTCTACCCTTTTTTATAGTACTGGGTCTAAAAAGAAACTACACAATTGTCAATTAATGAGGAAAAATATTTTAAAGATAAAATTGACATGCAGACCAACAATATTGGAAAGTAAAATTAAGAAGATAAAAATAAAATACTAACTACAGATCACTATGGTGGATGGAAAGATATGCAATGCCTTAAACCAAACATCCTCAGCTTAGTATAATATATGCGGGGCAAGGCCTACGGAAATAAATGACTTAGATAAATGCATCGAAAAAACTGTTCGGTATGAAAGCTATTGATTTGGGCTTTCCCCATTGCATTCATATATGCGTCGAATGAAAAGGCAAATTCAGACGCATAAAAGAAATAAAGCAGAAGCTACTGAGAAGGAAACAACAAATTCAGGGAGACTTTCGAAATGTAATGGGATTTATAGTCGACAAACCCAGGTGGTAGAAGTTGAACTTCTAATGATGGCAACACAGCAAGAAAGTTTTTCAAGAATCCACATGAATCGATGATACTTTGATTATAAGATGCTCAACAATACTTCACGCCATGTCTTCAGGACAGAAAATAAATGATGAAAATTTGACGGAACATGCCTTTGAAAATTATAAGCTTTTTGTTAGTGATTATCCTTAATACTATCTTCCTCCGACTGTCCATAAGGTATTAATTCACGGCTCTGAAGTAATAAAACATTGCTTGGTATCAATCGGAGAGCTTTCTGAGGAAGGCGCCAAAGCGAGAAATAAAATTATTGAAATATTCAGATTGAAGCACACCCGTTAACTTTCAAGAGTTATAACCATTACTGACTAAATGAAGAGATTACTTTTAAGCTCAGATCCGTTAATTTCAAGAATCAGTAATTTTCCAAATAAACACAGATTAACGCTTTGAAGGTCTGCTATCAAATTCACGCGATATGTTCGTTCTCCGACAGTTGACTGTGGGCGGAAAACGCCGGACTGCATATCAATGCAGAAAATGCGGACCTCATCCTTTTCATACTGGACCCCCCGACATTAAATGGTAAACCACTCAAGCCCACCACCCGCATTAAGTACCTAAGAACATTGTTAAACAGCAAACTGACATGAAGAGCTAATGAAGAAGGGAGAAGAAGGCCACCATGGCGCTATACACATCCAAGAAGATGATTAGCTGCACATGAGGCCTGTCACCAAGACTTATACACTGTATATCTATTTCAGTTGTGCGCCCGAGACTGCTCTACGGGGCTTTTGTATGGTGGTGAGCCACGGGAAAGAAAACATATCTGCATTGCAGGCGCTCTCAGAAATACTCCAACGATGGCATTATGAATCGTGATGGGACTCTCCCCCTATATCTGCAAGCAAAGCTAGTAGCAGATAAGTCAGCGCAACGCCTCACAGCACTAGGTATGGGCACATCTCCTTGGGGAGGAGTATGACTACATTCTCGCAATACATTAAGCTTGAAAACTATCTCGACATCTAAACAAAGGCACGCCTTAGCCCCGATGACTGGAAAAACTGCTTTAACAAACACACCGAACTTAACATCTACACAGACGGCTTCGACTTGGCGGGAGGAGTAGGAGCCGTTTTCTATTGTCAAAAACCCCAACTTAAAATTCACATTCAAGCTACCAGATCACTGTAGCATCTTCCAAGCAGAATCGATTGGTAAAGCAGCAAAGACCGCAACACACCTCGACATGAACCACCATTACGTCAACATCCCGGTAGTAAGTCAAGCAGCCATTTAAGTCTATGATGTCATCTACTCAGTTCATGGACCGTCAGGGTGAGCAGCAAAGCACTAGGCGAATTATGTACGAATTATGAAATAGGACAGAACAAGTGGCCATCACCGTTAGATCACTACACAAAAATCTTTTAAAGGAGCACCAATGACCATATCAGCCGAAGATGGCGAAACTCTTCCACATGCAAAATAATTGTGATACTTACGGGTCACTAACTAGCGACCAACAGTATCAATTTCAGGAAATGCAATGACCTGAACTCTACAGAGACGCTGATGGTTAGATGTTTAGGAAAATCAACATCCCCCTCACTGAGGGAGCCACCAACATACCCTCAAGTGAACTGCTAGCGTTTGCGAAGCGATCCCAGATCCTACAAGACTTCAAGCCGTAGTAATCCTTCCTAACCAGTTTACTAAGGGCCTCTGCTCTGTCCCACGAAGACACCCGGATGAACTCAACGTGTAAGTGGTGTAAGGTTACACCATTAGCTGGGCGTGAGACGCGTGGCTGCCCCACTTGTTACAAGAGAGGTGAGTTTTTCTTCGAAAATTGCATCGGCTGAACGTGAAAACCTATTTAAGGGTACCTTTTTATGGATTGTGTTTTGCAAATCTATTTTTCGGAAATTTATTTCCGAAGTTACAGCGATTCGAAAGCACCTGCCTTCGACACGCTTGAAGGCGGTAAAAAAAAACTTTGAACGCGTTTTTCTCAAAACGATGTTTCCAACCAAACTCTTTTGGTAATGCTCGATCTACTTTATTCACTTTTTATGGTCTTTCATTCACGATCGGAGGCTGCACACGTTGTGAAAGCACAGAGATAGACGGAAACCGCCATTTTGGAGCGGCTATTTTGTTTTTCTTTCTTTTTTAAGTTTCAAAAAATTCTAAAATATTTGTCGAACAAAATAATGAATCTGCCTCATTTTATAGAACATTTGGTTCATCATCACGGCAATAAAAATTTTAACTTTTGTGTGAGACGAAATTTTTAAAGAATGCTTAAATACTTACTTGCCCCAGTTGATCGGTTTTGGATGCAACGGAATTCGATTAATTAACATTGCAGAAGAGCTGAACAGAACTTTAGCATAGGTTAGGTTATGCCGGACGCCCTGTCACGGACAGTTCATAGGCTAAATATGGCCTTTGGTAATCCGATCACAAAGGATGCTATGGCTTGAAGTCAGTAAGGATGCGGGAGCGCTTTGCAAAGGCTAGCAGTTTCTCTAGTGCCCTTTCTTGTGGTGCCCTTAGGCAACAACAAAGAAGGTGCTCTAGAGTTTCGGAAGTGCCAGAGTTATTACATTTCCTGCAGCTAGAGTCGTTATTTTTCTGTGCTTCATCGCATGTTCTGCCACCATACAATGCCCAATTAGTATTCCCATCAATAGCCTGCAGTCCTTCCGTGGAAGCTGCAGAAGGTAGCGAGTGCGTTGGGCATTGAACTCATTGCACTTTGTTTTTGATATTTTATATGTGGTGGTGTTCCGCCACTTCTGGTTGATGAGCTTATTGGTACTCTCTTTAAGTTTGCTGTAGAGCGATCTTAGGGAGATGGGCAGGTGTTGAGTTCTGTCGTCCGGTAGCTCGACGACTGCTTTTCCCAGTGTGTCTGCCTCCTCATTTTCAGGTATGCCCTGGTGACTCGGAACACAGTAGATGTGTACTGCCTTGATAGCGGCTTGGCTGTTTACCAACAGGTTCATATTGTGGCAGTCCACGCCGAGGTTTTGCGCCAATTCCGATTGCGAACACCTCCACTTGGAAGATGCTGCAGTGGTAGCTTATAAGACAGCTTCGTGAGTGGTTTATCGCAGTACACGGCGGCCTCTACTCCCCTTGCCATTTTGGAGCCGTCTGTCTGTATATTTAACAGACCTGAAATGCGCTTCGATTCGGGAAACTAGGCTGTTTTGGGCTATAGTGTGATCGGAGTTGCCGGTGAGGTTCCTTCCGATAGTGCCATGACCGTAGCCTTGCAGCGACAGGCAGCCTAGTACCGCGAAATGATGAGCTGACTTGGCGGCCACTAGCTTTGTTTGCAGATCACGAGTACCAGTCCTTTTTTCGGGATAGTTCTCAGGGCACCTGTGATGCATGGTAGTACCTGACGTTGTACTATTTCCATTGTGGCTATATATGTTTTATTTTTCGTCGCTGGCCACAGCACCAGAGTTCCGTAGAGCAGTGTCGGCTCACTACCAAGATGTAGATCCAATGCATTATTCGGGGTGACAAACCCCACGAGCAGCTTAGCATCCTTTTTGATGCGTATAGCGCAATGGTGGCCTTTTTCACACACTCCTCGACATTGAGTCTCCATTCCAGTTTGCTGTCCACCTGTGTTCCAATGTATCTTACGTGGGTGCTTGCTTTCAGCGTTTTTTCGTTTAGTGTCGGGTGGGCCCAGTGCGGAACCTTGTACCTCTTAGTGAAGAGGTGAAGAGTCCGCCCATTTCCAAGTCCCCCTTAGTGTATGTTCCAATAAAAAGCTGAGAGTAGATGGGCACTCTTCAGTAATAATTATGCGTATATCGTCCGCATAGGCAGTTATTTTGCGGGCTCCTCCATCAAATCTTTCAATAAGATCGTACACCACGAGATTCCATAGAAGTGGTGACAGAACTCCCCCTTAAGGGGTTCCTCTACTCGCACCTCTAGTTGTATTTGCCGTCCCCCATTCCGACTGAACTCTCCTGCAGTCTAGGAGATTCTTGATCCAGTTGATTATGGTGGGGTGAGTGTCCATCGATGTCAGCCGATCAATAATGGCATTCCTGCTGATATTGTTAAATGCACCTCAGATGTCTACGAAGGCTTCCAGTGCGTATTCCTTACTGCATTCTCGATCGAGCTTACTAGCGTGTATAGAGCAGTTTCAACTGATCTGTCCTTAGTATACGCGTTTTGATTGGTTGCTAACCGTTCTCCCACTTCATCTCTGATATGCAAGTCCAGCAACTTCTCCATAGTTTTAAGTAGAAAGGACGTAAGACTAATAGGTCGGTTGTCCTTTGGGCTATTATGACCACATTTCCCTGCTTTCGGTAGGAATGCTGCCGTAGCTGTTCTCCAAAGAGTTGATCCCATCAAGTCCTGGGCTTTTTATGCTCGCAAAGGATTTTATGCCCAACTTAATTTGTTAGGCGTGACTATATCGATAGGAATTTGATAGTCATCGCTCGAGGTAAATGGGTGCTCCGTCTCGTTCGACTGCTCTGTTCAGCCCGGAAAGTGGGTGGACATCAACTAACTTGGCCTGTTCCCGCCACGTCAGAGGCGACACGCAGAGAGGATTTCTCACCCGGTGCTCGCCGTCGGTCAAGCCTTCCTCCAACGTTTTGGCTGACATCCCTGCCCCAAGTTGAAGTCATTTTTAGGTCTTCCGTGCCGTAGCATACCCAGACTTTGAAACATGACTATCTTTAGATATTTGCACAAGCAATTAATTCTTGAATTTTTATATTTTGTTTCCATGTTCTTGCGCTTTTATTCGCAATTAGAATAGCTACTAAATACTTTGTTAAGTCGCATATTAGCGTAACTACGTATTCATTTCCATTATCTTAACATGGTAGTGGACCTATTGTGTCTACTATCACTCTGTCGAAAGCGTGTATGGGTGTTTCTGTCATTATCATGGGGGTCTTTGTATGTTTTGTTATTTTTAAAGTAAGGCTGTTTGGAGAATTATTAATGTACTGTTTGATATGACGTGACATATTTTTCCAATAATAATATCATTTTACTTTGGCCAAAGTTTTTGTAATGCCTGTACGACCTTCTTGTACTCGATCGTCATGGAATGTTAAAATGATCGGTTCTCCATCGTTATTATTATTTGTTAGGGTCATTGGCTTGTGCAGCGCTACCCTAAGTGTTTACAATATTTTGTTGCCCAATATTTTTAAAGGTTCTATTGAAATTGATTCAAAGATCTTTTCGCACAGTGTAACTTTGAGTTGGATGATTCCAAGTATACTGACTGGTTTCACAAGCCTTTGGAAGAATTGACCAAGGGTTCCATTGGTGTACAGATCGTTAACATCAATTCTTGCAATAATGTTCTTTCCATGATTCAAAAAACATACAAATGACTTCATACACGTTGGGCTTAGAAGCGCTGTCATGTGTTTGCGGATGCAAATCTTCTTGATCTTTTCCTGCTCAGAAGTTTTTCTTTTTACTGTGGTTTCAAGTAGTGACTTTTAGTATTGTTTTCGTTATATTTTTTAAATTATTAATAGTGATGCATGAACAAAATTTTCCTTTCAGATACTCTACAGTAAAGTCGTATTCCTCTAGGTCAAATCTCATTCTTGTAAATTTTGAGCTGCCGTTTATCATTTAGAACAAATACGTTAATGGTCTAAGGTCTGTTTTTACAGTGAAATGTTTGCCATACTTATATGGTCTAAAATGTATAATTGCCCAGTGGACTGCTGCTAATTCTTGTTCTGTGGTTGATTTGTTGCTTTCACCTTTGGTAAATGAGCGTGAAGCATATGCAACTGGGAGTTATTTATCTCCATCATTTTGTTTTATTACAGCTCCAAAGGCATATTTACTTGCATCTGTAATTATGAAAATCAGGATATTTCAATATATTGGGCTTAATTAAAGTCTTTTTTGAATAATCGAATGAATTTTGGCATTCATCAGGCCATTGAAAATGGACATTCTTTTTAAATAATCTAGTTATGTGCCGTGAATCAGTGAAATTTTTTATAAAACGTCTATAGAATTGCAAAATGCAGCAAATCTTCTAGCGCTATTAGCGTCCGTTGCGACTGGGTATTTTTCAATAACATCGTACTTTTTGTCATCTGGTACCCTAGGAATGACCTAGAAAAACAGAGTACTTTTCTGGGTGTAGATTAAGGTTGTTTTTCCTGCACAAATCAAAAATATTTTTTAAGTTTTTGCTCAAAGAATATGGCGCTATTTTTAATCCGTAAGGTAATCGTGTAAAACGATATGAACCATTGCTGGTCGAAAACGACGTTAAATTTCTAGATTGTTCTTTTAGCTCTTTTTGATGAAGTCCAGACATTAAGTCAAGACAGAAAAAATATTTTGCTCTACCTAACTGGTCAAGAATATCATCTGTTCTTGACAGTGGAAATTTATCTGATAACAGCATTTTATTAATTTGACGATGGTCTATTACTAATCTCCATCTTTTTTTTTTTTGAACCTGGTAAACATTTTTTTGATACCAGTAGAATTGCGATGTTATATTCTGATACTGAAGGCCTAATATTTTACCAAGAATTAGTTTATCGACGTGTCTGTTTATTTCGTCTTTATGAGCATGCGATATTCTAAAATTTTTCATATATACTGGTTTTTTGTCGTTTAATTTAATTCAGTTCTTATTATTTGTAGTTATAGATTCGGTGTCTCGTTCGATTATATCTGTCTATATGGTGCAGAGGTTTGTTTACACAGGCTTAAATAATGGTGGAAAGTTACGAGTTAGTTTTTTCATGACAGTATTTTTGTCTTTCTTGGCTAATTTCTTGGACTATGAAGTTGTCACTTAGCGTTTCTATTTTGATTTTGTCAAGGCTTATTGTTTTTGATGGGATAAAACTTATGCGTATATATATTTTCCACAGCAATAAGTAGCACGAGTGGTTCGGTTAAACGTTTAATCAAGAGTAAGAATCATAAAATAAGTATTGAGTACATCATTCAACTTAGTTCTAGAGTTGCCAAATTACATGTTCACTTATTTTATTTTAAATATCATAACATTTTTCAACACTTCTTCTTAAGCAACATATAAATCATATAAATTCTTTTTCAATTCATTCCATGTAGTTTTACAATTCTTTGTGTTTCTGCTTACTTTAATTCGATTTTAATACTTTCAACTTTTTCACGAACAAAACTATATTTTATTTCTATATGTTTTGTACGCTTGTGATGTACTGGGTTCTCAGCAATATGTTGTGAGCTAATATTCTCTCCAAAGGTGGTAATCGGCTCCGCTTTTGTTCACCATCCGATCTCTCTCAGCAGCCTCCTTAGGTAAGGAACTTCCATAGTAGCCATGGATAAAGCAACGTACTCAGCTGCAGTGCTGCTTAACGCGACGACACTTTGCTTGGTTGAAGTCAAAGAAAACGCACTACCAGCAAGAAAAAATGCGTATTTACTGTGGGATTTTCTGTCCCGCTTCTCTTTTGCCCAATCTGCATGTACAAATCCTTTTACTTTTTCTTCACCTTTGCTGTATTTGATACACAAGTGCATTGTTCCTGCCAAATACCGTAGTCTCGTGCTCTGCATGTGAGTCGGTATTTCTTTGTGATAGTTTGCTTACTGCAGTGCATTAAACTGCTTGCTTTTTTCTTGATGTTGATGGTTTCTCATTCCTCTTTTTATACTCTCTGCAAGTATATTGGGTTTGTGCAAAAGTATGTAACAGGCAGAAGAAGGCGTGGAAGACACCATAATGTATATATGTATATTTTTGATCAGCAACACAAGCCGAGTCGATATAGCCATGTCCGTTTGTCTGTCTCTCCGTATGAACAAACAGATTTCAGAGATGGTAAGAGGTACAAGTTCGAGCTTGGTGTCAATCGATCACATATTTAGTCAGTCAATACAAGAATTTTTTTTTTTCGATGCCACGCCCACAATGAGCAACAACACCTCGGAAAAAATCGGTGTTTTCGGCGAATATCTTAGTAACTATGACATTTAGGAGCACCAATTTTGGTATGCAAGTTCCTAGAGACAGCCTTAATTCAATGCCATAAGAACTAAAAAACTTTCAAACTTCAATGCAGTTTTTAAGGCATATGTTAGTATAGTGCAGTGTTGTAATTTATAATTCGTGTAAAGACTAACTATCCTGAAATGTGCATTAAAATCAGACTATTAACATGAAAACTAGAAGCGTCACAATATTGATAATTGAACACAATATCAATGTATGATTGCAAGCTGGACAGAAACATACAAGCGCATGCTCGAAAGTTTTCGCTGCTGGTGCCCGAGGAGGCTGGCCGCGCCGAACACACATACATACATATAATGTCAAACATTATGCATTTGCATACAGACAAGCAGATATATGTTTGATTATGCTTAAATTGTTTTTGTTTCATCGTATTTTAATGCAAGTACTTCACATTGTAATATCTCGATACCGATTTTAGTAATTTAGTCGGGAAAAAAATGCAGAGAGTATTATACTGTCGGGCGTGATCGACTGTACTTTTCTTTCTTGTTTCTGGGATAAAACATTTTCCGTTAAATTTGTGTTTTGTGCCTCTGCTAGCTCCGTTATTTCCAATGCCTTTAGACTTGCTCTGCTTATGTGTGTATACGGATTGTGTATCTGCATAAATGCGCTTAAATGAATCTGCCTCCTCTATAAACAATTTCATAATTTGCGACTTGATTGTGTTCCTAGTAGGAATTTCGTAAAGAGGATGATGTTTATCCTTTTCCACAAATTTATATTTAATACAAGAAAAAATGCTATAGTCGCCTCGCGACTTTAAGATACCCGTTACTCAGTTGCAATATGCTACTAACAATGGTGATAGATAAGATAGCTTGGCAAACAGAACATTTTCTTACAAATTCATGTTTAAAGCATATTTTCGACCGATCGTTCCTATGGGAGCTATACGATAAAGTAGTCCGATTTTGTTCAAACTTGGTCTGTATTTATATATTATAATAACCAAAGTTCAACGCTGACATGCCTGGTGCCGATGCTTTGCAATGGTGTGCGACTGTTGACATTGTGTTATGTAAAAAGTTATTACAAGGGTCTGCATTAATTTTAGCATTAAGCAAAGCGCTTGAAGGAAGTGCTGAATTACATGACCAGAGGTTAAGCAGTTATTTCAACAAAGCTTTTAAAACACAGAGACGTCTGCGCCGCCATTGTACATATGCTGAATAGTCATCTCAATAACGGTGAATCTCTTGCAATATATGTAAGTCGCCTGATTACGTCACTTCTCACAAAATGGAAGAACATAAATCCAGAAAAAATTGCAGTGTCCGTTGTTCTGGGACACATGGCGATATTTGATCGGCGTATGCAACGAATTACGTACACTTCCGACATTCAAAATAGACGCGATCTTCAGGCGGAGTTTCAAGTCTTTGGGCTCGACAAGAGAGCACCAAATTTTGAAATTGAGGAGCCTAGAACAAAGACATTTTCAATAAAGTGCCATAAATGTGGTAAGGTGGGACACAAGAATGCTGAATGCGGAATCCGAAGTCAAGATACTAGAACAGGTGAGCAGAGACGAGATCATTGAGGCAGTTTACCACATGCAAAGGACAACATAACGTGCTATCACTGTCAGGAAAAAGGGCATATCGCTACTCATTGTTCAAGGAACATGTCAAGTGGAGGAAAGTGCAAAGCAAAGTTATTAGACCAAGTAGTTATACTTTCGCTACTCGTTAAAAAAAGAATGGAGTTGAATTTGAACACGGTTTCTGATAGGTTTCCTTTGCCATTGATTGCGGATTAAATAGTTAGACTAAGAAGTGCAAAATACTTGACCTGCTTGACAATGGCAAGCCGATTTTATCAGGTTTCAATTGATTAAAATTCTATTGAATATACGGCATTCGTTACACCAGATGGGCAATATGAATTATTGTCGATGCACTTTGGACTTAAAAACGCTCCATCAGTGTTCCAAAGAGCAATTTTAAAAGCATTAGGAGATATAGCATATTCGTCAGTTATAGTTTACATGGATGATATCATGATCATAGCCTAAACTAAAGAATCAGCCCTTGAGAGGTTGCACATTGTTTTGGATATACTTACAAAAGCAGGATTTTCACTCAATGGCAAAACATGTTCTTTTCTAATGACATCTGTTTAATATCTAGGATTTGAAGTAGAAGCAAGCGAGATAAGACCAAATATGCGAAAGATTGAATCACTGAACACATTACAAGCTCCCAAAATCGGTTACAACGCTAAGGCAATTCATTGGATTGGCTTCATACTTTCCTCAGTTTGTTCCTGGGTTTTCATAAAAATTGCAACCGTTGCATTTTCTCACATCAGAGAAAAGAATATTGGAATAGAAAATGGAGCATGAGAAAATCGGGCAGAAAATTATTAGTGTCTTAACCAATAAGCCAGTTTTGATCATTTTTGACCCTCAACATCCTATTGAATTTCATACGGATGCAAGTGCTATTGGGTATGGAGCTATCGCGTTGCACAGGATTGAAAATAAGCCATATGTAGTGGAGTACTTTAGCAAGACCAAGTTCATTTGAATCCAAATACCTTTCGCATAAGTCAGAAACATTAGCTGTGGTCAACGCCGTTAAGCATTTCCGTCACTACTTACATGGTAGAAAGTTTGTAGTTTTCACTGACTGTAATTTGTTAAAAGTATCGAGGACAAAAATTGAGTTATTGCCAAGAATTTATCGATGGTGGGCATACCTTCAGTCTTTCCACTTTGACGTACAATACCGAGAAAGTAAACGGATGGCTTATGTTGATTTCTTGTCTAGAAATCCATTACCTCCGAGAAGTTCGCAAGAATTCTTAAGAGTTTTTGAGATACGAATAGAGATTACTGAAATATCTAAAGACTGGATGCGAGTAGGACATAGTAGATTTCAAGATATAAATGAGATAACTTTTAAGTTAAAAGAAAACGATTTGCCATTAAAAATATATGTAAGACCTATGATCTATGAGCAAGAGTCTTGTATCGTATTGTTTAATGAAACGGAAAGAGTCCTTGTTTGCCCGTTGTGCCACGCGGATTCAGATGGTCCGTAATTAACCAGGTGCATGAATCTATTATGCATTTGGGATGGGACAAAACGTTAGACAAATTTTATGATTACTACTGGTTTGAGGGCATGGCAAAATATGTTCGTAGATTTGTAGAAAATTGCATAACGTGTTGTGTCTGATCAAGGCAAAAGTTTTACTGGGCTGAGATTCGTCGAATTCTGTTTATCACAAAATATTCAGCTTCAGTCGAGAGGGTGATGAGTATTCTTAAGAATTAGCTCACAGCTGTAGAAACTAGCTCAAGGTCTTGACAAGAAGCACTGGGTGATGTTCAATTGGCAATTAATTGTACGGTTAATTCCGATCAGCGAGTCGGAAACCGAAGTTATTCTTGAAGAAACTAGGTCGAGAGCTTTAGCAAATATGAACATGAACGCTGTGGGTGAATATTAAAAAGCACGATTCGATAAGAACAAAGCTGAAATACAGAAATTTAGTGTGGGAGATTTTGTATTAATAAGTAGCAGTGAGAGACATCAAACAAAATTGGATCCAAAGTTTCGAGGCCTTTTCAGATAGTTGACTACAGAGCAAGATACAATAAAAATATCCACATGAAAGTATTAGAAGATTGCCAGATGGACAGATACCAAGCGCGTTCGAGATCGACGAGAGTCTGTCTAAAAAACCATTTAAACAGACGGTGTGGAAGCTGTTGAAATAGACAGTATGGACAGTTGAAAGACACGGTATTCACAGTACTTAAGCTGTTGAAATAGACAGTATGAATGTTTGAAGAAGAAGTATTATAAAATCAACAGTGTATTGAGATATACGATCATCGATCGCTGCGTGGTGGTATCTGGTCAAGAGAAGTTGCTGTTTTTGCGATTGATATGAAAACTGATGATGTGAACAAAAATAAGAAAGAAAGAAAGCACGCCCGACCGTATAATACTCTCTGCATTTTTTTCCCGATTAATTTGTCAAAATCGGTATCGAGATACTACAATGCGTAGTATTTGCATTAAAACACGTTGAAACAAAAAAAATCTTAGCATAATCAAACATACATCTGTTTGTATGTCTACGAATACACATACGTTTCACAATATATGATGCATATATGTATGTATGAGTATACGACGGCGGGCAGCGCTGCCGCCACACAAGCAGCGAAAACGTTTGAATATGTGCTGTCTTCCTTGCACTCATACGTTGATATTGCATTCAATTATCAATATTGTTACGCTTCTAGTTTTCTTGTTTAAATTCCGATTTAAAAGCACCTTTCCGGATAGTTTGATTTAGTTAGCATTGAAGTTTAAAAATTATTTTTTTCTTTGTGGGAAAAGGGGCGTGGCAGTCACAAATTTTAAATGGCAGTGCATTTATGCTGTCGCTAGGAACATCCATGGTGATCCTAGGGGACATGGGTACTGAGACCTTCGCCGAAAACACCGATTTTTTTATTACCATCTCTGAAATCTGTTTGTTCGTACGGACAGACAGACACACAGGCTGACAGACGGACATGACTATATCGACTCGGCTTGTAATGCTGATCAAGAATATATAAACTTTATGAGGATAGCCACGCCTTCTTCTGCCAGTTACATACTTTTGCACAAACCCAATATACTCTTTGAGAGAGTATAAAAAACGAAGAGATAAATAATGTGAAGATTATTTAATGAATAAAGTAAATGAATTATAAAAGTATTATTAGTACAAAAACGATATTGAATTTGTTTATTTAAGGAAGGAGAATAATATAAATGAATTGATTTATAATGATTTAAAATACTATTTATTTAGATTATTTATTTATTGTATGTAGATTATTTATTAGTGTTTGTAGTTGGGCGGAACGTGGATGCGGAACATCGAAGCAGTGAACACTTTCCGGCGTGAACATGCCGCCCCCTTGCAACAATCCGCCTGGCCCGGCAGAGACGTGGATGGGGAGTGGTCGAGTTCTGGACCGCCTAATAGGGGCAGGAGCCAGAGGGAACCCACCCGAAGATTGTGCTCTGAGCGACAGGAAGATTTACAGTACTGGGAAGACAGCCAGCCTGGATGACATCCGGATAGACGTCACCCCCAAGGATAATGGACTCGACCGACGGCTGGTGGAATTGCCGATCAGCCAGTACCAGGTTGGTGAACTGGTTCCGCACGTTCTCCGTAGGTCCTCTTCAACCCTTCTTGGGAAAGGTTGCATTTATACGGCTCTCAGGTGCACACGCATCTAGCACGGCGCGTGCTTCAAATCCGTTGCCGACTCGGATGAAGGTCGTGGGCATCATCATCGTAGCCTGATGTTGGAGTAAAGAGGTCAACGTCGGTGCTCTGGGTGAACAGAACCTGATTGACATGGACCTCGGCTGGAGGATGAGACCGCCAAACAACGTTGCATCTCCGTACGGACGCCCGGTGGCGGGTGACAGCATTTAGCTGTCCCGTCGACGGATCGTTGATATGGATCAACGCGTGATGCTTCTCCCCGCAGATTCGGCAGTTGTCACTGCTGCGACAAGTGCCGGACGAATGCTCGTGGGCCAAGCAGTTGGGGCAGTATTTATTGACCAGCACTGCCCGCAGTCGTTTCACCGTTCGTAAATTGTGGAACCACCGACACTGGCGGAGCGCGTGAACGCCCTGGTATACACGGCAGCGGTATGAACCAACTCCTCGCCGACTGATCCGCTCTGCTTGTTGGGGCCGTGATTGTTTTGTAGCCATCTCTGTGATCCTGTCGGTCAAACTAGAAGGAGACGGTCGATTATTGAAGACGGTTATCTCGAACAGATAAAAGACTAGGACAGAACGAGAACACACAAACACGACATTGGAAGGAATGGCTGGACTACTTAGGAGGGGCAGTCCCGTAGAATCGGCTTCGCTTCAGGCCGTTTAATGATGCCACGAGAGGTTCGCACGTCGACAACGCGCACGAGACCGTCGGAGCCCGGATATACACCTTCAACGTGGCCCCAACGCCATTCAGTTGGAAGTAGATTATCCTTATATATAATGACTAAGTCATCATTCTAAAGATTGCGGTTCAGATGTTGCCATTTGTTTTGTTTATGTAGCTCCTTCAAGTATTCGTCCTTCCACCGGCGACAGAACTGATGATGTAACCTCTTGAGGCGCTGCCATTGCACATTGGGTCAGCGAGCCGATTTTTCGACGAAAACAAGAGTTTTAAAGCTAGGCTCTTGAAATTTGGTACATGTGATAGTGTAGATAGGATGCACATAAAAATATATCAAAGTTTCAGACCGATCTGACCACGCCTTTCCTAGCCGCCCATATGAGATAGGTTTCCTCCTATTTATAATTGTATGGTAATTAATAATGCTAGCATGCGTTAAATTCAAAATGTGTTTTTAATTCATTTTTTAATACTTAACCTTAATAAAAAATACCTTTGTAAAAAATAACAATGCATTCAAAAATTACTATAAATATTTATTTACATTTTTCAGAGTTCGAATCTGAGTCACTATCACTATTGTTAGCATCAAAATTAGGAACATTGTTATTATTGTTCATGTTAGAAAAATATAGCATGTTTGGTGATTCCAATAGTTCAATTACGTCTGCTTGTAGGGGAAGTTTATTTTGCTGACCCAATCTTTTTGTTAAATAGATGCTCGACACAAGAAGATCTGCGGAGTTCATTGCTCTGTGGAAAACATCTGTCATGTTGTTCTGTCGTGTACTTTTTCGAGCGTGTAACCTCCAGTCACTCTTGTAGTATTTGTTGCGAGCCTCTGAGGCGTTCTCGCCAAGAAAACCTAATGGAAGAATTGTTGATTCTATTATTTGGTAGCCGTGCATTAATAGTTTATGGACTGTTGCCGACATTGGAAACCATGGATACAAGGACATATAAAGTGTTATGGTTTTCTGACAATATTTTTTAAATTTTGTTTTATCAGTTTGTAGGTGACAAGAAATGGCAATTAAAATATTGTTAAAATATGCAATGAGAATTTTATCAAGACCTAAGATTTCAGCTAGTATCTTAGGTTATCCAAACGCCCTCCTTGCTGTATTACCGTCGTTGGTATTTCCATTGCCATTCTGCTTAGGCTTATCCACATGTAGAGCCATAGCATTCCACATCTGCTTCTGAATCGTGTTTTTTGTTTCGCCATTTCTTTTTTTCCATTTTCATCTATGCAATTTCATATGCAATTTTAAGAACGAATTCAAAAAATCGAATCCAAGCATGTAGAGGAGCATTGCACATCTGCTTCTGAATCGTCTTTTTTGTTTCACCATTTCTTTTTTACATTTTCATCAATGCAATTTCATATGCAATTCATATGCAATTTTAAGAACGAATTCAAAAAATCGAATCCAGCCATGTAGAGGACTTATGCCGTATTTGAATGCATCAGTCTTGGCTTAAAATTTGGTGAGTCGATTTGGGCATTTTCCATGAAGACTTTGCTCCACATATTGGACACAATTGGCTAGATTTGGTTTCAGTCAAAATATTTAAAACTTTTCCATCTAAAAGTGTCATTTGAAGATGATATTTAACTGAAATTGATTTTCCATTTACAACGCTGGAGAAATATGAAGACAAATCTTTTATTTGGTTATCCAATTTTTTCTCCTCAGCAAGAATATGGTCTGTTGTCTCTTATACAAACTCAAACTTGACTGGTCTACAAAATCTAATCGACTGAGGAGTACAATTCATCCAAAATACATTTCCAATATGGTCCATTAAATTTAGGGGGATTATTGTGGTCGCAAAAAGCGAGTCGTCAGAAAGCATTGAATCACCTGCCAAAAAATGTTGCTTATAGCTGCTTTGTCCAGTTGTTCGGTCAAATCCATAGCTTGCAATAAGGGTCAGACTTAAGTATTGCCATGCTGCTTAAATAAATCTTCTTGCATTTGAATTATTCGGCAACTAGTGTGGTCTAGAGGACTTTGCAGCGGGACTTAAGCAACTGACTCGGTTACATGACTTTTAGTCAACGAATTTTCAAGCAGATAAAGCCTCATCTCAATTTTCTCTTCTGAAAGGGACCGGCGTTAATATATTCAATGGGTGATCTTCCAATTGGTTTTGATGTTGACGGCTTTGGATTTGAAGGCAACAATTAACTTACTGTTATAGCCATATTGGACAAAAGCCATTCGGTATGCTTTGTCTTAAATCTGGGCATACTTCTATTATATTTTGCCAAGTTCTTTTGAATGTAAAGGTGAAAGCTTCTCACTTTGGTTTTTATTTCATCATTTTTCTCCGTGCATAAGTCGAATTCTTTCAGTTCATCAAAAATCCAACTTGAAAAGGCATATGCGCTACTATTGTTTTGTCTGTAGATATCAAGCTGTTGCTCATAGGCGAACTTAAGCACAGCTTCAATATTAGAGTTTTATACAAATCGGAGCAAAATGGAGCAATAAAAGTTTTTAAAATTAGTTTATATGCACTTGGCACTGTAATGACACATAATTACTTTAGAAGGTCTAGAAGGTTAACCTTTTTTTCACTTTTGGACAACACAAATAAACGCACACAAAAAATTAACAAACATCAACAAAATATTTTTTAATACAAATATTCTAAGTACCTTGGCCTTTCTTTTCCCTAATTTGATTGAAAGTTGCTTAAACTACAAAAAATTTTGGCACGCTCTCAAGTAAACAAAAACTTTCCCGCCCTTTTTAGTTTCGCACGCATGCAATCAAGCAGCTGCCATTAAAGGGCTGGCAAACTTACAGAGATGCATCAAAGCAATTAAAATCTTTTGATTTATTTTAGTCTAAGTATATACTGTTCAAATTTTACTATTAAAATAGGTTTACTTTCTATAAAAAATTTGAATTTTCGTCTAAAAATCGACTCGCTGGCCCAATGTTGGTTGGTTGATTAGGGACATCGGTTTTTCATGGATCTCAGGCTTCACCCATGGACAAAAGGGGGCCTCCAGTAAGAAAATGAGGGCTTAAAGCAAGCAAATCAGCCGACTCCTCGGACATAGGGGAAATAGGTCGGGAGAGTAAGCATGGTTCCACCTTACACAATAGGGTCGAAAGTTTCTCAAACGTTTACTTAACTCCGGAGGTGGACTAACAGAAAAGTGCCTTCAAGCTATTGACCCCCGCCTCCCACAAACTTTCCATGTGAGGGGCGCTAGGTGGAATGAGTTCACATGAGAGAATCTGAGATCCGTTCGCCTGTCGGATTGTTTGGTGGTATCCAAGAAGTCCTTATCTAAACAAGTAGACTCTCCGACCAATGTTTTCCCATTGTCGGAATAAATGCGCTGGGGACACCGGCGTTACGCGACAAGGTGGGAAAACGCTGGGAGGAATTTCTCGGTCGTGAGGTCGGTGGTAGCTTCCAGATGGATGAACTTAGTGGTTAAACACACAAAGACACAGACGTAACTCTTGGTAATTAAACATGCACGTCCTGTATAGTTCTTTATTTCGATTGGACTTGCGAAATCGACGCCGGTATGAGTGAAGGGTCTGGAGAAGGTTACACTATGGAAGACGTCCCATTAATTGCGAATTAAGCTGGCGCCTATACAGAATGCACCGTTTGCAGGATCCACCCTAGGAATCCAGAATTTGGAGCTGACTACTCGAAGCATAAGTTGATTGCTTCCGTGAAGTGTGATCCGATGAGTAAATCGTACAAGCATAAGGAGAATTGTCCCCCACATAATTCGAGGCGCGGGAGCCTCGGTTAGCCAAATAAGCTGCATAAATATTTTGGAACGGATGACGAATGGGGCTAACCAACCGGCCGGGACGAAAAGCTTCGCAATCTGAGACAAGACTATTCTTTTAGTAATAATCGTTTGAACCTCTGGTTCGAGCGGAACAAAAAAGATGGTAGATGTTCTCGACGTCTTGGGCAAGCTGCAGAAGCACTTGAATTGCTAAAAAAGGGGCGCAATTTACACCGAACGTAACTGTTTGAAGCTCATAATCAGTGAGCAGTGCATTTTCATCCCGGAAAAGGATTCGCTGAAAGGGTGTATGCTTCGAATCAACTATGACTTGCCTGTACATCTTCGTTACATCGGCGTTAAAAACATAGCGAAAGATTCTCACCTCGAGGATCTGCATCGTGAAGTCAGCTTGAAGCGTTTGGCCGGTGTGTAAAACATCATTGAGGCTGACTCCATTCGTGGACGGACAAGATGCGTTAAAGACCACGCGGGTTTTAGTTTAGGTATTTTCAGGCTTGAACATGGCATGGTGCGGCAGATAAAAATTCAAGGTGTCGGTTGGAGGCGAAACTCGGATCATATGACCCAACTCGATATACTCTTGCAGGATAGCATTATAAGTGATGTTTAGGAAGGATTTTTCTGCAAACGGGCCTCACTCCTTAAGAACTGAGCCGAGGCAATCGATCATGAAAGCCTGGGGCAATGTTCTGCGGAGCCTTGAATGGTAGTGACACAACATATGTATATACCATCGCGCCTCCTTCTGGTGCTGTCCGGAAAGTGTTTTACGCACTTAATATCCAATTCTCTTCCCAGTTTTACTGGGAGATCTTCCACCGCCCAAAACTTGGTGAGAAGTGTGTCCAGGCTGATCTCCTGTGTGGACAGACACGATATAGATGGTGATGGCTTCCTGAGGATCGGACCACTAAGAACCCACCCGAAAATGATTTCTTGTGCAAGCAACGAGCTACAAATCTGAATTTGGACCCCATCCAAGATAATAGAAGGGAGCATGTTAGTCCCGATTAGCACATCAATCTGTGAGCTTTGATGAAAAAGTGGATCAGCCAATTGGAGGTTTGGGAAATCCTGTAGTATACGGTCAGGAATGGAAATGGACGGAAGGGCTCAGTCAATCGGATAATATGAGGGCTACTGTATCAATGCACAAAGACTGCCTGGTAGGCGGAGTGAATTGCCAGTGGCATGTCATCAGAGAACGGGCGGAGACCGAGCCGTTTAGGCCACTGACTTGCGCCGTGACGAGTCGATAGGCCGGTCGAATGAAGTGGAACATACGTTCGGAAATGAAAGGGCCCCCGATCAGTAATCGATCAGAGCGCGAGCCGGGTAGCTGGTACCCTATTGCTTAATGTTTATCCTTGCTGCGCCTAGGCAGTGCACTGCATTCGGCAGTGCAGCTTTCGCGAGCAGCAGTTCAGTTGTAATTTTCGTCTCGCTTAAACCACACAATCGCTGCCAAGCCTTTCCGCGATTGCCTGTCCAACAATAAATTGTATTGTTTAAGAACTTGCAATTTGTTCTTATTTAAAAGTAGTTTACGATTTTTTAACATTATTTTCCATTATTCTAACTACTAATATTTATGATTCAACAATAGTGTTCTTCGGAAATGCGAACAGAGGTCGAATTATTTTCTATATATATATAGTGGACTGTATTCGGATGGATTCAGCAAAAACAATAAAATGACAGCATGTATCAGCAGCGACTCAATGCACGAATCCAGTACAACAAAAACAAAAAAAAATCCCAAAACCGATGAAGGAAATTCTGAGTTTATTATAGAGTTTATTGTTACCATTTTTTTTTTTTTTGTTTTATATACATACATTATTATTATGATTTATTTTCTTATTATTTATTTTCTTTATTTTCGATAGTTTCAATTTGGAACGCAAATATGCCGATTGTTCCTAATTTGATACGGCGAAGCCGATTTTTTGAGGGTATCGATATGTGTGGAGTAGCGATTGTTAATAAGACAATGTTTGCTAGAGCAGGAATAATCGATATTTCGTAGATATAGATGTCGGAAATTATCAGATAGATTCGATATATGCGTAAATTCCGATATTCGATATCAACGTGCAGATATAGTGCACCGATAGTTTAAGCGTATCTCTGTGGAATGCAGATAGTGGAGACCATACTGCAAGAAAATATTGGGATTGTGTAAAAGTATGTAACAGGCAGAAGGAGGCATGGCAGACCCCATAAAGTATATATATTCTTGATCAGCATCACAAGCCGAGTCGATATAGTCATGTCCGTCTGTCCGTATGAACAAACAGATTGCAGAGATGGTAAAAGCTACAAGTTCGAGCATGGTTTCAATCGATCACATATTTAGTCAGTCAATACAATAATCTCTGTTTTCTTCGATGCCACTCCGCATTCACCTACAATGAGCAAAAAACTAGACACACTTCGGAAAAAATCGGTGTTTTCGGCGAATGTCTCAGTAAGTATGGAACCTAGGATTACCAATTTTGTTATGGTAGTTCCTATCGACATCATAAATGCAATAGCATCAAAACTTTTGGACTGCCACGCTCCTTTTCCCACAAATAATAAAATAATTTTAAAACTTCAATGCCATTTTCAGAGCATTTGTTCTTATCGACCAGTATTATAGTTTATAATTCGTGTGAAGACTAACTATATCAAACTATCCTGAAAGGTGCAATAAAATCGGACTATAGGAAGAAAACTGGAAGCGTTACAATATTGAGAACTCAATATCAATATATGAGTGCAAGCGAGACAAACATACAAGCAGATGTTCGAAAGTTGTCGCTGCCTGTGTGGCGGCAGCTCTGCCCGCGGACGCTGGCCGCGCCGAATACACATACATACATATATGCATCATACATCATAGTCCTGAAGGACGCTTGCTTCAAATGGAGCGAAAAAGGCCACACCGCCAAATCATGCAGAAAGTCTTTGGGTGGCTGCAGCATTTGCACACGGTCAAATAAGAACTCGACGGACCACGTGGCCGGCAACTTTAAACACCCTGCTTACCGCGAAGCCATAAAATGAAATTGTAAGGACGATCCAAATCAACCTTAACCACTTAATTGCTGCTCAATTCCTTTCGGTGCAGTCGAGAAGGGAGACGGACTCAACTATCGCTATCCTAAGCGAACCCAACCACCGTGAGTTTTGCTGCCCAAGGACCTGGGTCTCCGACATCAGTGGCAACGCCGCGCTGTGGTCATGTGCAGCTTCGCCAACTGCTTTTTACGACGGAAAACCGTTCAATGGTTTCCTCCGTGCCAACTAGGGCGGCATGTGGATTTACAGCTGCTACTTGGCTGCCAGCATGGATCTTCTCGCGTTCACATCCATCCTCGAGGAGCTTGCGTCGTTGGACATCGTGCTTCTGAACTTTGGCTCGCAGTACACATTCAGCAGAGGTGACATGAGGTCAGTCGTCGACTTCACACTTGCAAGCCAGACAATCTCAACTGGGGCATCATGGGAAATATGTGATATATACACCGCAAGCGATCACGTCGCAACTCTGGCCAACTTCTCGAGCACTGCGCGTTGATATGCGAACAGCTTGCACAACACAAATGCACACCGCGCTGACAGAATGAATAGCGATTCGTTTGCTACAGCACTCAACATCTCGAATATCAAACATCTAGATGGCAGCCAGCAAGAAGGAATGCTTCCTCCGCGTATGCAACACAGCCGAATATGACCCATGGGGCAAAGCCTTTAAACGGTAGTGAAAGCACTTGGGGCTAACAGGCGCCTTGCACCAACAAAACAAAGACGAGCTCAAAACCATCGTCGAATATCCGTTCCCATCTAACCCATCTCCAGTAGATCCACAACTAACGCATAACAGCACATCCAGCCCGATTAGATTCCAGGAAATTTCAGCAGCCTAAGTCCTCTCGGTAGCCAGAGATATTAAGGTAATCAAAGCTCCTGTCCCGGACGGCATCCCAAACCGCGCGGTAAAACTGGCACTCTCGCTGTATCGTGCGGCATTTGAGCAATTTTTCAACGCGTGTCTTCAAGCGAAAACGTTTCCCAAAATTTGGAAACAGCAGTTCCGGGTACTTCTACCGAAACCCAGAAAGTCGCTGAGTGAACCGTCGTCTTACAGGCCTATATGCCTCATTAACAATGGGCAAAGTCTTTGAAAGATTAATCTACACAAGAATGGAGGATTTAATCAAACGCAGCGGCGGGCTCTCCCCTAACCAGTTTGGCTTTAGGAGAGCAAGGTCCACTATTGACGCCATTGGTATAGTAACCGACATAGCCTCAAGAGCCATCCAAGGGACGAGATGGCAAGGAAGCGCTAAGCAATTCTGTCTGGTGCCCACACTCGACGTGAAAAATGCCTTTAACATGGCAAGTTGGGACAAGATTGTTCAGGCTCTCCACGGATTTGGCGTTCCGCCGTACCTCGTCGACCCCGTCAAAAGCTATTTCCGGGATAGGGCTATCCAGTATTTCACCACTGATCCAGTATTTCCCACACCGTCAGTGCGGGCGTCCCCCATGGATCCATTCTTGGACCCCTGCTCTGGAACGCCATCACGGTTAGGGCCAAGGAGCTACACTCTGCCGAGAGTACCTGCAACGCATGCATTGTTGCCGTTCAACTCTGGCTATCCCTTGCTGGCCTGGCGCTCGCCGCCCACAAGACGGAAACGGTCCTTAAAGGCAGTCGAAAAAAAGGTAGAGACTGCAGTAATCACATTGGCAACTCTACAATAAGGTCCAAGCGCGCGATAAAGTACGTTGATCTTATTATCGATACAAGGTTGTCTTTCAGGGAACACTTGGACTACATCTCCACCAAAGTTGCATCAACGAGAAAGGCCCTCTCGAGGATAATGCCAAACACCAGAGGCCCCAAGCAACACCAGCGCCAGCTCCTCATGAGCGTCCTATATGCAGCTCCAGTCTGGTCGAAAGCCATGAATGTACCTAGCTACACCCGCGGAATCCGATCAACATACAGGCTCAACGCTATTAGAGTGTGCTGTGCATTCCGCACAATATCAGATGACGCCGTGGCGGTCCTGGCTATAACGATCCCTCTAGAGGATCTGGTAATAGAAACTACGCCTATATTCAGGTCCATGAAGCAGCACCCAGATGACAGACCTTCATTAAGCCGACTACGCGCAGACGCCATTGGGACTTTCACCGTACCCGGTGGGACAGCTCCCCTAAAGAACGTTGGACTTATCGGCTCATCCCAAATCTGGCTATCTGGCTTAACAGTAAGCATGGGGAGGTGAATTTTAACTTGACCCAAATCCTTTCTGGTCATGGATGCTTTAGGAGCTACCTAAAACGATTTAGCCACGACACTACCGACCTTTGCCCATCCTGTGGCACCGGAGTCGTGGAAGACGTACACCAAGCAGTATTCCAATGCAAGAGATTCGCACCTCTGAGAGCGTGATTAGAGTCCTGTTTTGGCGTCCCCTTCACAGCGTCAAATCTGGTTAACATAATGTTGATTTCTCCACCGAACTGGGAAGCAGTGTGCTCCATTGCAGCAGAGATGATTACTGCGATGAGAAGGGAGGAACGATTGAGAAGTTGTCCCTCTTAGACGCTATAGATGGCGCCAAAGTGCCTGCGAAGCATTGCCTAGCGGTCGTACCGCTGGGAACTAGCGCTGCCTCTAGCATACCAACTAAGCTGTGCATATAAATGTTGTAGTTATAATTGAATAAAAAACAAAAAAAAATTGCAACACATATTGTCAAACATATGTGTATTCGCATACAAACAAACAGATGTATATTTGATCATGCTTAGATTGTTTTTGTTTCAACGTGTTTTAATGCAAGTACTACCCATTGTAATATACGATATTAATAATTTAATCTAGAAAAAAATGCAGAGAATATTAACGGTCGGGCGTGCTTGACTCCAATTTCTTTCTTGTTAAGGTTACGAATAGGTTCGGCTTGAGGCTTACAACTCTCCAGGATTAAATGACCGACTGAAGTGAAAAGAGACAAGAGCAAGATAAAAAAATAATTGTGATTGCATTATCCATATCTCACACATGAACAGCCGGTACCAGTCAGTCTGGGATAGCAGTACATTTAACTTGTTAAAGTCGGCTTTCCGAAACTGACGAAATCGCTTAGTAGGTTTACTACTAGTAGGGGTCACCCGAGCAGATAATCAATCAACACTTCCAAAATCGCGTGACAAGGATCTTCAGGATTCGATAAGGGTTTTATGCGGGAAACTGAAAACCAGGAAGTATCCAAAACAAAAATAAAATCCAGCATTTTATTTAAAGAGTTTGGAATAGCATTGTATTGAAGCAATGAAATTCCAAACAGATCGTCATGAAAATCATGCTGAGTCGTGGGGGTCAACACGACAGAGTCGGGAAACGAAATCCATGTAGTACCTGCAATATAAAAATCGCCAAGAACTACAAGAAAGTCACGATCGGATAACATAGACGAAACTGATTTAACAGCAGAAAAGTGTAATAAATAAAGAGAACAGCCAGAAGAAGGAGGAATATGGGAGTAGGTAATGAAAACTCTAATATTATTTAGGCATAACTTAATAGCAACAAATTCAATATCCACAGAGCCATTGGTTGTTACTTCTTCCGGGGATAAGTTAACATCGACGGCAATAAGCACACCACCACCTCGACGAGATGAACGATATTTTTTATATATGGCGAATTTATTGAAAAGGAATTCCGAGTCGAGAACATCGAGTCTAACCATGTTTCAGAAAAGGCCACGACATGAAATGGAAAAAACAGACTATTTGAATACATGTTGCTAAGCTTACTACGAAGGCCTCTTACATTTTGATAGGCAAACGAGAGGGAGGAACTCAGTATTTTTCTGGAATCAGAGGCCGGGACAGGGTTAGAAGGCAGTGCAATCGGAGTCCGATTTCTTTTCTTCGCTGTATACTCCTTTATTATTAAATGGTCCGGTCAAAATTCTTTACAACAAATTGTACTAAAATATTTGGCAGGAACACTTACTTCAAATGAGGAAATTTCCCGATGATAAGAGAACTTACATTTTTCCACCGTAATATTTGATTCAGATTTAGCCTGAATAAAGGCTTTGACATCCATCATCCGATGTGGTATCAGGGGCAAGCCTGGAAACAAATAATTGTTTCTTTTTATCAGACACTGTAATTACTTCCGTGGAAGCAACAGCTCTGATAGACTCATTGCTTGATTCGCCATCTGCAACAGTATTCACAAGTAACGAATCAGAAACTATTACTTCGGGAATCGCGGGGACAACTTCGGTGGGTAAAATAAAGTTGTCATCACTACTACCGACGTTGTTGGTATGTGATGAGGGACTAAAAGTTCGTTAGGACCAATCGACAATCTTAAATTGGCCTTTCTACGCTTTGGAGAATCATTTAAGATATTTAGGTCTTTAAACTCCTTATCCAAAGCTGCGAAACTATCGGATAGACTTTTAAATCTGCTAAATAGGTCGCCAAAGCCTCTTTAAGTGTGTCGCATGAAGCTCAAAATGTCTCCACTTTAAACCTGATTTTGACTCAATCAGGTCGATAATCCGGCCGTTGAGGCCTGCACATTTTTCATGTGAAACATTTTCACATAGCCAGCAGCAAACAAAACCCGTCTTAACATTTGTTCGCACCAGGCAATTTGTACTATAGCAGACGGAGGTAATTAATATAAGCAAAAAAATATAATAAAATAGAATATATACAAGCTAATAGGCACTGTTGAAATAATAAATTAGTTGAAAAATAAAAAGGCAAGCTAGGGTTAATGTGCAAGCTACTGATTTTTACTTACGACAATAACAAATGTAATGCACAAAAACAAATTATGCGCTGGCAAGGCGACCGAAAACAAGAAAAACGGAATAACCGGTCAACACCAAAAATATGACAATAGAGCGCGGTAAAACAGATGAGAGCGCGACGGGAGCATAAATATAGAAGAGAGCACGAAGATAGCGCCGAGATAATGTTTACACAAACAAAATGCTAGCACAAGCAACGGCGTAATATTAGAAGAACAATTACACAGCGACAAACAAACGCAGAAATAAGTAAGCAAACTGTTTAACTGTGGAAATGTTGTTGCTTTGAAAAAAAATTATTAAAAATTGCCTTTAAAGTTTATTAAAACAATGTGTATCAACACAACCGATGTAGCACACAATGTTGCAAAGGAATTAAGCAAGAAATATGATACGAATTAGAGCGTTTAAACGAGGAAAACTTGAAATGAAATAGAAACGATGTTAAACACGTTCGTCAGCAAAATCGAATCGAAACGAAAAAAAAAGATAAAATATTCTGTCCTGGTCGCTGGTCGAAAAAATGTAACGATAATTATTTAACAAAAAACACTTTTTACCACCTTGGTACGTCCTATTCTCGAATATGGATCTTGTTATTGGTCTCCCCAATACAGGATTCATCATGATAGTGTTCAAGCACGAACATATTATATTAACAGAAATTAACGACGCGGCGATTATTTTAAGATACGATGTTAACCCAAAATTTATAATCTTAGAATATATTTGTTTATCTATGCTTTTGTGCTCAACCAAACAAGTCTTGATGTCCATTTATTCAATAGAATAGAATCTGTTCAAAAACAATTCCTACTTTTTGCCCTAAGTGCCGACAACTGGAACCCTAATATACGCTTGCTATCTTATTGTTGTAGACTTTTACTAATAAATCTTCCTTCATTGTCTGATAGTAGGACGGTGATCGGTGTGATTGTCAACGGTGAAATTGATTCTTCCGAGTTAATCAGCCAGATAAGTTTCGCTGTTCCAATCAGACCCACTTGAAACTTTCTTCCCTCTACAACCCTATACTATTAACTTTGCTATTCACGATCCTGTCCGAGTCCTATATAGTAACTAGAAAAATTTGTTTCGAGTGTAAGGTAGTTCTACTTCGATCCCTTTCATTAGAACATCTCTTCTTTGTCACCTGTTTAGTTATTAATTAATATAGTTTAAATTATTATATTATGATATGATGTTTTGTATTTATATATATTGTAATTGTTTTTGACTAATAAATTCTTTCCGGGTCTTTCGTTAGCCGTACGTAATGCGGTGTTCTCCTCGGCCGGTTGGGCCTGCATTGTGTACAGAGTCTTGCTCGGTAATAAGTACATTGCTTGGTGTTGGTGGACCCCTTGAATGTACTGTCTCGTTATTACATTAACGTCCAAAATAAACTGGCTGCCTGTCGTCGCCTTCTGGAAGGCACGGCCGCTGTCCTTTCGTGCACAGTTACTGTGCAAAATTATAACGACCTGAAGTCTGTACTGATTAGAGACTTTGGACGGTCATGTAGCATCGTCGAATTATATGTAGCACTTCGGAACTCTCGTATAGAGCCCGGATACGATATTTACGGAACGCCTTAGATATGCAGGATATTGCCATGAGTGCCACAATTCCGGAGATAGAAATGGATCATCAGATGATCCATCCATGATGATAGAAATTATTTTCGATGACCTTCGAGATAACAGTCTGGCCGTGCGCATGTTATAGGCTGCCCAAACCAAACTGATATTTTTATTTTTCATTTAATTTTACTGTTGTTAATTTTTGCAACTTGAATTAAATTGCTATTATTATTTACAAATTGAATTATACCTTAAGTTATAAGTGTTACGGGAGGCAATGGGGGTAAGGTCCACATCCGGATTCGAACTCGCAGATTGTAAAGTTATATTTGTGACAACACGGCAGCTTAGATATCTGAGCTACTATGATCCGGTGGATGAATTAGGGACTCTTTTGGAACTATACTGAAGATGTTGAGACCAGTCTGCCGCGACTAAACAGACTGCTTCTGTGAACTATCTCCACATCAACAATGAACAACTGGTATTTTACTTCTACAAGTGTTAGCTACTTCAGTCAGTGCCCAAATCCCATACGGCCAGACAGGTCATGTGTATCGAAGCTGTCCTTGCCGAATAAAAATTTACGTCACCATCAATCCCGCCGCTACGCAAGACATAGGAGTTAAGTTAGAGCCGCAGCGGTAAGTTTTTTAGGATGTTCTCTTATTGATTCTTGCAGTTCTAGGAATTTTATTCGTCAATCTGAAGTACTGTACAAATGTCGTTCTGTGCCATCACTGTTAAACTGCCGTGGCTTAGGTATTAAACGACTTCTATCTTTTGAAACAATGCAATGTGCAGTTATTATTTTCGACAAAATTCAGAATTAGAACGCTGTCTTTGTCTTTTCCATTTCTTCCGCCGATTTGTACCCGGCCCCGTGCAGCGTGTCATTTCCTAGAAACGCAATTAAATTCGACCCCGTCAGATCATTGGTGATCGACGTACTTGCTTCACTTCCGCCGAATTTGCTGATTTTCTGTAGTCTCATATATAATAATTCAAGTACAGAATGCTACTGTCTCTGCAGGCACGAACAATAAATACGATATGTTATTCGAAGCTCTAAACAGTATATGTGGCCTCTGTCCGACAGAAATTGCGAGTCTAACAAAGGAATGCAATTCCAGTGTGATATGCAACATTAGTTCGTGGCTAGAATTTGAATCAAGTCAGTTTCCATGTGAGGAGAGCCGAGCTATAAACAGTGTTGCCGTTTCGTCTTATTTTCGGCCAGATCTGGCTTATTTTCAAGAACGATTGCGAATTAAATTCGGAAATGGCGGATAGCCGAAAATCTGGCTTTATTAAGAATCGAAACAGCCAATTTTTAGCTTATTTAATATTTCACTTTAGTTGTCATAATAAAGTTACTCAAATACCGATTAACTGACAAAATAAGTCTGGCAAATATTTAAGTCTTACATCACTAATTTCTGCAATACTTCCATCTCTAACTATCTTGCTGAAATGGATTGTCTAATTGTAAAAATGCCTCAAGAAAATTAAAAAAAAAATTTGTTTGATACGTCTTGCTACAGAGCTCAGAATTCAAGGAATAGGTGAAAAAGGACTTGACCGATTTGATGTGGGCTTCTTGCAGCTATTACAAGTGTAGCACCAACGCTAAACTGTGTGATTTGCGGGCACATGCAAATTTCCAAGAAGCAAACCAGAACCCTAAATGCTTCTGGCCAAAAGAACAAAATTAAATTTAAAAAAAAAATGCCGACCTTCAACTGCTTCAAATCTATAAGAACTGAAAATATTGTAGATAATAAGTATGAACAGTCTGTAGACTATCTAATATCAGACTTAATCATTTAATTTAAATCAATGTATGAAGTTTAAATTTCTTTTGCTTTTCTTATATTTTTCATAAGTATAAAATCATGTTAAATATATATGTTTTTTATAATTTAAAACCTTAAAAAAAAATCAGATTATTTTCAGCTATTTTTTTCTGGGATTTAGCTTATTTTGGCTTGTTTTTTTGCTAATTCAGCTTATTTTGCTCGGTAAAAAACGGCAACACTGGCTATAAAGTATTTCTGTAAATGAAAATATCGATTACGCCTGGTAAGTAAGCCAATCTCAGTAGCTCTGAGTACATATCGTAAGTCTAATATTTAAGTATCGATTGTTAGATTAAGAATTATCGAACCGTATTTGAAATAGATCACACTAATTATCCTCTTTTTCAGTGACGCTCACAAGACCAGAATTGATCTCTTGGAAAATTTGAAGAAAACCGATAAAAATAAAAGCCATCTTGTATTATTTATCGATTATCGTCTTTTACACTTAGTTCATATTCAAGCTATATTTTTTACTGATTCTGTAAAACAATTCAGAATGATATAGTTGACGACTTTGGACCAAACTTGGACACTATGTGAATTCTATGCTAATGTTATTTTTACGTGTTAAACCTTTAAATGAACGTAGAACGCCCTTAGCTCTACGTGCCAAACAACAAAAACAAATTTGTACTGATTGGTAGTTTTATCTTTCATTTCATCTCCTAGATTTGAAAGAGACGGTTTAAAAGATAAAGTTCAATCAATCGAACTATTTTAAGCATAACTTTAAGTTTAGAATTTCACAAGTGTTTTGCGAAGCTTCCCTAGCTTTCTGCCTTGTCATAATGAAGAAGGATTTTTTAATCTTTCCACATATTTGTGATGATTCCTGGGGCCAGTCTTTAAAGGGTTACATTTAGCTTAAATCGCTATTTGTTTTTTTTTTTGTCACAATTTAAATACATGCGTAAAGCTCTTAATGTAGTGTAATGAAAAAAAACTTATATATTCACGAAAGTTTGACATGTTCACCAAAGAAGTGCAGGGATACACCGCATGTAAAAATACCCAAAACACACACAGAGTATTTTGCGTCTTGAAACATTTTTTACTCTACCCTAAAAGTATCGGATATTTTTTTACTTTATTTTCGTTTTAATATTTTCAGAAAAGATATTTTTTTACCCACTCATATTTTTACCTACTCATGTTTTTACTTACTCGCGTATATACCGCATCACATTTTTACTCGGAAAAACCGCCCTTGTGAAGTACAAGTAAATTTGTACTCGAGGGTTTTTCTATTTGCATTTTTTTTACTAGATCGTTTTGTGCGTGTGTCGTCTTGCGCCGATATGCGCCGAATGTTATGAATAAATAAATAATTGTTTAAGTTAGAAGTAAAACAAATTGCATTAGTAAATTGTTTTCATCAAAATTATACATAAAAGATAACAATCGCAATTTCTATATTTAAATATTCACATTAATAAGAAATGAGATGAGCAATAGATTACAGGTTGATTATGGGACACCTGTTTTGTTATTTGTTGCCTGGGTATTCTAAGCCTGGCCTGAAGAAACCTTGTATCTAAAAAATGTCAACTCTCAAAATGCATATTGTACCAATGTTGGCTATTTGGTTTTTTGGGCAAAACCCGAAACTGTAATTTGCTACCTGTTACATACATTCTCCCTAATGCAAAAACCCTTTATATCATCTAACGCGCGCTGTTAAATTTTCCGATAATACTCGAGTAATTTCGCTTCAAGTAAAAAAATATTCAAGTAAAGAAATATCCGATCACATTTTTACTCAAAATTTTTGTGTATGAGTAAGACTGCTACCGCATTTTCTGTGTGTATGACTCGTGTACAGAAAACCACTACTCGTGCAATTCTCTGATGTTCACCTGTAAGCGGGCTAATATTGGCCATTGGTCTTGGGCTATCAAAACTAAACTGGCGAAATTTACGATTCTGTTATAAAGTACTTTGGGTATCGATACTCGATAACTCAAACACTAATGTCATTCATAAATATCGTGTTTATAAATTCACGTGCATGGAGATCTATGTATTTCATCTATCTATCAAAATCACAGTTGTAAATGGCATTTACGAAATGCCATCATTTTTAGATTAAAGGAATAATATGGTTTTTAACCAGAACTGCAAAAACCGGAAACATTACTTCAGCGTCTAATATGTACAATAAATGTCAATTTTGATGTGTGATAATTTCAATGCTTTTTTTTTTATTTATAATGTTGGCAAGTTAATATTGCATATTTAATATTTAAACAAAACAGTAATGATGAAAGTAAATATCACAACAATTTTGCTTATATGCTTTGGTCAATTTACTGATCATGTTGCACAAGGTATGCCAACTAGTCCGTGTCCAAAAATTTTTCAATACAGATTTGATGGATATGAATGGTTTGGAATAGTTGCAATTAGAAATGATGATGTACAAGGCTTACATATTCGAGTACTGCTTTCTATGCGCGGTAAGCCGCCGACTGTAAGTAAAAACATATACTGCATATTTAAATAATAAAAAATACAACATTTTTTAGAATTATATTGGTGAAATAGAGCTTTTAACTAGACGATTAACAAGACATTCCCCTGTATTTTACAAAATTCGGTTTCCAAAGCATATTTATCCTCCCAATGTTGTGCTCATTTCAACTCACAATCAGATCGTTTGCATCGGATCTGCGGGTATGCAGAATAATATAAATTTGCTAAATTATCAATCATTTACCTTTTACTATTTTAGATCTAAGCATTTTTATGACTCAAATTCAACTGGAGCATTCACGAAAATTTTCATTAATGCCGGACGAAAATTCTTCAAGTCCAATAGTGTCTAAACAAAATGTCGAATACGGAATGGCTGTTAATATGAAACCGCCATCAAGCAATGAGTTTAGCCATGGGCCTAACATTCAGTTAAAAAAGTATGTATTTGTAGTAGTGTTACATAGTTGATTTCGGTAATGCCAACTATTTTTAAGATTTGGACTCTATAAAACGACTTTTTAATTACAATGCAGTTAAGACTAGTAAATGCGTGTATGCTGATAAACATTCGAAGAATTATACCGGCAATATGTTGTTTTTTTTTATCATCTTTCCATTCCAGAAGTAATTTAGAGTTGAACATTTTCTGTATCTTCCCATTTGAAAGGTTCCCAGATTGCCAGTGGAGTAGCGTGCCTTAAGGGGCACGTATTAAAATTTGCGTGGGCCCTTATGAAAGGTGATGATTTCTTACAAAATAAAACGCATTGCTTGCCTAATTCAAAAAAAAAATTATTCATTATAACCTTTTCCAACATTTGTAAAAACATTTGAAGTACATGAACACTTTACTTGCTTTTCGACAAACAGATTTATTAAATTGTGTATAATTGGTATTAATGTTTTCTTAAGTTTCAGCCTCAATAGACAGTTTGTTTGTTCGGCGTTCATTTCCTATCGAAATTATTAAGTAATTTTTTATCAGGTTTATTTTGAAAACTTCTTTCAACAGTTGCAATTAAAAAGCATTCTGTTCTTGCCTCCGTCAAACTGGGTTCACAACTGTCCAATTTATATCAATGAGTTACTTAATAGAATGAATTTTTATATTCTCTGCAAGAGTGGGTTTACGCAAAAGTATGTAAAAGGCAGAAGGAGGCGTGGCAGACCCCATAAAGCATATATATTTTTGATTAGCATCACAAACCGAGTTGATATAGCCATGTCCGTCTGTTTGTCTGTCTGTCCGTATGAACAAACAGATTTCAGAGATGATAAGAGCTACAAGTACTCACATTTCGCTTCTGATAAACTTAATAGACCCCTCTCCTCTTTTTTATACTCTCTGCAAAAGCATATTGGGTTTGTGTAAAGTAAAAAAATCGGTGTTTTCCGCGAAGGTCTCAGTAATTATGGCGCCTAAAATCACCAATTCTGGTATGGAGGTTTCTAGCGACAGCGTAAATGCATTGGCATTTAAAATTGTGGACTGCCCCGCCCGTTTTTCCCACAATCAATAAAATAATTTGCAAACTTCAATACTGATCTTAAGGCATTTGTTCTTACCGTACAGTATTGTAATTTATAATTCGTGTGGAGACTAACTACATCAAACTATCCTGAAAGGTGCATTGAAATCGGACTTTAAACAAGAAAACTAGATGCGTTACAATATTGATAATTGAACGCAATATCAATGTATGAGTGCAAGCGAGACAGAAACATACAAGCACATGTTCGAACGTTTTCGCTGACTGTGTGGCGGCAGCGCTGACCGCAGACGCTAGCCGCGACGAATACACACATACATACATATATGCATCAAATATTGTCATTCGTATGTGTATTCGCATACAGACAAACAGATGTATGTGTGATTATGCGAAGATTGATTTTGTTTCAACGTGTTTTAATGCAAGTGTAATACATTGTAATATCTCGATGCCGATTTTAATAATTCAATAGGGAAAAAACGCAGAGAGTATTATACGTTCGGGCGTGCTCGACTGTACTTTTCTTTCTTGTCTTACTTGTAGTGAAATGAAATGTCGCTTGAGCGCTGCATTTTTTGAAGCATCAGAATATAAATATGCAGGCAAATACAGAGTATGAAAAATACTTACTCATAATACTTGAGCGACGTTTTGACGTTGGGAAATTGAACAGCTTGCGTTAGATGATAGGGGTTTTTGCATTAGGGAGAATGTATGTAACAGGTAGCAAATTACAGTTTCGGGTTTTGCCCAAAAAACCAAATAGCCAACATTGGTACAATATGCATTTTGAGAGTTGACATTTTTTAGATACAAAGTTTCTTCAGGCCAGGCTTAGAATACCCAGGCAACACATAATAAAACAGGTATCCCATAATCAACCTGTAATCTATTGCTCATCTCATTTCTTATTAATGTGAATATTTAAATATAGAAATTGCGATTGTTATCTTTTATGTATAATTTTGATGAAAACAATTTACTAATGCAATTTGTTTTACTTCTAACTTAAACAATCATTTATTTATTCATAACATTTAACAAGCCCAAAACAAAATATCGGCACAAGACGACACACGCACAAAACGATCAAGTAAAAAAAATGCAAATAGAAAACCCTCGAGTAAAAATTTACTTGTACTTCACAAGGGCGGTTTTTACGAGTAAACATGTGATGCGGTATATACGCGAGTAAGTAAAAACATGAGTAGATAAAAGTATGAGTGGGTAAAAAAATATCTTTTCTCAAAATACTCAAACGAAAATAAGTAAAACAAGTAAGAAAGGCTACAGTCGATCGAGCCGACTGTAAAAGACCCCGTACTCTCATAATAATGCGCATTTGTATTTAATTTGAATTAAAATTTTATAACGAAATTTAAAAATTAAAATTTATATGTATATTTTGAATTGATATTTAAAAAAAAATTATATTAGCAAATTCTCATTGTCAGCATTCGAACCTACGACCCTGAGGCAACGATTTCACATCGCGCCGACACTCTACCATTCGCACCACGCACCACTTTCAAGCATGTTCCGCTTATTCGCATTTATAGTTATACATACAAGTACACACTCGTTTGAAATTATGTGTATGCACATATATATGTATGCGTGCCTAGCACTGGTCGGTACGGCAGCGTCTGCGAGCAGCGCTGACGTCACACAGGCGGCGAAATTGCAGCTAAATTACATCAACTTTGTAACGTTGTAGTTTTCTTGTTAATAAATGGATTTTCATGCCGCATGCAGCGATAGTTTGATATAATATTCCTCTACACGAATAATTAATTACAAACACTGTACTATTTGACTAAATGCCTTAAAATTTTCAATGGCATTGCATAAAGGCTGTCTGTAGGAAGTTGCATACCGGAATTGGTGTTCCTAAGTGCCATAGTTACTAAGATATTAACCAAAAACAAAAATTTGTTTGAGATGTGTCTGGTTTTTGCTCAGTCCGGGGGCGGTAAGGGGCGTGGCAACAATTTTGAAATAAATCTGCCTGACATAATAACGGACTTTCATTCTAAATTTGGTGACTCTAGCTTTTGTAGTTTAAAAGATCCAGGTGTTCATACGGACAGACGGACATGGCTATATCGATTCGTCTTTCGATGCTGATCAAGAATATATATACTTTAGGGGGTCTGCCACGCTTCCTTCTGCATGTTACATACTTTTGCACAAACCCAGTAAACTCTTGCAAATTATACGCGTGCGCGGCGACCCAAAAACAAGAAAAACGGAATTACCGGACAACACCAAAAATAAGATAATAGAGCGCGGTAAAACAGATGAGAGCGCGACGGGAGCATAAATATAGAAGAGAGCACGAAGATAGCGCCGAGATAATGTTTACACTAACAAAATGTTAGCTCAAGCAACGGCGTACAACTACAAGAACAATTACACAGCGACAAACAAACGCAGAAATAAGTAAACAGAATGTTTAGCTGTTGAATTGTTGTTGCTTTGAAAAAAAATTATTAGAAATTGGCTTTAAAGTTTATTAAAACAACACAACCGACGTAGCACACAATGTTGCAAAGGAATTAAGCCAGAAATATAATGCGAATTAGAGCGTATAAACGTGGAAAACTTGAAATGAAATAGAAGCGATGTAAAACACGTCCGTCAGCGAAAGTGAGTCGAAGCGAATTCGAATTATTGGGATAAAAACATAATAGCGTAATTTACTTGACTAATAATGGGTGAAAAATCGTAAACTACTTTTAAATAAGAACAAATTGCAAGTTCTTAAACGACACAATTTATTGTTGGACAGGCAATCGCGGAAAGGCTTGGCAGCGTGTGTGTGGTTTAAGCGAGACGAATATTACAACTGGCCTGCCGCTCGCAACAGCTGCATTGCCGAATACAAATCAAACTTACCTGCTAGCTTAAGTATAAGAGTTCATTACAATGCTGGACAATTCAATAGTTTCGTTAATTTAAACTAATACTACAAATTCATAATTTTCCTTATTCTAACCACTTATATTTATGATCCGACATTCCGGCCACCTTGAAGGGATCGCCTTCAATCCCTTAGTAGCCCTGGCTAATCTGCTGCATGTCCAGTCGTCCGACGAGAGGGGCGCTTTAAGATAAGCCTCCACTCCATCTTGCTTCCGCGGCGAACTGAAGGCTGCTTTGCTTCCTTTAATATGAGTCCATGGAACTCCTTCGCCAGGTTCTTCACGAAAATATGTCGCCTTCTCCAAGTATCGCCGGACTGGCGTGCCACGGCGAGCGAATAAGCTGCGTGGCTTAGTGGATCTTGCTGTAAATACAATATGAACAGAATTTGATGCAAAACACACGAACACCGCTGTATACACTATTGGCGGGGCTCGTCCTCTTATCTTTATCAGCACATTTGTGGCACCGGGCAAATGTATGCCTACATGAATCAAAGAGATTCGTCTTCCTAAATCGTCCGACTTTTGACTATATATAGTCAGCGATTTCAATCTTGACAAACTATCTAAGCAAACGAGTACCGAGTATTCATTTAACCCTCGAGGCCATTGTCTTTTTTCCTTGCAACGAAGCCGAACGAATTGATCGAGTTTCTGAACGCCACACCATCTTGACGACAAATCGGCTGGATTTGATAATGTTGGTCCATGTTTCCAAGATACCTTTTTGGCGTTGCTAATATTGAAGGGGAAGTTTTTAAACAATGTAGTGAGGTTTCCGAATCATTCGAGAAACTCGCACTCTCGATTCGACATTGGTCCAACTCGGGCTAAAATATACGCGAAAGATTCTAGTAATGTTTTTCGCTTGGTGGGACTTAGTTTGGCCAAGCTACCAACCAAGTGATACCAAAAAGTATCCAAACTTGGTGTCCACCTTATGCCAAGCGTTTTAGTCGAATCGGCATCATTGGAAATCCGAAGTTTCTCATTTCCGCCTTCATCTAATACGTTATAATGGTTTGAAAACCATTTTGCCAATTTAAACTTGCCCGGTTTGATATCTGCCGTGAGGGCAGGTCGGTTCAGACGGAACCTAAAAAATGAACAAATTAGATCCCTCTGAATAGCAGGTCCTACCACTACTACTCCAATTTTAGTGGAACTGCTATCAGGTCTCAGGACGCACTGGTGTGAAAGGGTGTAATGTGGTCCTGGTGGAACTTCTGTATCTATGAAAACCATTCGACCAAATTCAAGATACCTGTTCATAAAACACGAATATACATTATGAACTTCCAACTTCATGGAAAGTACATATGCCTTTGCAACTTTTGATGATCCCATTACTTTGGGATCAATCATGCAAGTCAAATTGACACCAAAGTGTCCAATCGGCAATTTACGAACTCTGACCCGAGAGCTTTGTTTGCAAATGATGTGCTCCGCAGAATAATTTGGCGAAACACTTTTCTCCGGGACAGCTTCAACCTCACAGTGTCGATTTACACTGTCTTCAAAACGAGCATCTTTTCTATGTTGCATCACTGAGCAACATATTGCGCTTTTGGTAAGCATTTTCTTGCACCGCCCTGATGCCACCCAACCAAACAACGTCCTTTGCAATTTCGCTTTGCGTTTTCGCTGACTGTGTGGCGGCAGCGCTGACCGCAGACGCTAGCCGCGCCGAATACACACATACATACATATATGCATCAAATATTGTCATTCGTATGTGTATTCGCATACAGACAAACAGATGTATGTGTGATTATGCGAAGATTGATTTTGTTTCAACGTGTTTTAATGCAAGTGTAATACATTGTAATATCTCGATGCCGATTTTAATAATTCAATAGGGAGAAAACGCAGAGAGTATTATACGGTCGGGCGTGTTCGACTGTACTTTTCTTTCTTGTCTTACTTGTAGTGAAATGAAATGTCGCTTGTGCTCTGCATTTTTTGAAGCATCAGAATATAAATATGCAGGCAAATACAGAGTATGAAAAATACTTACTCATAATACTTGAGCGACGTTTTGACGTTGGGAAATTGAACAGCTTGCGTTAGATGATATAAAGGGTTTTTGCATTAGGGAGAATGTATGTAACAGGAAGCAAATTACAGTTTCGGGTTTTGCCCAAAAAACCAAATAGCCAACATTGGTACAATATGCATTTTGAGAGTTGACATTTTTTAGATACAAGGTTTCTTCAGGCCAGGCTTAGAATACCCAGGCAACAAATAATAAAACAGGTGTCCCATAATCAACCTGTAATCTATTGCTCATCTCATTTCTTATTAATGTGAATATTTAAATATAGAAATTGCGATTGTTATCTTTTATGTATAATTTTGATGAAAACAATTTACTAATGCAATTTGTTTTACTTCTAACTTAAACAATCATTTATTTATTCATAACATTTAACAAGCCCAAAACAAAATATCGGCGCAAGACGACACACGCACAAAACGATCAAGTAAAAAAAATGCAAATAGAAAAACCCTCGAGTACAAATTTACTTGTACTTCACAAGGGCGGTTTTTACGAGTAAAAATGTGATGCGGTATATACGCGAGTAAGTAAAAACATGAGTAGATAAAAGTATGAGTGGGTAAAAAAATATCTTTTCTCAAAATACTCAAACGAAAATAAGTAAAACAAGTAAGAAAGGCTACAGTCGATCGAGCCGACTGTAAAAGACCCCGTACTCCCATAATAATGCACATTTGTATTTAATTTGAATTAAAATTTTGTAACGAAATTTAAAAATTAAAATTTATATGTATATTTTGAATTGATATTTAAAAAAAAATTAAATTTGCAATTCTCATTGCCAGCATTCGAACCTGCGGCCCTCAGGCAAAAGATTTCACATCGCTCCGCAACTCTACCATTCGCACCACGCGCCACTTTCAAGCATCTTCCGCTTACTCGCATTTGCATGTTATACATACAAGTACACACTCGTTTGAAATTATGTGTATGCACATATATATGTATGCGTGCCTAGCACTGGTCGGTACGGCAGCGTCTGCGAGCAGCGCTGACGTCACACAGGCGGCGAAATTGCAGCTAAATTACATCAACTTTGTAACGTTGTAGTTTTCTTGTTAATAAATGGATTTTCATGCCGCATGCAGCGATAGTTTGATATAATATTCCTCTACACGAATAATTAATTACAAACACTGTACTATTTGACTAAATGCCTTAAACCCGGCGTTGAAGTTTAAAAGTTTCATATAAGAAAAGGGGGCGTGGCAGCTCAAAATTTTCAATGGCATTGCATAAAGGCTGTCTGTAGGAAGCTGCATACCGGAATTGGTGTTCCTAAGTGCCATAGTTACTAAGATATTAACCAAAAACAAAAATTAGTTTGAGATGTGTCTGGTTTTTGCTCAGTGCGGGGGCGGTAAGGGGCGTGGCAACAATTTTGAAATAAATCTGCCTGACATAATAACGGACTTTCATTCTAAATTTGGTGACTCTAGCTTTTGTAGTTTAAAAGATCCAGGTGTTCATACGGACAGACGGACATGGCTATATCGATTCGTCTATCGATGCTGATCAAGAATATATATACTTCTGCCTGTTACGCACATTTCGCTTCTGACAAACCTAATAGACCCCTGTACTCTTTTTTAGAGTACGGGGTCTAAAAATATCCGATAATTTTGGGGTAGAGTAAAAAATGATTTGAGACGAAAAATACTCTGTGTGTGTTTTTGGGTATTTTTACATGCAGTTCTCTGATCCCTGCAAGCTTCACAAGTTCACTTTAAAGCAGATTTAGACTCAATCAGGTCGATATTCCGGCCGTTAAGTCATGCACATTTTTCATGTGAAACATTTTCACATAGCCAGCAGCAAACAAACCCGTCTTAACGTTCGTTTCTTCGCACCAGGCAATTTGAACTAAAGCAGACGTACATAGTGGAGGTAATTAATATAAGCAATGAATATAATAAAATAGAATATATAGAAGCTTATAGGCAATGTTGAAACGAGAAAGATAAGTACAGTCGAGCACGCCCGACCGTATAATACTCTCTGCGTTTTAATTCCGATTAAATTATTAAAATCGGTATTGAAACATTACAATGTGTTGTACTTGCATTAAACCACGTTGAAACAAAAACAATCTAAGCATAATAAATCATAATTCTGTTTGTTTGTATGCAAATACACATACGTTGCACATCATATTATGCAGCGCAGCGAAAACGTTCAAAAATGTATGTATGCTTGTATGTTTCTGTCTCGCTTGCACTCATTAGTGATATTGCGTTCAATTATCAATATTATAACGCTTCTAGTTTTCTTGTTTATAGTCCAATTTTAATGCGCCCTTCAGGATAGTTTAATATATATAGCCTCCACTCGAATTATACAATTACAATGCTGTACTATATGAATAAATGTCTGTAGGCGTAACGAAAGTTGAGAATTTTTTTTAAGCAGTGTGGGAAAAAGAGGCGTGGCAGTCCAAAATTTTAAATGCTAATGCATTTACGCTGTCGCTAGGATCTAAGGTGCCATGGTTACTAAGATATTCGCCGAAAACATCGATTTTTTCCGAGGTGTGTCTAGTTTTTTGCTCGTTGTGGGCGAATGGGGTGGGGCATCGCAAAAAAAAGATTCTTGTATTGACTGACTAAATATGTGATCAATAGACTTCAAGCTCGAACTTGAACCTCTTACCATCTCTGAAATCTGTTTGTTCATACGGACGCACAGACAGACAGACGGACATGGCTATATCGACTCGGGGTATGTCACGCCTTCTTCTGCATGTTACATACTTTTGCACAAACCCAGTATACTCTTGCAAATTATACGCGTGCGCGGCGACCCAAAAACAAGAAAAACGGAATTACCGGACAACACCAAAAATAAGATAATAGAGCGCGGTAAAACAGATGAGAGCGCGACGGGAGCATAAATAAGAAGAGAGCACGAAGATAGCGCCGAGATAATGTTTACACAAACAAAATGTTAGCTCAAGCAACGGCGTACAACTACAAGAACAATTACACAGCGACAAACAAACGCAGAAATAAGTAAACAGAATGTTTAGCTGTTGAATTGTTGTTGCTTTGAAAAAAAAAATTATTAGAAATTGGCTTTAAAGTTTATTAAAACAACACAACCGACGTAGCACACAATGTTGCAAAGGAATTAAGCCAGAAATATGATGCGAATTAGAGCGTATAAACGTGGAAAACTTGAAATGAAATAGAAGCGATGTAAAAAACGTCCGTCAGCGAAAGTGAGTCGAAGCGAATTCGAATTATTGGGATAAAAACATAATAGCGTAATTTACTTGACTAATAATGGGTGAAAAATCGTGAAACTACTTTTAAATAAGAACAAATTGCAAGTTCTTAAACAATACAATTTATTGTTGGACAGGCAATCGCGGAAAGGCTGTGTGTGCGGTTACAGCGAGACGAATATTACAACTGCCTTGCTGCTCGCGACAGCTGCACTGCCGAATGCAAATTCGGCTTATCAACTAGCTTAAGTATAAGAGTTCATTACAATGCTGGACAATTCAATAGTTTCGTTAATTTAAACTAATACTACAAATTCATAATTTTCCTTTTTCTAACTACTTACATTTATGATCCGACATTTCGGCCACCTTGAAGGGATCGCCTTCAATCCCTTAGTAGCCCTAGCTGATCTGCTGCATGTCCAGTCGTCCGACGAGAGGGGCGCTTCGAGATAAGCCTCCACTCCATCTTGCTTCCGCGGCGAACTGAAGGCTGCTCTGCTTCCTTTGATATGAGTCCATGGAACTCCTTCGCCAGGTTCTTCACGAAAATATGGCGCCTTCTCCAAGTACCGCCGGACTGGCGTGCCACGGCGAGCGAATAAGCTGTACGCTGTTAAAGTGAGAGGCTTTGTAGATCTTGCTGTAAATACAATATGAACAGCATTTGATGCAAAACACACGAACACCGCTGTATACACTTTTGGCGGGGCTCGTCCTCTTATCTTTATCAGCACATTTGTGGCACCGCACAAATGTATGCCTACATGAATCAAAGAGATTCGTCTTCCTAAATCGTCCGACTTTTGACTATATATAGTCAGCGATTTCAATCTTGCCAAACTATCTAAGCAAACGAGTACCGAGTATTCTTTTAACCCTCGAGGCCATTGTCTTTTTTCCTTGCAACGAAGCCGAACGAACTGATCGAGTTTCTGAACGCCACACCATCTTGACGACAAATCGGCTGGATTTGATGATGTTGGTCCATGTTTCCAAGATACCTTTTTGGCCATCTCTTCGAGGCCTGCAACTCGATTGGCTACAAATGTTGCTAGTATTGAAGGGGAAGTTTTTAAACAATGTAGTGCGGTTTCCGAATCATTCGAGAAACTCGCACTCTCGATTCGACATCGGTCCAACGCGGATATTTGGGCTAAAATATACGCGAAAGATTCTAGTAATGTTTTTCGCTTGGTGGGACTTAGTTTGGCCAAGCTACCAACCAAGTGATACCGAAAAGTATCCAAACTTGGTGTCCACCTTATGCCAAGCGTTTTTGTCGAATCGGCATCATTGGAAATCCAAAGTTTCTCATTTCCGCCTTCATCTAATACGTTATAATGGTTTGACAACCATTTTGCCAATTGAAACTTGCCCGGTTTGATATCTGCCGTGAGGGCAGGTCGGTTCAGACGGAACCTAAAAAATGAACAAATTAGATCCCTCTGAATAGCAGGTCCCACCACTACTACTCCAATTTTGGTGGAACTGCTATCAGGTCTCAGGACGCACTGGTGTGAAAGGGTGTAATGTGGTCCTGGTGGAACTTCTGTATCTATGAAAACCATTCGACCAAATTCAAGATACCTGTTCATGAAACTCGAATATACATTATGAACTTCCAACTTCATGGAAAGTACATATGCCTTTGCAACTTTTGATGATCCCATTACTTTGGGATCAGTCATGCAAGTCAAATTGACACCAAAGTGTCCAATCGGCAATTTACGAACTCTGTCCCGAGAGCTTTGTTTGCAAATGATGTGCTCCGCAGAATAATTTGCCGAAACACTTTTCTCCGGGACAGCTTCAACCTCACAGTGTCGATTTACACTGTCTTCAAAACGAGCATCTTTTCTATGTTGCATCACTGAGCAACATATTGGGCTTTTGGTAAGCATTTTCTTGCACCGCCCTGATGCCACCCAACCAAACAACGTCCTTTGTAGCAACGGACCACCCTTCGCTAATCGAATTTGTCCGTTACAAAGCATTTTGAAAAAAGAGTCGGCTCCCAGAAGCATATCTATTTGCTGGGGTTTGTGGAACTCAGGGTCAGCCAGTTCGACATTTGCTGGGATCTTCCACCTATTGATGGGAAGATCACAATCTGGCTGCCTGCTACAAATCGATTTCAGCACCCAAAACTCGGCGCTGAACTGATGACTCGATACACGGGACGAAACTACTGTCGAGACTTTGCTTTTTGCAGTCAATCTTGACTGTCCAACCGACTTGACGGTTAAGCACTTATTTTTTCGTTGAAGGTGCAAGGCTTGAGCGGGGTCATCCGTCATGAAGTTCACCTGTGATCCTGAATCCAACAAGACTCTAGCGATTCGATTCTTACCGAAACTGTCTTGAACTTTAACAACATTTCGACGCAGCACAGTTGGACACTCTGTGTCCCGAATTTAAGCAATTTATACACAGTAGACTGGATTTCACGAAATTGAATCTTTCGCCAACTGGCAATGCTGCGAACCCTTGGCAGTTTCCAATCGTATGGTTGGCACTGCAAAAGTTGAATTTGGGTTGCACATCTTTCTCCACATTTGTGCATGCAAATGACGACTTTCTTGTATGTTCTTTGTCGGATTTCTGCTTCATCCGGGACTTTGAACTTTCTTCAGCAGATAAGTGCTGATATCGCCTGTTCAAAGCCACAACGCAATCGGCCCATTTCGGCAATGTGTTATAGTCAAGTTGCTCCTCATACTTCGATTTCGTATGAGGATCCACCTTTGACATAACTATATGGATTAAAATTGCATTAGCGAAATCCTCCTCATTCCCAACCGACATTAGCGAATCAAAAATGTCCGATACCGAGTCAACCATTGTGCGAATTCCAACTGCTGATGGCTTGGACATCGGCTCAATGTCAAACAACTGGGCGAGAGTGTCAAAAAAGATAAGGCATTTGTTATCGTAAACTCGACTCAGACTTTCTAATGCCTTCGGGTAATTCGCATCAGATACCTGATAAGCCTTTATTGTTCCCAAAGCCTCGTCTGATAGACATGATATCAAGTGATTGAATTTTTCAATATTTGATAATGAACGGTCAGAGTCTACCAAACTTTCAAACAGACCAATAAACTGTTTGTACTCTGAATGTTTTCCGCTGAACCTAGGCAACTTAAGTTTGGGCAAGTGCGAATGGTGAGACACTGGAGCACGGTCAACAACTTCAAATTTGCTAAGAGCAGCCATATATGATGACCGTGCAAGAATGCAAGTTTCCTCAAGCATTGAGCGGCTAGTATTGTCAGGATATATTGCATCGATCTCTGACTGCAGATCCATAGCTTTGGAAATGTACGAACTTAATATATCTAGCCGGCACTGTATCTCAAATTTACTTGGAGTCCCCATTTTCTTAATGAGTGAACTCATTTGGCGCTCTATGTCGCTCTCTACTTTCTCCAATTTAACAAATAATTGACTTAAACGAGCGCTAAGGCAAGTTTCGTCGTCTTCCACTATAGTCTCATTGTAATCTACTTTGTGTGTCATATTGACTAATTAAAAGTTGGCTCTATTCGAATACACTTAAGTGTACTGGACAGTAGCTGTTCAATATATTTATTTAAGATGTAAAACGAATCGAAGAGTAATGACAATCAGCTGGCTAACTACACTTCTCGAATAGCAGAGCTAACAACAACTAATCAAACGCAAGCGTATGCAGATAAGCGCTGACAACAAAAACAAAGTAACAATCTACCCAAACGCACCAGCTGATTAGCGATATTCCAACTATTCGACTGCACACTCCGTAAAAACAACAACAGCGCATGCGCAGGTAGACAAACGATGCGATCTACCAACAACAACAGCGCATGCGTAGGCAATGATGCGATCTACCAACAACAACTAAAGGGCTTGCAGTTAATCAGCGTACGTTTGTATGTTTGCTAGCGCGACACAAACAAGCAAAGCAGAAGCAAAGAAAAACACTAATAAAGTGCAAGCTAACTACCGCAAGCCAAATCCAACAGCTGTATGTATGTATGTAAACGCGAACTGCGCTTTACTTATGTGCAAATTATGTGCAAAGAACAAAGGTCAAAAAACCCACCACCGAAATATGTAGATATTGGCGAATAGCGAAATCAAAGAGGAACGGCTAACGTTGATATGCGAAATAAATATAACAAATATATTTGCACTAGATAAGTGTTTTGTTTATGTTTTTTTACATTTGTTTAATTCAATTTGTGTGTTTTGCTTCAAATTGCTTTTCAATAAATCACAAATATATCAGTGCCGAAACGCAGTATCTCTAATGTGCAACAAATGGAGCAGTACTTTTATGTACATTCGAACGTGTAATGTGCCGCTTATATGCTTGCACTTTCTATATTCTCCTGCAGTGACTCGTTTGGGCACTGTTACCTGATCAGAAGAGTCGCTCTTGGACTCAATTCTGGGATTATCTCCAAGATGGGCGTCTTCGACTCCTGGCTGTTCAAATCCAAAATTCCACTAAAATTAACAGCTCCAGGGAAATCCAAGAACAACAATCGAAACCGACACACACCGCCAACCAAGCCTAGAAATGTCTTATAGACCAACGAACGCGATTGAATGTCCCTGCTCGGGCGCCATGAAAAATCGTAAACTACTTTTAAATAAGAACAAATTGCATGTTCTTAAACGATACAATCTATTGTTGTACAGGCAATCGCGGAAAGGCTTGGCAGCGTGTGTGTGATTTAAGCGAGACGAATATTACAACTGGCCTGCCGCTCGCGACAGCTGCATTGCCGAATACAAATCAAACTTACCTGCTAGCTTAAGTATAAGAGTTCATTACAATGCTGGACAATTCAATAGTTTCGTTAATTTAAGCTAATACTACAAATTCATAATTTTCCTTATTCTAACAACTTATATTTATGATCCGACAATGGGATAAGTTGTTTATCTATTTATAGTTAATTAACACAATTCCGGGGCTTTCTATATAGTTATGTATGAAGATATTTTTATTATTTATAGTTCTAACTGGAACGTACCTTGAGCAAATATGCTGTGACCCGAAAGATGGTGAACTATACTTGATCAGGTTGAAGTCAGGGGAAACCATTTTCCATCTCTGTAATCGGTTTAGTCATACGGACAGATGGACACGGCTAAATCGACTCGGCTTGTGATGCTAATTACTGCATTCTTGATTTCCCTTCAAGGGCTTGATAAAACTTTTTGATGTAATCGACTCCTAATAGGAAGAATAATGAAACAAAATTACTGTGTTCTAAGAGATTTTATTTATATATTAACGCAGACTAAGATCAGTCGGGAGTATTTACCAAAAATAAGTTTATAAATATGATTAAAATTAATATTACATTTTTTACAAGGTTAAAAAAAAAAATTTTATTATAACTGAAAAGGCTTAAAAAAATTTAGTAATTTAGATCGATAAATTAATTAATAGTTAATAGTTAATCTGGGGATATAAAGTAATGAAATTGATCCAACATTTGTTGCGAGGATTGGGAAAAACCCAGAAAACCCCAACCAGATCAATAAAAATGTGTACCAAAACTAACACGAAAGATCTCTGATTTAAAGGGACGCATGAATGGAAGGGATTCCAAACATACTGCCCATGGAAATCAGAGACTTAACGGAGTTGGCTGAAAAGTGAAGCTTTAAGTTGGAAAAGAAAGAGAGATGTATCAATTATTCTATAGTATTGATTATAATTAGCGCATAGTACCCGAAAACGATTGTGCAAAGCGTAGTCAGTAGTGCATGTAGAAAGAAATAAAGGGATGTAGTACCTGGTTGCCCTGGCCGGAATGTTAAAATTAAGGCGTTCTAAGAGGGATGGGGAGCAGATATCACCAATAATAAGTTTATGAAGAAAAATAACTCCAAGAATTCTCCTGCGATTAATAAGGGACGGAAGATCGAGGAGTAAGAGCCTGTTGGTGTAAGATGGAAGACGAAGGTTAGGGTCCCAATTGAGTCCCCGAAGTGCAAAGAGTAAAAACTGCTTCTGCACCGACTCAATTATATCTTGAGTATAAGCATGTTGAGGAGACCAGACACATGAACAATATTCAAGAATGGGCCGGACAAGGGATGTATAAAAAAGTTTAGTGACGAAGTGATCATTAAATTCCTTAGACCAGCGTTTAATAAATCCAAGAGTGCCCTTGGCTTTATTAACAATTGTGGAGATATGATGTGTGAAACTTAATTTATTATCAAAGAGAACACCAAGATCTTCAACTAATAGTATGCGTTTTAAGGGTACATTGTCGATATAATAATTGGCTATGTAAGGAGTAACCCTGTTAAAATTCATAAACAGGCATTTAGAGAAATTGAGGTGCAAGTGATTGGTTATGCACCAGTTGTGCATTGTGTTTAAATCATCTTGTAATATCGCATGATCCGAAGGGTTCTTATAAGATAATAATAATTTCACATCATCTGCATACATAAGTATGCGACAATGGGATAGCGATCAGGGAAGGTCGTTTATAAAAAGATTAAAGAGCAAAGGTCCTAGGTGACTACCCTGGGGAACTCCAGAAGTAACAAAAACAGATTTAGAGATGGTTGATCTAAGCATAACCCTTTGGGTCCTACCTGTTAGATATGCAGATATCCATAGAAGAATGGAAGGTGGGAAGCCTAAAATACTAAGTTTGTGTAAAAGGACGTTATGGTTCACAAAGTCAAATGCTTTACTGAAGTCAGTATAGATGACATCAGTTTGCATTCTATTAAGGATTGCCTCATTTATTAAAGAGGTGAATTCCAATAGATTGGTCGAGGTCGACCGACTCTTAACGAACCCGTGTTGGGCAGGGGAGATAATTGACTTGCAGAGATGTTGCAAAGTAAAGGAAATAGGCAAACTGGAGGTGTAAGTTTATTGAAAAAAGTTAGCAAAGAGATCGGAAGCAGCCGAATCATCGATTACTTTACAGGAATTGAAAAAGAAAGAATTGGGTAAGGTACTAGATTTACGTTTAGAATTAACAAAGTTAAAGAATTGTTTAGGATCACGCGCAAATTGATTCTTGCAGCGACCGAGATAACTTTCATAGCATTGAGAATTGAGAAGGGTAAAGGCAGCTTTTAATTTAGAATAATTTAAAAAGTCTAAGATAGAACCTGTCTGCTTAAACTTTTTAAAATATTTAGATTTTTTGTTTTTTAAGTTGGACAGTCTTGGTGAAAACCAAGGTGGTTTACGTGAAACGGACTTTACAACACAAAATGGAAAGCAGACATCAAAGATTGAGTTTAAAATGTTGTAAAAATACTCGACAGCTATGTTAATATCATTCGTGCTGTATAGTATAGACCAGTCGGTAGCAAGAATCAGTTGATTTAGCAAAGAATAATTTCCTTTGCGGAAGCAACGGCGCGACTTGGAAGAGAAAGAAGGAGCTAAATGGGTTAAGTTAGGAATAGTCAAGGATAGTTCAAGAGTGGGATGAAAAGAATCTTCAGGTACAACTACAGGAGAAGATCTAGTGACAACGGCACTGGATGAATCATTTACAAAGATGAGATCCAGCATTCTGTTTAGACGATTAGATATATGATTGACTTGAAAAAGAGGAAGATCAATCAAACCATCTAAAAAGTCATTATTAGGTGTGGGAATGTAATTAAACTAGTCAAAACACGTCCAGGAAACGTTTGGCAAGTTAAAATCACCAAGTGTCACAAAGAAATCTTGATCACGAATGTGACTAAGTGTTTCTTTAATTAAATTGAAATGTTGCAAATACATCGACATTTCAGACGATGGACGAATATAGGAACAAGTTACATAAAGCGCAAATGACGAAAAAGAAACCTTTACGGCAACAATTTCAATTTCATCTAGTGGTGAAACATCTATTATTTCAGCATTAAGGCTGGATTTCACTGAAATAAGGACTCCACCACCACGTCGATTAGGACGATCGCGCCTAAATATATTATATTTTGATGGCATTATTTCAATATCAGCTATACTAGAATTAAGCCAAGTCTCTAAAAATGCAACAATGTCAGAATCAAAAGAGAAACTATTCTTATGTAATTGTTTTAATTTAGACCCCAAGCCCCTTACATTCTGATATAATGAAAAGTTGGTCAGAGTCTAGTTTTTTGAGACTATTGCTGAGGCCGATTGAGACGGACCACTAGTCGGAAGGGAGATAGGAGTTGCACGAGTTCTAATATTCTGTTTAAACTCGTGAACAATCATATGAGGAGGCCAAAACTTTGGATTACATATGGCAGGAAACAATTCAGGGGATACACTAATCTTAAAAGAATCTCAGCGAAATTAAATTTAGATATACTAACGCTGCCAGGAGTTTTGGAAGCGATAAATGCAGCCACAGACTCGATAGCCGTGTCTGCGGAAAGCCTAGATATAAATATATGCTTGCGTGGAGCCACGACGGTAAGCAGAGGAGGCTGAACAATTAAGGGAGTTGCAACATTAGGGGTAATGCCAGGTACCACATTTATATTAGGGGGTGAAGGGGCGACTGCGGGGGTGGCAGTAGATCGACTGTTACGTCGATTAGGGGGACTTTTAGAGTTTTTACCCTTAGCCGCAACTCCATTAACAGCCACTGATTTTATAGTCATGGGTGATGGATCGGTTAAAGGGGGGACAGGCAGTGCCGGGAAAGCAACATTGGCACATGTGGGTTGATCTGGTACAGGAGATGTTGCAGGAGGAATATAGGAAGGCGGGGGTGAAGAGCTAAGGGGAGAGGGATAAAAGGGGAGGCCCATTATGCACCTATTATGGTGAGGTAAGGAGTGAACCAGGCGGAACAGGCAATGTAAGTTGTTGCTGAGAACACACCTTGTCAGGTGGGGTCTCAAACTTATAATTGCTAAGCATGTCCGCACTAATATCAAAATCAGTGTTTAGCTTCTTAGCGAGTGAGCGCAACTTAAAGAATTGTTTTTTTACAGTATTATACATACGTGAAAAATCACATTGCAGCTCAATACAAACTGGACATGACCATCGTAATCCACCACTGCCTACTTTGGCTGAGGATATGAATTTTTCGTATTCACGCCCAGTAAAACCAGCACATTTTATATGCATAATGTTGTCACACAGCCAACAGTGCACATAATTTGGTTGGTCACTGTCACGAGATGGACCATAATTGCAATTGTTTTTGCAGCATGCCATTTCACTCAAAAAAACCTCAGCAAATAGAGTGACAATGAGAAAAAAATAAGAGTACACAAATACCTTAGATGTAAACAAATAAGATCGAAAACAGAATTCGCAAGAATGCAAAAACAAATGTTAACGAAAAACAGTTAATCAACAGAGGCAAACCGTGGATGCGAGCGCAAGTGTGAAATTGTGTGCAAGCGAACAAACACACAAACTTATATATTGCTCAGCAGAGCAACGAAAAGGGAGCAAAGGTAACAGCAAAAACGGACACAAACTAAAACACAGCTGAGATGCTGTATTAATAAAAATATGTTAATATTTTACTATAATGCACACCAAATATAACTTTGCACAAATTAAATTTTCAACAATTTGAAATTTAAAATACACAAATTAAGGCAGAAATAATTAAAATAGACGGAGCGCAAAAAAACACGACCGGCACAGCTGATAATCTCTGTCTCTTTGATTGAAAGATTGAAAGCATAATGTTAATTTATCTTCGTTAATCTACAATTCGTTTAGCTCGGGATTATATTTATGTGCAACGTAAAATGAAACTGCATAAGCGGTATATTTTTGTGCCTTCGTATTAGTCGTCTTTGGGTCATTTTGTTTTCGATGAAATGAAACAGCTTCAATATCAGCGTATATGGTTACCGGTAAGAAAAGTTTTTTATGCCAGATTTTTAAGATAATAATAATATAGCAAGAAATATTTTGGACATTCCTCCTTAGTTTTATTTAATCGGTATCACTATAGTTCGCATATTCAATGAACTCGTATTCTATTGATGCCAGTTTGTACCATTTAAAACAAAAAACATGATTGTTTTTAATATATTTACCATTGCATTCCTGATTCCGATCGTTTCGGGCATTTCGCAGTATCCGTCAGAATGAATATGTTCCAGTTTCACTATTGTTAATTCACAAAAGTTAAATGATTGGATAGCCCATCCACTATCTTTCTCTTGGAACTCACTGCTTAATGAATTTAAGTAATTAATTGTTTTCCAAAACATCATCAGCTGTTTCTAAATCATAGACTTTTATATGATTTTACAACGTGCATTGTTGATTTAAATATTCCTCCATTTTCTGTTTGCTTTATATATGTGCCATAAAGTTGAATCGAAATTCTTATGGCGGAATATTTAGCTAACAAGAGCTCAATAGTTTCGAAAATGTTTCTTTTAATAAGATTTTAAGAGTCTCGTAGAACAATTACATTTTCATTTTCATTAAATACACGATATGCTTCAACAGGAAATTTGATTTTTCACTATATGAACATCTTTTATGTTTATCGGTACGCAAATGCATTTCCTTTAATTAAAATGTTGCATACTCGATAGTGAATATCATCGCTTTTCATTTTACTAGCGTGTTGGTTAATTACATCTCCTGATCTCTTTAAGGCTCTTACAGATGTCGTTGGTTCGGCGTCTCATGCGTCTGTTCAGCCTATCGTTACTTAATTTTTGAGGGTGGGGGTGAAAAGGATAGTAGACACAAAGCATATTAAACTAATTTTCTCATCAATATATTCAACGTGCGCATCAGCTGAGGGATGGGTGGATCTTTACAATATTAGGATAGGTAGGGTTATGCCTGACGCCGCTGCTTGCAATTGCATTAGAATGTCAGTCGCTTTGACATGCCGCTTAAACCAGGTCACAATATCTCTGCATTTGGTTATAATACTGCAGACTTCTGAAACAGACAATAGCAAAACATGGAATGTGGTAGTGTTTTCCAAATGTGTCGCAAATAGCTTTGACGATATTAGCGCCATTGTCCGTTAGCACTGCGATGACATTGCTTCTGGGAATCGACACTTTTACGAGTGAATCCTTCAGCACATCTTAAATATGTGCAGCTGTATGTGCTTGTATCCGCTGGAACACTCCAATCACTCCACTATATTGTTGGCCGTTAATCAATCCATTAACAGATATACCGATCATGCTGTTCATTAATGTCCGTTTATATGTCCGTAGTCCATCAATTATGAGGCACATTACTCATACTGGTCTTAAATTTTCAAATTGCTCTTCAAACAATTTATCCATATGCGCTTAAATAGTGTTTCGAACAGGCACCTTATATAGTGGAAAGCGTTGCTTCATAATCGTGAGGAATCCTTTGCCTGGTAAAGTATATAAATATTTAAATACCCTCAACACACGAAAATGGCACATTGTCCATTACAACTATTTCGACAATGGAATTATTGATTGCTTGATACTTGCAACCGCCTGCTGATTAGCTTTGTGCATTTGAATGCACTTTGAAGATTTTTGTTGGGGCAAAAAAACCTCCTCATCAGAATCCACCACATTATTTTTTTATAGTTCCTGTTTGAAATTAAAATAAAAATGAAAAAAATGTACTTATACAAATTTCCACGCGATTCCTACTTTAAGAGCTTACAGTTGTTGTATGTGCTTCAACTTTTTGTGCTGGATTATGTTTGTTGTGTTGTTGGCACATTCCAACACCTTGAAAAATAGTTGACATTTGACTTAATTTTTATTTGCTTTTGAGAAATGTTTCCAAACTTCACTACGTGTTAGAGGCATATTTAAATAATTTCATTCAAAAGCACTATCACTCGATTCAGACTAATTTTACGATTCGTAGAAACGCGCCAATAGCGATGTATATTTTCATTCGATTAATTTGTAAATAATCGATTATTAATTGAATGGATGGTGACCAAATAGCCGATACAAATAAATTGAAATCTTAAACCTTTAACCTTTCGTGCCATTCCTAGTGTCTTATAAGGGGCTCAAGCTTTTCGTCGATACCTGGTTCATTGCATTTCCTGCGCCTTGCGTTGTCGGCGATGCCTAGTTTTACTGTATTTACTATATTCAGACATGTTTTGACTCCATTTTTAAGAGCAAAAAGTTTACGCCAAAGAATAAGAATTCATTTAAACTCAGCTAATGGCTTAAAGTTGTTAGAATATATGCATCCAGGATTTTTTGTTTATAAGCGACAGTTCTGGTGTAATCGTCAATAAATTCAATGAAGAGCAGCCCACGGGCCCAAAGGCCAACAGACTTTACGGAACACTTGGGAATACTCATTAACCCCAGAACTCTTAAAGAGGGATTAAAAACAACAAGAAAAAAGTACAGTCGAACACGCCCAACCGTATAATTCTTATTTAAATCGGCGTAGAGATATTATAATGTATAGTACTTGCATTAAAACACGTGAAACAAAAACCATCTAAGCTTAATCAAACATACATCTGTTTGTTTGTATAAGACTACGCATACGTTTGACAATATATGCTGCATATATGTATGTATGTGTGGCTCGACCAACGACTGCGGGCAACGCTGCCGCCACACAAGCAACGAAAAAGTTCGAACATGTGCTTGTATGTTTCTGTCTCGCTTGCACTCATACGTTGATATTGCGTTCAATTATCAATATTGTAACGTATTGTATTGTTTTCTTCTTTATAATCCGATTTCAATGCGCCTTTCAGGATGGTTTGATATAGTTAGTCTCCACAACAATTATAAGTGGCAATACTGTACGATAAGAACAAATGCCTTAAGAACAGTATTGAAGTTTGCAAATTATTTAATTAATTGTGGGAAAAGGGGCCGTGGCAGTCCAAAGTTTAAAATGCCAATGCATTTACGCTGTCGCTAGGAACCTCCATACCAGAATTGGTGATCCTGGATGCCATGGTTACTAAGGTATTCGCCGAAAACACCAATATTTTCCGAGTTTTGTCAAGTGTATTGCTCATTGTGTTCGAATGGGGCGTGGCATCGAAAAAGAAGATTCTTGTATTGACTGGCGACTAATTATGAGATCGATTGACACCAAACTCGAACAATCTCTGAAATCTGTTTTTTCATACGGACGGACGGACAAACAGACGTACATGACTATATCGAGTCGTCTTGTGATGCTGATCCTTCTGCGTGTTACTTACCTTTGCACAAACCTAATATACTCGATACTCAATATACTTATGTAACAGGCTGAACGCTGGCCGTGGCGACCAATAGGCCAGCGTACTCGGGCATAGCTCGACTGAACTTTCCTTTTTTGTTTAACATGAAAAAATCGAATCTTGAGTTTTTATCAAACCGTTTTCTACGAAAAAAAAAACAATACCCGAGACCAAGGCCAAGCTGGATTAGTATTATCCGGACTTTGCACCGTCGATTGGAACGATTAATAAGTGACTTACCGAGTTTCGTTGTGGCCATACATGGACAGTTGATACTGAACGACCTGCGCGCCCAAAAGAGGTTACTACACGGGGAAACGTCGAAAATATTAATGATACGATCTTTAATGATCCAGAAGCGAAATGGAGAGAGGTAACTAATACTGTAAGCATGTCATTGGAACGAATGGTGCTGTTAAACGCTTGTGAGTCACTAATATTAATTGTCTTTTTAGAGAATAATTTTATACAGTTTGACAATTTCGTGGATTTTAAACGCAAATTTCGCAATATTATAATCTTACATTGGTTTTGATAATAGAGTCGTTATAGACCTTACAGTAAAAATTATGTCCTTATCTCACAAATTGCTTTAGACCTAATTAATAATAACAAGTAAGAGAGGCTACAGTATATTGAGCCGACTGTAAAACACCCAGTAAAGTAATTCGCATTTGTATTTAATGTGAATTAAAATTTTAAAACGAAATTGTATATGTATAATAAAAATAAAATTAACAGTTAAATAAAGTAACTATCCTGTTACTTTCAGGATAGTTCAATATGATATGTCTTCAAAGGAATGTTAAATTACAACACTGTATTATATGAACAAATGCCTTAAAAACGACATTGCAGCTTAAAAGTTTTTAGTTTTTATGAGAAAAGGGGGCGTGGCAGCTCAATCGTGGCAGATCAACCATTGTGGCACGGCCAGCGTTCGCGGTAGCGCTGCTGCCACACATGCAGCAAAACGTTCGAGCCTATGTTTTGTATGTTTCTGTCTCGTTTGCTCTTATGCATTGTTCAATTATCAATGTTGTTACGTTTCTAGATTTCTTGCTTGTTGTCCGATTTTTATGCAACTCTCCGAAAAGTTTGATGTAATTTGTCTTCAAACGAATTATAAATTACAATACTGTAGGAATGCCTTGAAAACGGCATTGAACTCGAAAAATTATTTTATTTTTTGTGGGAAAAGGGGGCGTGGCAGCCCCAAACTTTACCAATACGTAGGTGCCATAGTTACCGAGATATTTGACTAAAACATCTTCTCCTTCTGCCTGTTACATACTTTTCCACAAACCCCATATACTCTTGCAGAGAGTATAAAAATGAATTATATTATTGAATTTGTAGATTTAACTGATATGAGGATACCCGTTACTCAGTTTTAATATGTTATTAATAATGATTTGCCCATAAGTTTTTATATAATAATTAATTTCTGGATCATATCTCAAATAGTCTTCGTTCATACAATCGTGCCACGGACTCGACTATATCGACTCGGGTGTAAATGCTGATGGAGAATACTTTATTATGTCTGTCATTCCTCGTTCTCCCTCTAACTTACATTCCAATGATTACAATATACCCTTTTACTCTACGATTAACGGGTATAAAAACGGTTTATGCTCTTTTTCTTCACAAGTAACGGGTATGAAGTTAATTTTAAAATACTTAAGATTATTAACGAATTTATAACCGTCGATTTCGAGGGTTTATTATAAATATTCAAATGTATTTTGTAGAATTCTTCAATTATGGATTCATGTTAAATTAACATAAATATTGTTTAGCTTTGACAATTACTTATTTGATACATAAATTATATCTTGAAGTGTTTTTTAGGATGCATTTCAGTGTACCGGGAGAAATTTGTGGCAGGATAAATAGAAGTCTTGACTTTCGATTTCCTAAACAAGGGAAGAGCAAAATTTTAGATTTTCGCGAGTCGCTCGCTGAAGACTATATTTTCGGCACAATTCATGAAATGAATCGATTTCCTGTCTCTCACTCCTCTGATGGTTTGGATAAAGTCGAAGTAAATGGCAAATATTCAGCTACAAATAGTTATTTTGTAAATGAAATAAAATCAAATAACAGCAGTAGTTATTTACGACGAGGCGCCTGGCCCTGGCTAGCGGCGATATATGTAAATAATATTACATCGCTTAACTTTCAGTGTTGTGGCACTCTTATATCAAATCGCGTCGTCATAAGCTCTGCACACTGTTTTGAAAAATTCAATCGTCGATATACTGCTAATGAAGTGCTTGTGTTTTTGGGTAGACATAACTTAAAGAACTGGAGTGAGAAAGGGTCGTTAGCAGCTCCTGTCGCAGAAATCTTCTTACATTCCGACTACAATAAACAAATCAGTGATTATGATGCGGATATAGCTGTCCTGATACTCAAAGAAGAAGTGCGGTAATGAAAAAATGTCTTGCCAATTTTTTTTATCATGTTAACTTTTACCATTTTTTTAAGGTTCAACACATTTATTCAACCGGTTTGCCTTTGGACTGGATCTGGCAGGGCAGAATATATAGTGGGCCAGCACGGCATTATTATTGGTTGGGCTTTTAATAAAATTAATGCAATAATGCTCTTGGAGTCCCCACCATCTTTAAATGCGCCTCTAAGTGGTTCTGAATATATAAGCTGTAGCAATCCAAAGTTTCTTAAAACTCTAATTGTTCCCAACGATGTTTGCTATAAATCAAACGCTGGTTTCCAAAACCAGAGGTCAAATCGGACCTTTTGTGCCAAAATCATAGTGGATTCCAGTTATCAAAGTCAATGTGAAAGTTGTAGTATTTATACTGGTATTTCCGGCGCTGGACTTATAACAATGAAAAACAACCGCTGGATGCTTCGTGGGACGGTTTCTGCTTTTTTACCTGATCTTGCGATAAGATCGAAGTTCAAAGATTTGGAACCCGGGTGCAGCAGTCACTATTTAATTTTTTCAGACGTGTTTAAATTTATAGATTGGATAACGGCATTTACTATATAATTATTGTTGTAAAATTATCATATGTACATAATTTATACAGTATACTTAAAAATTCATTTCAGTATGCTTACTTGTCCGAAAGCTGAAATATGATCAAAGATGGCCCACTGCGTTTATAGCAACAACAACAAAATTGTAAAGCGTGTGTCAATCGCAGCGACTGTAAATCTGCATTTAAGAAGTTTATTTAACAGAAATCAAAATAAATGTTGAATACATGCTAATTTTTTCAGGTATCTTTGTTATGAAATGAATATTTAAATAAAACTATATCCCAAATTAATTACTTCTACTATGGGCTCTCTTGAAGGATGCATTTAAGTTAAATGGCTGTTGGTACCAAGAGTGCACCAACCCACATGGGCCGTAGTTCGGCCAGTTGTGATACCATGTGGGGTCAAAAGGCCTCGTTTAAACAAAGCATAGAACAATGTTGACAGGCCTGCAAGTGCAGTATGCCCCGTATGGACCTGCCAAAACAATACCATCTTTTTAATGATGGACTTGTTGCCAACCATTGTTGACTGCACGATAATTTATAATCCTCTTATTATTTTCACTTATTTAGGAATGAAGGCTGATTAAGTAGTCGTTTAAAAAAAGATCTTTGCGATTTGTCATTTGGCATGACCTTTTAATCCAAATTGTTGGGCCTAACAATGCTCCCTTCCGAACTCCAAAGTCTTCCATATATATAGGGATGGCACGGTTAATCGAAAGGTTACAATTTATCGATTATTATTTTTAAAATTGCGATTTAATTGTATCGGTTATTTGGTCACCATTCATTCGATTAATAATCGATTATTTAAAAATTAATCGAATTAAATTATACATCGCTATTGGCGCGTTTCTACGAATCGTAAAATTAGTCTGAATCGAGTGATAGTGATTTTGAATGAAATTATTTAAATATGCCTCTAACACGTAGTGAAGTTTTGAAACATTTCTCAAAAGCCAATAAAAAATGAAGTCAAATGTCAACTATTTTTCAAGGTGTTGGAATGTGCCAACAACACAACAAACATGATCCAGCACAATAAGTTGAAGCACATACAACAACTGGAAGCTCTTAAAGTAGGAATCGCATGGAAAAGAAGAGGGACGTTCGATACTTACTTGGACAAAATAAAGAAATTACCTAGCAGTGCTAAGCCTAGCGGACGCTACAGCCTAGGAAAACCGAATACACTCTGTGTCGGCGCTGACTCGTACAGAAACTACTCAGTTGCAGCTACTGTATGTGCTGTCGGGTCGGCGAGACTGTGCGAAACAGGTGTCGTCAGATGCACTCCACTTCCGCAGCCAGCAGAAGCTACGACTTAGGAAGCGGGTACACCTTAGACTGACCGCGGTTTAACAATTTCTAAACGGCCGACAACCAAAATAGCAATTGGTGGACCCGCCAGAGACGTTGGGGAAGCCTCGATATGTTCGACCTGGATTGTTTCAGTTGTAATCCGCTTCGGCAACCAGCAGACGCAACGGTTGCAGAAACGGAATACAGCTGATATCGACACGAACCCCTCAACAGCTAATCGGTCGAAGCCACAATAGCGATTAGTGGTTCGGTCGATCCTGGAGACAGGCACAGCAACGACTTGCACCGCGGCCACTATCGGTGTATTCCGTCTCCGCAGCTAGCAGACGCTGCGGCCACAGATACGAAACACACGCGATATCGGTGTGGATCTACGCGCCAACTAACCGGTCGAAGCCGCAATAGCGGGCGGTGGTCCCTCCGTTTGACACTGGCGCGATAGTCACTGTTCCACTAATTCCTATATAGATGTTGGCACATGACAATACGATTATTTTATTTCAGCGTTCAATGTTAAATAATTTTTATTTAAATGGTTTTCTTGCAATTCTATTGTTTGTTAAAATATCTTTTATTAAAATGTTTTTTGAAATGACTAGCGGTGCTTGGTTTTTCATTCGGAGCGCCGACCCTAACCACACATAAACACCCTTAAGGGACACTCGTGGCTCACCTCGTTGTCAATATAAATTTCATCGTCACTCGTTTGGTCGTTCCTGATTGGCGGGGGGTTTGCGTAATCCGTGGGCTCTTGCTGTGTTGTTTTCTGGTCGTTGTCTGATCGGTGTTCAAATCGTTCCCGTGGTCGTCTGTGTTTTATCTTGTTGTTCCCTCGTTGTCTTTTGTCACAACGTGTTCTATGTACCGCCGCTTGGCCTCACACTTGCTGTCGAGTTTCTTGCTGCTCAAGATCAACTGATGCGTGCCAAAATTCTGCAAGTATCCATAGCGTCGCCTAATTATTTTCCTGCGTCGACGTCGGCGTTGTCAGCATCGGCAGCGTATATCCAGCCATTGATCTGCAAGTAAGTCAGGCCGGCAGCACTGCTTCTCTCTTCTCTGCCGCTGCTGCGTGTCGTATTTTTCGGCGATGTTGGCAGCGCATTGGCACGCTTCCAGAATGTTCTAATGGCTGCAGCCAGCTTTGTTGCTATGTATTTCACGACGTCTTTGAGTGTGTGCGTATGCGTGTGTGCCAATGCTGTAGCTGCTCTCCCTACGTCGCTCTCCGCGATCTACTGCGCATGTGTCATATCTCTTTGTTCTGATCCAGCGTTGTTGTCTCGCGCACTGCGAATGTGTCGTCTCTCTCGATTGTGATACGCTAGCAGCAGTAAGCCAACACACTGTCTTGTGTTGCACTTTGCTTTCCTGGCAGTAATGCGACGATGCCCGTAAATTCATAAACATAGATACCGGCAGTTTTCGGCCAGTACCATAAAATTTTTGCGCCTTATTTATGGGCGTCGCTGACGCTTTGAATCCCTCCTAGAAGAACTGATTAAGAGTTTTGACAGAGGGGCTCCGAAAATAACTGCCTATGCGTATGACATAAGCATAATTATTACGGGTGTCTGTCCCTTAACTCTCTGCTCCATTATGGGGAAGACTCTCAGTGAGATTTGTAGATGGGCTAGCAATGCAGGTCTACATATCAATGCGGATAAGACGGACCTCATCCTCTTCACTAAGCAGTACAAGGTACCGCAATAGATCCCCCCGACACTAAACGGAATCCAGCTAGAGCCAAGTTCCCAAGTAACTTGCAATGTCGAGGAAATGGTGAAGAATGCAACCGTAGCGCTGTACGCATCTAAGAAGATACTCAGCTGCACATGGGGTCTCTCATCCCGTCTATTGCACTGGATTTACATAGCAGTTGTGAGTCCAACACTGCTCTACGGGGCTCTAGTCTGGTGGCAAGGTACCGAGAAGGTAACCTACCTTGCCCAAATGGAAAAAGTTTAGAGACAAGCGCTCCTCTGCATTACTGGAGCGCTCAGAAGCACCCCAACAAAAGCTCTGCAGACACTGCTAGTGATTGCCCCCCTGAACCTGCAAGCCCGACTTGTGGCAGCGATGTCAGCCCAGCGCCTCGCAGCACTTGAAAGCCTGACGCTGCAAGGATATGGGCACAGCGAAATAGGGGGAACATGCTCAGGCACACTGATTACTTACTACCCATAGATTACCTAGATGTCAAGGTCGGGGCGCACTTGGGACCTAATGACTGGATCATCTGCAAGCAACAGCGCATCGGCCACGTGAATTTGTACACGGATGGCTCTAAGATGGCCGCAGAAGTGGGAGCCGCTGTCTACTGCGACGACCCGGTCACTAGACTATCTTACAAGCTACCGAACTACTGCAGTATCTTCCAAGCAGAAGTGTTTGCATTCGTTAAATCGGCTGAACTGGCAATGCATATGGACACAAATTTATGCAATGTCAATAAACTAGTAGATAGCGAGTGGCAATAAAGTCTATGATGTCGTCAACTCTTAGCTCCAGAATTGTCAGGGTGAGCAGGGAAGCATTAGATGATTTATGCAAGACCAAGTCAGTGCACATATTCTGGGTTCCAAGCAACCAGGGCATAGAAGGCAACGAAGAGGCAGACACTCTAGCCAAAGCTGGCGTCAACCTCCCAGCGAGCATGGAAGAAGACGTCGCAATCTCATTAAGATCACTGCGAAGTGATCGTCCTGTAAAACCACAAGAATAATGTGTAATGGACACAATACCAACCTGAGTCTGTACATACTGCGCTTTCCGCGTAAGAAGTGCAGACTGTTTGCACGGTTCACTGCCTTGCAGCTGCGCACTCAATCAAGCTGGGCATCACCGACGATGCGAACTGCAGGAAATGCAAAGTACCAAATACTGTTGAAACCCTCGAGCACCTCCTATGCCACTGCCCCGGCTTAGCCCGTACTAGGCTGAAGTGTCTAGGAGCGCTACTACTACACTCACTCAAGGATGCCTCCAAAAGAGAGCCCGGAGAGCTGCTGGCCTTTGCCAAGCATTCTCGCATCCTATCGGACTACGAGTAACGGATCCTCCACGCACGGACTACTAAGGGCCATCAAATGGCCTATGCACTGCTCTCTTGAAGGGCGTCCGGCTTAACCTAACCTTACCTAAAGAAACACTAATATAAAACGATGCACTCCAGCCAGCCAGCAGACCCTACAACTTAGGAAGCGGATACACCTTAAACCGACGGCGGTCCAACAATTTCTAAACGGCCGACAACCAAAATAGCAATTGGTGGGCCCGCCAGAGACGCGGGGGAAGCCTCGATATATTCGGCTTGGATTGTTTCAGTTGTAATCCGCTTCGGCAACCAGCAGACGCAACGGTTGCAGAAACGGAATACAGCTGATATCGACACGAACCCCTCAACAGCTAATCGGTCGAAGCCACAATAGCGATTAGTGGTTCGGTCGATCCTGGAGACAGGCACAGCAACGACTTGCACCGCGGCCACTATCGATGTGTTCCGTCTCAGCAGCCAGCAGACGCTACGGCCACAGATACGAAACACACGCGATATCGGTGTGGATCTACGCGCCAACTAACCGATTGAGTCCACAATAGCGGGTGGTGGTAAATGTTGGCACATGACGATTATTTTATTCCAGCGTTCAATGTTAAATAATTTATATTTAAATGGTTTTCTTGCAATTCTATTGTTTGTTAAATTATCTTTTATTTAACCTCGTTGTCAATATAAATTTCATCGTCACTCGTTTGGTCGTTCCTGATTGGCGGGGGGTCTGCGTAATCCGTGGGCTCTTGCTGTGTTGTTTTCTGGTCGTTGTCTGATCGGTGTCCAAAATCGTTCCCGTGGTCGTCTGTGTTTTATATTGTTGTTCCCTCGTTGTCTTTTGTCAAAACGTGTTCTATGTACCGCCGCGTGGCCTCACACTTGCTGTAGAGTTTCGCGCTTGTGAGTTTCTTGCTGCTCAAGATCAACTGATGCGTGCCAAAATTCTGCAAGTATCCATAGCGTCGCCTAATTATTTTCCTGCGTCGACGTCGGCGTTGTCAGCATCGGCAGCGTATATCCAGCCATTGATCTGCATGTAAGTTAGGCCGGCAGCACTGCTTCTTTCTTCTCTGCCGCTGCTGCGCGTCGTATTTTTCGGCGATGTTGGCAGCGCTTTGGCACGCTTCCAGAATGTTCTAATGCCAGCAGCCAGCTTTGCTGCCATACATGTCGCGACGTCTATGCGTGTGTGCGTATGCGTGTGTGCCAATGCTGTGGCTGTTCTTCCTACGTCGCTTTCCGCGATCTACTGCACATGTGTCGTCTCTCTTTGTTCCGATCGCGCTGCTGCTAGCGTAAGCCAACGCACTGTCTTGTGTTGCTTACATCGCTCTCCTCCTCTCGCCGTACACTGCCGGCTGGCAGTAATGCGACGATGGCCGAAAATTATTAAACATAGGTACTGGCAGTTTTCGGCCAGTAATATAAAACAATTGTGCGCCTTATGTATGGGGCGTCACACCCCCTCCTTTCTCCCGGGACAATTTGGTTAACGAACACCTTCGAGTGTCGGGTGATCGACACATTGTACTGAAGGTGCCCGACGCAGCGACGCAACCGCACATAGCGTCCATTGTGGGTGGTCACCCGATTCTCCATTGCCTCCACCAATACCCTTGGTAGCAAACGGTCAGTCGTATAGACGACTCAATGCTCGAGGCCGACGACCATGTCCGGTCCGAGGTCTGCTACTGTGGGCTGCACTTGCGCGGCGGCAATCGAGTCGGCCATTTGCTGTCGTGCGGCCGTCGATGTGCTGGGGCACTCATCCTCCATTGGGGTGGGGCGACGATTTGAGGCGTAGTTCTCCTCATCCGAACTGATGTCCGAAAAGTTTGGGTATTCCACCGGCCAAGGTCTTCGACCCAACAAGAAAGTTGGTGAGTCCCTTGCGAGCCCGCACATTTCTTCGTATCTCGGCTGTGGCTGATCCAACCATGACCCGTACGGAGGTGGGGGGTCATCGATCTCCATCGCTGACGCCTCGGATCCCTCCTCATCGCGAGTTTCGCTTTCCTCGCCCCCGGTGGCTTCCACGGCCTCCATGAATGGCCAAGGGGTGGTAACCGACCGGTGAATGAGGTTGAGGAATCGTCCGTCGTCCATGGGGACGTCTGACGCATCTCCTGTCGACTCCGACTCGATCACTATCTCCACCTTCTCTTCCTTGTTCGACTCAGACGGCTCGGGTTCCGGTTGCACCTCCTCTGGCTCCACCTCGTAGGACTCAAGATCGGATTCGTTGGGCTGTCGGTTGGGCCGTAAACCGCTGGTTCGAACGGCTCCACTTCCTCTATCGTGGCCAAGTTCACTGTGTCGACTTCCTCGAAGAGAAAGGCCAGCGTGTCCGGACTTATTTCCAGGCTTAGCACCGGCAAGGGGCGGTGCGTAGGGGAGTTGGCGACCGGTTCGGCCGATGCCCGCGGAGGATGGTTAGCCGGTAGGATCATCGAGGCGGAGACCCGTCCATGTCGGCTTCGTTGTCGTTGCATTTTCGTTGCTGGAAGAAAGACTTGTTTAAGTTGATTGTGCCGATAAGTCAAATAATTTAAACTAAAGGCTCACCGATTCTTTAGACTACTGGGGCTAGTGGAATTAGTCGCGGTGTTGTTCCAGTGCTGGACAACCCACTATTTCTGGTGATTCGCCCGTATGGAACGCCTTTAGATCAGAGAGGCTCGCTACCCGCCTTTCTTTGCTGTCCAAGTGTTGGATGCGCACTATGTTAGGGGACGTGAATTTAACCACTCTGTGCAGACCGTCGTAACGTGGGGCAAGTTTGGCAGCGAATCCATCAGCTGCCTTGGAGAGATGGTGTTGCCGAAGTAGGACCAGGTCGCCGAGGGTGGCTTTCCACTCGCTTCGTCGCAAATTGTAGTGCCCGCTTTGCTCATTGGTGGCTCGTTGCATGTTGTCCTTCGCTACCTTGAAGATCTTCTGCATATGCTTGGCCTTGTCCTCCGGGGCTCGGCTTTCCGTGGTGGGACCGGGGTTTACTTCATGGTAGAGCATTCCGTGCAACTGCGGCTCGCGACCTTGCACTAAATACGGCGGGCTGTACCTGCTGCTGTCCGAAGGGCTGGATTTGATTGCCAGATTGAACTCCGGTAGCAAGTCATCCCAATTCCTCTGCTCTCCACCCAGGTATTGCGCAATCATGGTTTTCACTGTCCTGTTAGCTCGTTCAGTAGGGTTCTGCTGCGGTGTACACGGTGCTGTGTGTTGGAGTGTCTTTCTCATCTGTTTCCAGAATGCTTTGAATCCTCGACTGGTGAACTGTGTGCCATTGTCACACACGAACGTCTGTGGGACTCCAAACCGTGCTAAGATACGTCCCCTGAACGCCTTTTCCAACTTAACTGTCGTCGCCTTTCGAAGTGGGACTAGTTCTTCCTACTTACTGAAGTGATCGAAGAAAACCAGGAGCATCGTATGTCCTTGCTTAGATCGGGACAACGGTCGAACGAAGTCGGCGCAAAGGATCTCGAACGGCTCCTGTACGACTCGGGTGTGCATTGCTCCTGGCGGCTTCGCTTGGCTCACCTTGTACCGTTCGCACGTCACGCATCTCCTCATGTACCTAGCAACGTTTCGGAACAAACCTGCCCAATAGTACAGCTGGGTGACTCGGTGAATTTTTTTTTTCGTATCCCTTGGTGTCCGACGGAAGGCTGGTCATGGCATTCGGCCAAGACCCTCGAACGTTGCTCCTTGGATACACACAGTTTCCATGGCACTTGCTCCTCGTCATCAGTCCACCGCGTCGATCGTCGATACAGTTGCTGGTTCTCCATGATGTAATCGGGATACCTCTCCGGTTCGTTTTGCACGGCTTCCAGCATCCGCTCCATCCACCTGCAAATGGATGGCTCCTGTGTCGCCTGCTGCAGCGTTTCCAGGGGCTGTCTGGACAAGGCGTCGGCCACGACGTTTTGACTTGCTCGTCGATAGTGCACCACGTACCGATATTGCTGCAGCTCCAAATTCCATCCACCACCACCCATCCATAACCACTTCAGCGCCAGATGATCGGTGACGACATCGAACTTATATCCCTCCAAGTAGCAACGGAGTTTGCGAATCGCCCAGACGATGGCGAGGCACTCCTTTTCTGTTATGGAGTAGTTCTCTTCGGAGGCTGAAAGGCGTCGACTGGCATAGGCGATGACTCGTTCTGTCTCTTGAATACACTGCGTGAGTATAGCGTAGAGGCTATAATCGGTTGCGTCCGTCTGAATGGAAAACCGCTCCGAAAAGTCTGGCCAAGCCAGCATTGGTGCCTGGTTGAGTCGTTCCTTCAGCTCTTCGAAAGCCTCCTGCTGGTTGGTGTCCCACGTTCACTTCTGGCCATTCCGAAGCAACTTTGAGATTGGCTGTACGATTCTGGTAAAGTTTGGTACAAAGTGCCGGTACCATGATGCAATGCCCAAACAACGACGAAGCTCCTTCACTTTGATTGCTTCGATTTTGGCCGGGTCGGTATGGATCCCAGCTTTACTGACGACGTGGCCAAGATAGACATATTATCATACATAACATCACCGATAACATCATCCATAGCTCGCTGAAATGTAGCGGGTGCAGAGTGCAATCCAAACGGCATCACTTTTTAGCTGATGCCGTTTGGATTGCACTCAAGCTGTTTCTCTCGTTGTAGTTTACTTCCGTAGTCGTCTGCTGTGGCTTCCTGAACGGATTGTTTCTCCTTGCGACCTCGCAGATGTCAGGCAGTACAGGATTTTTTTGCCTATCGTTGGCCTCATGATTGGGCTGCGAGCTTTGGGCACTCAGCGTGGACATCGGTGGTATCTTTGGTGGTAACTGCAGCTGTAGCTGCCCGCACTCCTTGCTCATATCTGCGCAGCAAAGAAAATCCATTCCCAACACGAGCATCTGCAGGTTGAGTTTTCGCTGTCCCAGCTGGACACGTACCATTAATGCTTGTGTTACTTCCCTCCTGGAGCCGTCCGCCAAACGTATCTTGCTCTTGATAGTGCGCCTCTTTCCTGGTGTACCACCCTGGCACTAACGAAGCTCCTCGTCGCTCCTGTGTCAGTCGTAGCTACCTGGGCCTGGTCTTCGAGCCGAACTGTAGCTACTATGCGTCCTCTCTCGAACCTCAGTGGTGTTCCAAATGACGAGTCGGTGGCGCTGAGCCCGTTTTCCGATGCTTGTCTTCGGCAGCAGTCCACTGTTCGAGTTCCCCGTCGGCCGGAATCCCAACAGAAATTCACTCGTGCGTTTTGGCACTCCCGACTGAAGTGCCCCAGTTGTCCACAGTTGCGGCAAGTGCGCCGGATGTGAATGGTACCCTCTGTCTCATGTACCCGTTGATTTTTTATCTTGGAGTTGGAGCTTGGGCGAACTTTTTGTTCCTGACGACGTTGCTCGGCTCCACTTCTGGGGCGCGCGACTTCCTGCGCCTTGACTTACTCATAAGCAGTTATCAACCTCGTCAGCTGGGCCAGTGTGGTAAATTCATGTCGTCTAGTGTACAGTTGATATTCCGGCAGCAGATTCTCGTAGATTCTGCTCAACTCCTGGTCCCCCTTGTATGCGTCCCTCCGCATCATGACTCGTAAGCTGAGAATGTATGAGGTGAAAGGCTCACCTGACCGCTGCATCCTATCCCGTATCTCATCTTCCAACCTTTGGAAGTACCGGGGCGGAAAGAAAAATTCCAGGAAGTCCCTCCTGAATTCCTGCCAAGTTCACTCGTGCGTCTTGGTGATCCTGAAACAATCGGCGGCTGACCCTGTCAATAGATCGCCGATAGCTGGCATCAAATGCTGCTGGGTCTGCTGGATTTGGTATATAGCGATCATGTCCTCGAAGTGCTCGATGAACCGCAAGGGATCTGCTGCACCTCCATCGAAGAAGACGACCCACTTCCGCAGTCGATCCACAAAGCCGAGTTGTAAAATGCGCTGGTTTTGTGGACCGGTGCTGCGCAAGTGGTCGTCAGGACTCCTAGTTGGCTCTCCAGTGCGCCTTGTTGTAACTGGAATCCGCAGTGTTGGCTGATGCGAGTGCTCCTGGATTATGATGGCGGTTGCCTTACTCGTGCTTGGTACCACGTCTACTGGAGCTGGGGACCCACCCCGGGAACGAGGCTTACTCTACGGTGTTAGAGCTACCCCGCGTGAGCTCCAGTTCGGCTAGCCTTTGGGTGACTTCCTTGGGTAACTCAGGTTGGCTGTACCTTCGGTATCCAGGCCAAACTCTTTAAGAATGGCTTGCAGTTCATTCTTGCGACGATATGAAATCCATTGAACTCCCATGTTGTAACTCGTGCAGGTAGAAATCCTGGGCTGCTTGTTCGTACTAAATCCAAACGACAAATGTTCCAAAGCGGCTGGTATCCGGTGAAAATAAATCCAAAACTTTCGAATGTAATCCCAAGTTGTCCTTCGAATCTGTCTGTCCAATGAATCCTGTTGATTGATGTTCCTTGATTAGCGATGATCCTCATTGTCCTTGACGATTATTTTAAAAAAATATTTTCTTTGAATTGCTCCTTGACGACTGTTAATGTGACTCATTGCGTAGATCGTTTACGACTATTGATTTTAATTTTCCTTCAAAGTTCGTTGGCAACTGCTAATGTGACTTGTTGAATGGATCGTTGACTGTCCCTCGCTGCTCGTTTGCTCGGCTTTTATAGCGTGTCTATGCCCGACACAAGCTTCGGGTATTGTCTCCTTGTTTTCCGACGAAATTCTTGTTCTTCAAAAGGTCAAAGAAATTGGTTATGGTGTGGTTAGTAAAGAAAAATACAAGGGCAAATTCCGAATGAGCCCTCGATGTTAGAAAATAGGGCAAATATATACATGCAATTTCCTGTTTAAAAAAAAAATGTGTATTCCTGGACTCTTTGTTTGACTGTACCCTTGCGTTCTCAAAATCTTTTGCTCTAATGGCGTTATAAGTCATAAAACAAAAAACCATAAAATTCTACCACTAGTGTCCCTGCTCGGGCGCCATCTGTAACGACTCAAATTCTTTGGCCGAGGTATGTCTCAGTCCGGCCAGGGCTGTTTTTAAAGAAAATTTATATTTGTGCAAAGAAACACTAGTAAAGAACGATAGGGCGCAAAAGAAAAGGGACGCTAGATGCTTTCTAGTACAAAACGGAGAAATTTACCTATCAGTGCACGTACGATTGTTGGGTGTCGACCCCGTGACAGACGGATCTGTGTATTCTGCCTTCCGTGGCCAGCAGACTCTACGGCCAAAGATACGAAACACACACGATATCGGTGGATCCACGCGCCAACTAATCGGTCGAAGCCACAATAGCGGGCGATGGTCCCTCCGTTTGACACTGGCACGATAATCACTTTCTATTCATTCCTACAAAAGTCTTACCACATGACGATATGTTTGTTTTCAATGTCCAATTATTTATTTATAGTGGCTTTCGTTCAGTTTCTACAGCTTTAGACAAAGTTTAATTCTTGCGAGGTGTTATTTGCGCGCCGTCCCTAATCACACATAAAACCCTTTTAAGGGACTTTCGTGGCTCACTTCGTAGTCAATATATATGCGTGTGTCGTCACTTGGTCGTCCATGATCGGCGGGGGGGTCTTCGAAATCTGTAGTTTACAGCTGGGTCGTTCCTGGTCTTTGTTGTCTACTCCGTGTTCAATGCAGCGTGGCCTTGCACTTGCTGTCGAGACTTTTTCACTTGTAAGTCGTTAGCTTGCTCCAGATCAACTGACGCGTGCCAACAATTTTGCAAGCATCCATATCGTCGCCTAATTACTTTTCTGCGTCGACATCGGCGTTGTCAGCATCGGCAGCGTATATCCAGCCGTGAACTGCTCCTGGTTTCTCAAAGAACTAAATTGTAGATTGGCGTGGGCCTAATCCCTCTTGCCGCGGGCTATTCCAGGCACGTCACCACACTAATAAGTAGACAGGCACGGACCTAATTCTGCCTTCAGAATCCTAATCCTTTCGTAATCCGCCAGTCAGTTAAAAACGTTGCACACCGGGGTCATAAGGACTCGCCAGTGTGCGCAAATAAATGCGCAAATAGAGATAAATAGCATCGAAATAATAACAAAGGGTTTTATACGAGAGAGGTAGATAAAGCCAGCGGGGGGAAACGGCAACCAAAAAGTGCGCGTGCCTGATGTTGAAGAAGACACAAACACACGAACGGGACGCATGCTCACACGCACGCACACTTAAACGATACGGTCACCTCACTCTCGAGCACACAGACGTACGCGTTCGAAAGTAACGGCGCGCCGAAAGAAAAATACGTACAGGGTGCCACTGTGCGGGGTTGAGTGTGTCAAGTGCGTAGCAAACAACTGCGACGTGCTGCAGAATATTTGCGCTGTGGGCCAGTGGCGGATGTTTAGTGCTCAAAGTCGAGTTAGAAAAAATCTTTTTTTTTTAAGTGAAATAAGTGCACCGTGGGCCAGCGGCCAAGGTTTAGTGCACGAAATTGTTCCTGGAGAGACCAAAAATCGAACAAAATATTTGCACCGTGGGCCAGTGGCCAGTGGTAAGGGTGAAAAAAAATTGTATTTTCTCCCTGTTCTTTCTTTTGAAAAGAAAAAAAAAAAAAACGAGGAATCGACAGCAAATCTTTCAGGGTCAGAATGGAATCAGGTGAGTCTAAAAATCCTGGGGTAGGCGCGCGCTGAGTGTACTACCGGCGCAGAGAGGACTTGACAGTGACACTGCGGGAGCTCGGGCTGGAGGGGCCGGGTGGAAGATCTACGCAAAAGACTCGCCTCATTCATCCAGTCTGCCGGCCATTCTGTAGAAGTATAGGCGCGTTTGGCGGAGCTGGATGCTCAATTCGCTAAGCCTCAAGAATTGCATCAGACCGGTAGGTCGCTCCAAAGATCGGAGCCTGACTTGTGGCAGGCGCGCCTATATGGGCAGGTGGATCCGCCGTCATGGGGACCATCCTTCGTGGACACCAAGTTTCCGCCAGATATTCGGCTGGAGGGGGTTCGAGAGGATGTCGGAGATGTGCCCGGACCGTCGGGTCGCGCTAATAGCAGACCCCAAGAACGCGCGTATCCGGTTTATGAGGAATCCTGTCCCTTAAAGGGCATGGCAGACCAGGTACGAAAGTGGAGCATACCGTAGGACGAGCAGTCGGTCCCGCTCGCGTTTATCGAAACCCTTGAGCAGCGTACGTCATCGACCTTGCGTTAATGTCTGGGGCCGTAAGTGAGGCGTTACGCGGGAAGGCCGCTATGTGGTTCCTCACGAGCGGGTTGAGGGACACTTCATGGGCAGCCATTCGAAAAGGATTTTTAGAATTTTTTTTTGCCTCCCCGGTACTTCGAGCGTCTCGAGGACCAGATTTGATCCCGTCGCCATCGACTCGGGGAAAGTTTTAAAGATTATTTGGTAGAAATGAGGTTGCTCATACGTCACTGGTATAGTGCAGCGCAGGAGTTGCACCGAGTGTACGAAAATTCCTCCCCCTAATGCCGTTCGTCGCTGTCAGAACTCACACAAATGGCGGTGGAATTTGAAAGCGTGCGTTAGCAGGAGTAGGCATACGCAAAGGGTGGTGGTGGAGGAGCCGGACAGGGTTCGCACCATGCACACCCGAACCGGCACGCGTCACCAAAGGAGCGGCCAGGCAATCCTTTCAGAACCGGGATAGGAGGGCCACCTGCTCAGACGCTTCGAGGGGAAGCGCATCCTGGAGCGAGCCAGACGGAGACCACCAATCAGAGGATGTCCCATAATGGGGTTGCGGGCTACGACCCTCCCTGAGCGTGTTGCCGTTGTGGGCAAATCTGGCATTTCGCTCGCGAATGCCAGAATGCGAGAATTATTTTTTGCTGGGTCTTCGGCACTCCAGGCAAAACCAAGTGGGAGTGTTACGAGCGAGCTATAGCGGAAAACGACCAGAGGCGCCCCCAACCCGGGAGGAAAGCGGTGTCAGCGACCTGCAATCCCGGCAAGGAGCTCCCCATTAACGCTGGAAGGAGGGAAGATTGCCGCCGGAGTGTCGATCGGTGACCGAGAGGTTTCGACCACTATTGATACGTGAGCGACGCGGAGTTTTATCAGCTGAGAATTGATAAGGAATTGGGGAATACGCGGAGAGGCGGTGAGAGAGAGCGCGCGAATGCGGCTGGCGGATGGGTCGGTCTTGGATGTAGCGGATGCACTGAAGGTGAGGGTGAGCTTTGCCAGTGAAAGCCCGATTTTGCGAATGCTAGACCACACCATTCTAGGCATGGATTATTTGACCTTCGTGGGCACCTCAATTAGTTGTGGCTGGACAACATTGATGCTGGGTAACGAAGAGCTCGAGCGGTATGGCAGACCAGCGTCTCGCGGTGAAAGACGCCCGCCGGTCGAGGTTTTTCCATTCTCCAAGTGCAAATCATCCGCTCAGGAACGCCAATCTGAAGTGAACGGGGAAAATGGGGCAGGGGAACGAGCAACGGAGGGTGGAAACAGCCCGCCGAGGGCCAGAATAGCGTCCTCCCCGGGGTAAGGGAAGATGGAATTGGAAGAGGCCGAAGAGGAGTCCCCGGCCATCAGGTCGGAGTAACCGGAGGATGTGGAGCCGGAGATCCCTAGTTTCCTAGAGGCGGAACTGACATTGTTAGAGGGCTTGGAGGGCATTACGCAAATTGCTGAACACAGCATACGGATGCGTGACGATAAGCTGCTAAAACAGAGATACTACCCGAAGAATACAGAGATGCAAAAAGTAATCGACGAAATGGTGGACGAGCAGTTCCGGGCAGGCGCTACTGAAAAGTCGCTAAGTCCACATAGTGCCCCAATATTGTTGGTCAAGAAGAAGAAGGGGAATGGCGCATGTGCATAGACAATCGCCAGCTTAAAGCACATTCTATTCCATATGCGTGCCCGGTCCCTCGGATCAACCATATCCCAGAGAGGTTACGGCACGCACGAATTATATCGACATCGGACCTGAATCACGGCTGCTGGCAGATCCCAATGGCAGCGGACAGTCGCGAGTGCACGGCATTCACCGTGCCAGGAAGGGGATTATTCCAATGGCGGGTCATGCCGTTCGGCTTCCATTCCGCAGGCGCGACGTTCCAGAGGGCTTTGGATACGGTGATTGGGCCGGAAATGGAAGCCCATGCTTTCGCATATCTCGACGACTTTGTGGTCACCGGTGCCACAAAAGAGGTGCATGTCAGAAATCTCAAAGAAGTATTCCGCCGGCTCATGGAAGCCAACTTGAGGCTCAACAGAAAGAAGTGCAGCTTCTTCAAGGAGGGATTGGCGTATCTGGGGCACGTGGTCAGTGGCGAGGGCATTTGTACCGACCCGGACAAGGTAGAAGCCATTCGGAGCCTTCCCGCCCCCCATAACTTAAAGACGTTGAGGCAGTGATTGGGGATGGCCTCATGGTACCGGCGTTTTATACCCAACTTTGCGAGGGTGGTTGAAAAAGGGACGCAAGTGGACGTGGGGCGAGGAACAGGACGAGGCATTGAAGCAGCTCAAGGAGAGATTGACGTCGGCCGCCGTTCTCGCGTGTCCCGATTTCTCGAGGAAGTTTGTGCTGCAAACGGACGCAAGCGATTACGGCCTTGGGACGGTCTTGACTCAGAATGGCGACGACCAGGAAAGCGTTGCTGTTGAAGCTGTTGAAGGCAGAAGCGAACTATTCCGCGACCGAGAATGAATGTCTGCCGATCGTTTGAGAGATCCGAAAGCTGCGGTGCTATCTTGAAGGATACCGGTTTGAAGTGGTGACGGACCACTTGGCCCTCAAGTGGCTAAATTCTATTAAGAGTCCCACGCGAAGGATCGCAAGATGGCCACTTGAATTGCAACAGTTTCAATTTGACGTTCGCTATCGCCGGGGTAAGTTCAACGTTGTGGCAGATGCGCTTTCTGACAGCCGTCGGGAGTATGCCAACAGGCTGTCATGGTCGAGACCCCATGTAAGTGGATCTGGAAGATGCGTGGCCTGATTAAGGGGAACCCGGAAAAATTCACCGATTACGTGGAAGAAAACGGTAATCTGTACAGGAACCTGGGCTGAAGAGTAGATCACGAGGATTACATACCCTGGAAGTTGTGTTTTCCGAAGGATCATAGGGCCCGAGTGTTTGAGGAGTGCCATGGTGCCTCCACAGCCGGCCATCAAGACGTGACGAAAACGGTGAGGAGTTTGGCGCAGCGCTACTGCTGGCCAGCAATGTTCAGGGGCGCCGCCCGATACGTGAGGTGCTGCAAGAAATGACAAAAGTTCAAGACGGAGCAAAGGAGGCCAGTGGAAAAAATTCTCACGAGGTGGCGGAGCCAATGGCGGTGATGTGTGCGGTCTTCGTGGGATCGCTTCCACGCTCGAAGCATGGAAATACCATCAATGACGCGTTCTCGAAATGGGTGGAATTGGTCCCCCTCAAGAGAGCGACGGCGGCACTGCTACAAAAAGCGTTCCGAGAAAGAATCCTGTCTAGATTCGGAGTACCAAAAACGTTCGTGTATGACAACGGGGTGCAGTTCGCCAGCGCGACGTTTCGAGCGTACATGGAATCTTTAGAGGTGACGGTACAATTCACGGCGCCTTACTGCTCTCAGAAGAACCCTACCGAGAGGACTAACAGGACGGTCAAAACGACGATCGCTCAATTCGTAGACGATTAGCAGAGCTCCTGAGACAAACTGCTGCCAGAGATATCATTAGCCGTAAATTCGAGCGTGTCAGATTCGACGGGGTTCAGCCCAGTATACTTGGTACAGGGAGGAGAGCAGCGCCTTCCCGCAGCATTCTACGAAGAGGTAACCTCCGGGTCTGCCACGGCGCAAGTGAACCCGAGGAAAACGGAAGAAAGGATGAGGGAGATCTTGGAAACCGCACGCAGCAATCTTCAGCAGGCGTCGAAGGATCAGGGGAGGTCATACAACTTGCGGAGACGGGAATGGCGTCCCGCAGTCGGGAGCTTCGTATGGCTGAGGCAGCACAAACTGTTTAAAGCGGCCGAGGGTTTCGCGGCCTAACTGGCCCCAAAGTTTGACGGGCCCTATAAGGTGACGAATTACATTTCCCCGAATATAGTGCGACTCGCCTGGCAAGATGAGCGCAAGAGACGGGTGGCTAACCTAACTGCCTTGAAGCCTTTTTTCAGAACACGGATGAAGAGCACTCGCGCTCCACTGACGAGAGAGTCGAACAGTAAGACGACGGCGAGGGAGGCGTATTCGAGGCGCGTCGACGCAGTAACTAATAATTACCGCCAATCCCCAATGATCCATAACACACTAACCGTCAAATGGTCTAGCATAATTAACATTAAGAATTGTAGTAGGTTGTAAGCTGCACTGATACGGAATTGATAGGAGGTTAAGATACGATAGGTTAGGTTTTATGCTATCAGCAACGAAGAAGGGACCGCCGAGTGCCACATGGAAGACGTGGACAGTGATACCACGGAACAATCCCCGAGCCGCGAGCTAGGTCGAGAGATCCCCGTCAAGGCGGGTCATCCCGCCGCCCCCGACCGGAAGCGAGACCGCTGCACACCGTGTTTAGATCAACGACCAACGTTGCACTCCACCTTACTTTGACGAGCCCCCGTCGCCGGAGAGGTCGACGATGCTCACGGAAAGCAACGACGGACCAGCTCAGATGCTGCGGCCGGAAACCAAAGTCACTCTAGGCTCGATCAATAAAGTCACGGAAGAGGGGAACGATGTCAGGGAGGGTGGTACCCCTGGGGTCACTCCATTCCAGAGTGGGGTGAGGAAGGCGCCGAAGGCTCTGAAAGCATGATACAGGTGACCGCAACGGAGACGGATGAGGACAGGTAGGATTACTCCACTACGGTCAGTTCACTCTCGTGGGGCACCGAGCGCGCCGCCGACGCAGCAGAGGTGAATGAGGACGGGGAGGACTATCTACGTTTCCCCGGATCAGTATCCGGTACTGGCCAAAAGAAGGTCAGCAAGGACGAAGGAAGAGGCGCCTAGACTCAAGCGGACGACGTGCGGACGAGTCGCCCAAGAGCCCGCTGGGAAAGAGACAGGTCAACTCTCACCCGGGGTCGTCCGTAAACATGCGTTAGCGCAAACACAATCCGGACGACTTGTACCCCAGAGCAGAGATCCAGCGGACGATGCCGCCTGAAGTCCCGGCGTGCAGATGCAAGTGGAAGCCGAGGAGTTGGTACCGTTAAACGCGCCGTCCGCAGACGAAGTCTGTCCCACGACTCCGCCGGACGAGGAGTTGCTGACGGACTTCGAGGACGTGCTGGTGGGTTGGAGGCCAGAATTTGAGGACCCAGAGGGCACCTCGCTGGTCACCGACGCCTTGGCAACGATTCAGCGAGAGGTGGACGTCGTCCGAGGCAATAACCGTCGCCGTACGCGTGTCAAACTCGACGCCGGCAGGCAAAAGATGAGTGTGACCATCACCAGGTCAGGGGCGGTGGTGGTCAACGGCTTGGAGAAAGGGGGGGATGTAAGGCGGCCCCTTAACTGACTCCCTCACATGATCAAGAAGTATTGGATAGGCATGTTTTGTTTTTTTAGTTACGTTATGTTAGTCCGTAAGTGAGCCAATGAAGGCCCGTAGTTGTAAGAACTTCATTGTTAATTTTGAGTTTGTATTTATGCCATTGAAGGCCATTTAAGTTATAAGTTAAGTAAAAAGGTGTCAGCTGTTCTTTAGTTTGAGCTTAGCGGTAGGAGTTTGTACTAGGCAAGCGGCGGCCTCTAACGACAGCGCGGGGAGCGGTTAGATACAACTCTGCGCGATGGTTAAAACAGTTTTTCGTGGTGAAGTTGTGTCGCAACTGCTGCTGCGCTGCTCGATCGAGAAGGCCGAGATTATTATTCGATCGGCAGCGAAACAATTAACTTTAAGGCAAATAACGAACAACTAAATTAAACGACATAAAAACTAATTCCAATCTTTCTCTATCTCTAGTTAACCCTAACAACTAACTTGTAGATTGGTGTGGGCCTAATCCCGCCTGCCGTGGGTTACTCGTGGCATAACGTACATCTAACCAACATACAGGTTGGGGGCTTGGTCCTGCCTGGCCGTGGACTGCTCCCGGCGTCTCACAGAACTAACTTGTAGATTGGCGTGGGTCTAATCCCGCCGGCCGTGGTTTACTCCTGGCACAACGTACCTCTAACCAACATACGTTTGATGGGTCTGAATTTCGAGGTAGTCCACCGCCAGCCAGACTAACTACAAAATACGGGTTATGGTAGTTGAATGGGCTCGGGTGCCAAACTCTCAAGTTGACGCAGGCGGCCGCTTTCCTTCTCTTGCTTTCTGCCGCTATTGCCTCTGCTGAACTGCTCTGACGTAGCAGATTGCGCTGTGTGTTTGTGATTCGCTGTGTTGCTGTGTCATCTGCCATACTCTTGTATGTGTGCGCTGTGTAGTTAGCCGTTGTCTCTCGCTCTCTCTCTGCTCAGCCGCTGTCGATCTACGCATTGTACTGCGCATATGTCCTCGCTATTTGTTTTCGGCCTCTCTATGAACGATCTCGCTGTGCGTGCGTGTGCTACAAGTGAACATCGTTCTTGTTCTCGCTGCCGTATTTACTGTCTGCTTCCTGTGAGAACATCGCTTGCGCTCTCAGTTGTGCGTCTGTGGGACTAGAAACTTGCTTCTCCTCTCTCTTCAACCTTGTACTTTGCTATCCATAACCGTTTCCGAGTTTTGTATAGTACGTACAACAAACCCTTTCGAGTTGTAGATTGTTCTTCTTCTATCGCTTTAATTATAACTTTTCTTGTGTCCTATTCGATGTCTGGTTATTTTCGCTCAATTTCAACGAATAACTTACATATTTTCGTAAATTTTTTTTTAAACTTTTACTTTTGAGGTATATATACACATCTGAAAAAACTTCAAATAAATTGGATAAATTATCGTAAATTTAATCTTCTCTCGCATATGCGCTCATGTTCCGCTAGAGTAATGCTCAATCGAGCAAATATATGTTTGTATGGTTTGAAGTTTTTGAGAATTCGATGGTCCTCTTTCCATTTCCATGTCAATTTTTTTATGAAATTTTTTATTTTCACAGCAATGTTGGCATATTGTCTATCTTCGAATAATAATATTGGTGCAGATATATGTCTCTACCGCAAAAGTTTTTCTGGTAGTATCAAGCTCCATACGCCGTACTGTAAACAGTACTCTTTTGGACACTGACATGGTTGCTTAAAAATTATTTCTAAAATAATATGCAGCTCATTGTGGATGATTTCACTTCGTAATACACTAACTAATTTTTTCAGGAAACATTGATACCGAATCCAGTCGAACTTTAAAAGCTCTACTCTACTGAAGTTCAGTTTATTAGTAAATGCTAGGACACCTACAAGTATTGAAGAAAATATTACTTTTTGGGACGAAAACAATCACAGGTCGAGCAGACGCTGACGTCACACAGGCGGCGAAATTGCAGCTAAATTACATAAACTTTCTAAGCTAATAACTTTTTTGTTAATTGACGGATTTTAACGGCGCTTGGAATATAGTTTAATATGATATTCCTCTCTTCGAATAATTAATTATAAACACTGTACTATTTGACTAAATGCCCTAAATCATGCAAATTTTGAGCTTGAAATTTTGAAAGTTTTTTAGCTTTTATGAGAAAAGGGGGCGTGGCAGACCAAAATTTTGAATGGCATTGCATTAAGGCTGTCTCTAGCAACTCTAGCAACCAGAAATGGTCTTCCTAAGTGCCATAGTTACTGAGTTATTTGCCTAAAACTACATTTTTTTTCGAGGTGTGTCTGGTTTTTTGCTCATTGCGGGGGCGGTAAGGGGCGTGGCAAAAATTTGAAATAAACTTAACCTGCGTAAGATAATAACGGACTTTCATTATAAATTTGGTGGCTCTAGCTTTTGTAGTTTAAAAAATCCAGGTGTTCATACGGACGGACGGACAGACAGACGGACAGACGGACATTGCTATATCGACTCGGCTGTTGATGCTGATCAAGAATATATATACTTTATGGGGTCGGCCACGCCTCCTTCTGCCTGTTACGCACATTTCGCTTCTGACAAACCTAATAGACCCCTCTACTCTTTTTTAGAGTACAGGGCCTAAAAATTAAGAACAATAACACTTATTAATATGCAATTTGTATAGATGCAATCAAAATTGGCGGGAAAGCTGGTGTCAACAGCTGATGATATATATATTGTCTTCAAAGCCTCACAGCTTTGCGAATATTGGGAGAAAATCGAGGCAATTAATGTTTTTGGCCTGTCGATATTGGCGCCAAGATTTACTTTAAATTTAAACTAATCGGAGCTAAATCAGCCGTTTCGCCCACTCTGCTGTCTTGGCTTTAATTAATCAATTTTAAATTATTATATGTGATGTGTTGTATTGCATTTTTATACATTGTAATTGTTTTTAAACCTCGTACTTTGAAAAAGAGTCTATTAGGTTTGTCAGAAGCGAAATGTGCGTAACAGGCAGAAAGAGGCGTGTCCGACCCCATAAAATATTCTTGATCAGCATCAACATCTGAGTTGATATAGCGATGTCCGTCTGTCCGTCCGTCCATCTGTCCGTCTGTCTGTCTGTCCACTGTCCGGATGAACAAATAGATCTTTTAAACTACAAATTTGGAATGAAAGTCTGTCTATATGTCACGCAGGTTAAGTTTATTTCAACTTTTTGCCACGCCCCCTACCGCCCCCGCAAATTGTAAAAAACTAATTTCATTACACCACAACTTCGAAACTAGCAGAGCTATCGTGACCATTTACACAGTAGGTGAACGGTACCACTATAACTATCCTCACCAAGTTTTATCAAAATCGAACAACTATAGCCAATAGCTCCCATAGGACAAATCGATCAAAAACAAAAAATTTGTATGAATTTGTATAATTTGATAAGCAATCGCAACCAATTTCGCACAGAATGTGTACATAATTAAAAAAAAATTCCTCACCAAATTTGGTCCAAATCCGATAACGAGAACAAATGAAACAAATTGGGCAAAAATGTTAAAAATGGTAATTTATGTACACGTGCTTGCCGAATGAGGTAAATCAATGTTTATCTACTGAAGCCGTCCTAATTGTAAATATTGGTGTGGTCCAACTGACAATAAATGCTTAAGAGATACATGAGGTCTGCGGTTTAAACCCCAGCACAGACAGGCATTTCTTTTTTTTTTTCTATTCCAAACAAAACAGCATTACTATTTTTTACTTTTTTTAATTTTAATATAAGCTAGACAAAAAGTCTTGCGGTTTTTTTATTGAATATTCTATTGTTCATAAAAATTGGTTATAATAATGCGATTTAAGTCAAATATGCGCCGTTTTGTTCGATGACGAGTTCCCAACGAGATACCAAATTCATAATGCCCCTCTTATAGAAACTCGATTCCCTATTGTCAAAAAACTCGGAGAGCCAATTTTCACAGGACTGTCTTGTGGACAACTTCCGACTACCAAGCGCGTTCGCCATGGACAGAAATAGGTGGTAATCACTTGGTGCGAGATCCGGACTATACGGTGGATGCAAAAGAACCTCACATCCGAGCTCTTGGAGCTTCTGGCGCGTCACCAAAGATGTGTGTGGCCTGGCGTTGTCCTGATGAAAGACAATTCGGCCTCTGTTGATCAAAGATGGCCTCTTCTGCATGAGTGCTGCATTCAAGCGGTCCAGTTGATGGCAGTACAGGTCCGAATTGAGCGTTTGGCCATAGGGGAGCAGCTCATAGTGGATGATTCCCTGCCAATCCCACCATACACACAGAAGAACCTTCCTGGCCGTCAGTCCAGACTTGGACACCGTCTGGGCAGCTTCACCGCTTTTCGACCACGACCGTTTGCGCTTCACGTTATCGTAAGTGACCCAATTTTCAACGCCTGTCACCATCCGCTTCAAAAACGGGTCGATTTTGTTGCGATTTAGAAGCGATTCGCATGCATCCATATGGGCAAAAATGTTTTTTTGCGTCAAGTCGTGTGGCACCCATACATCGAGCTTCTTTTTGAATCCAAGCTTATTCAAATGGCTTATAACGGTTTGATGAATCATGCCCAGCTCTTGGGCGATGCTACGACTGCTACTATGCCGGTCTCTTTCGATCAATTCAGCGATTTTATCGCAATTTTTTGACGACAGACCTTCCGGACCGTTGCGCATCTTCGATCACCTCTGCACCAGAACGAAAACGTTAAAACCATCGTTGTGCGGTGGATATGGAAACTGTATCGGGTCCATAAACTGCACAAATTTTATTAGCTGCATGAGATGCATTTTTGCCTTTAGCTTTAGCGTGAACCGGTGCGACGAATACAACTAGAACTACGCGCTTGCAAAGACAAGCTTGCGGAAATACCGCAAGACTTTTTTGACAACCTGATATGTATTAATTTTTTTAAATTTATATTTTAAAAATATTACTCTGCTGCCTCTTTTCTATGTTTGTGTGTAAAATGCGCACTTCTGTGAGTACGGGGTATTGTACAGTCGGCTCGCTCGACTGTAGCCTTTCTTACTTGTTAATAAATTCATTCCGCGATTTTCGGTAGCCTCACGTTATACAGTGTGCACCTCATTCGGTTGGGCAGGAAGAGGCTACATTGTCTGCAGGGTTCCGCGAGCTAATTAGCACGTTGCTTGGTGTTGCTGGGCCACTTTAATGTACTGTCTCGTTAGTACATCAACGTCCAAATAAAAAAGACCTAGACACACCCTGCTTCTTTTTCATGTATTTTCTTCGCATGGATAATTACACACTTCTATAGGAGTACATGGTCTTTTTAAGTCGGCTCACTCGACTGTAGCCTTTCTTACTTGTTTTGTTTCAACTTGACTTACTTGTACTATCCATTGAAGACCTAGATATCGATTTATTTAATTTAATCGGAAATAACAGCAGAGATTATTATTAAGTCGGGCGTGCTTGACATAACTTTTCTTTCTTGTAAGGACGGACATACTTATATCAGGAAGAACAAGTTTAATTTAAATTGTTGCCACGCCCCTTACCGACCCCGCAAAAAAAAAAAACTATTGTCTCCTCACCAAAAACTATGTTCAATAATTGTTATTTATGTACACGTGGTAGAAAGAAAAGGGATAACTCTATGTTTCCCTACATTACTGATCAATCTAATTATCGAACGAAGTGTGGCTTAAGTGGAAGAGACCCCTGTCATAAATTCTCGTACTTGTATCTAAACCTAAGTTCTGCGGTTCAAATCTCGGCACAGACAGACGTTGCAGGTTCAAATGCTGACAATGAAAATTGAAAATTTAATTTTTTAAGTTTTAATTCGAAATGTAGCTACAGCACGCCTACACAAAAGGGAAATGGGTTGAAACAGCACTGTACACGCTAGTGGCTTCGGTCGAAAGAGTTTCTACCATCAGGAATATGCACTAGGAGTCTTCGTAGACATTTCAGGTGCATTTAACAACGTCAGGACGGCAGCCATTATCGAGCGGCTAGTGACGATAAATTCCCACCCAAGTATCACACACTGGATACACAATCTCCTGGGCTGCAGAAGAGTCTAGTCGGAGTGGGGAGCAGCTACAGTAGCTACAGCAGTTAGAGGCGTAAATATGGGCACCCCATGGTAGTGTCCTGTCTCCTCTACTGTGGAACTTAGTGATAGACGAGTTGATTAAGAGATTTGACAGGGGGGCCCGGAAAAAAACTGCCTATGCGGATGACATAAGCATAATTATTACGGTTGTCTGCTCATCAACCCTTAGTTCAATTATGAAGAAGACTTTCAGGGAGATTTGTAGATGGGCTAGTAATACAGGTCTACATATCGATACGGACAAGACGGACCGCATTTTCTTCACTATGAAGTACAAGGTACCGCAATGGACCCCCCGACATTAAACGGCATCCAGTTAGAGCCAAGCTCTCAAGTAAGATACCTAGGGATGGGGCTTGACAGCAAACTCATGGAGGGGCAATGTTGAGGATAGGGTGAAAAAGGCAACCGTAGCGCCGTACGCATCCAAGAAAATGTTCACCTGCAAATATGGTCTTTCACCCCGCCTAATGCATTGCATCTACATAGCGATAATGCATCCAACACTGCTCTATGGGGCTTTAGTCTGGTGGCAAGGTACGGAAAGTATAACCTACCTAGCCCGCATGGAAAAGTACAAAGACAGACGCTCCTCTGCATCACAGGAGTACCCCAACAAGAGCTCTGCAGACACTGCTAGGGATTGCCCCCGTGAACCTGCAAGCCCTGAATACTCGCCAGGCATCAACCGGACATCAATAAAATTACAGTGAAATTATTTTTTTTAATAACTGATGTGTTACAGATCATTGCCTTTTAAAAATTTTCAAATCATGGATACTTCTTCTATATATATATAAACGATGCAAAGGAACGTTCGATGTCCACAAAAAAAAAAAACAAGAAAGAATGCTATAGTCGCCTCGCGACTTTAGGATACCCGTGTGAGTTTGATAAATATAGCTTGGTCATCGAAAAAGTTTCTCCTACAAATTCATGTTTAGAGCATATTTTCGACCGATCGTTCCTATGGGGGCTATACGATATAGTAGTCCGATTTGGATCAAACTTGGTCAGTATATATATATTACTGGCAGATGTATTTTGTGTGAGTTTGATTAATATAGCTTAGATAACGCAAAAGTTTTTTATACTATTTCATATTTGGAGCGTGTTTTTTACCGATCGGTCCTATGGGAGCTGTACGATATAGTTGTCCGATTTGTATCAAACTTGGTCAGTACATCTACTTCCTACATGTACTAACCGTGTAAATTTGGTTCAGATAGCATAGCTAACAAAAAAGTTCTATACTGAAACATTCTAGTTTTACCTGTGCCTTTACCTTATATGAAGATAGAACGCCATAAAGTGGGCGTGTCAAAAAACAAAAACTAGCTTGTACTGCTTGGGTATTGTACCTTTCATTTGCGACCCCTATCATCTTTCTAGCTCTTATAGTCTCTGAGATCCTTTTGTTCATACAGACCGACAGACGGACATGGCTATATCGACTCGGCTATTGATGCTGATCAAGAATATATATACTTTATGGGGTCTGCCACGCCTCCTTCTGCCTGTTACATACATTCCAACGATTACAATATACCCTTTTACTCTACGAGTAACGGGTATAAAAATAGACGAAACAACAAGTAGCGGCAGCGTTCAACGAATCCAAAATAGAAGCATGTAAGTAAGTTTTCTTTCATGTTCAACCCTCAAGATCTGGGACGCTTAGAAAAAAAAAATAAAAATAAAGAAAATAAAACAAAAAGTTCTGGAAATTGCAATTGTAAATTCTATTTCGTTGTTGGTCAATTCTTGTTGTATCTTAGTTAGTGGGTTATATTTGGTGACGTATGAATATTTGTAAAGTAATGTCTAGCTACGACAGCGACGACAGTGTTTTAGACGTTTTAATTCAAAACTTTCATCAGGTCCAAGTAACAGACTCAGTGAACTCAAATATGAACGCAGAACATGTACAAGCAGTTATCGAAGCGGCCCAAGCGAAAGTGTTTGGAAATAAAATTGAGGAGTAGTACGACGAGGTTGAGAAAAAACTCACCTTGTTAACAAACAAGGTACATGCATTATGACCAGTATCTGGCCAGGAGTATGTGCGAAAAGTATATCTGGCCTGAGACGCAACTTGATCGATGTGTTGTTTGCTGCTCATCCCCCAAATTTGCCATTGGCCTTGGCGTTTGCTCAGGAGGTGGAGGCGAACCAATATCGTTATACATTCGCAACTTATTTTGCTAGAAGCCTTGAAGAAAAGGCAAGGTACGAGGGTCGGAATCACAGCCGAAAAAAACTCAAGCCAGCTAAAGAAACTTAGCATCAGAATCAAGCAGGCCAAAGGAAAAGTCCCGCCTATAGGAAGCGGGAAAAAGCCAAACACTGAGCCGAGGCCGGTTAGCGGAACTGCTCCAGTACCAATGGAAGTAGACCCTTTCATGTCGAAGTTTAGACAACCTACTAACTCCCAACAAGCACAATTCTCCGATAAATCAAACGCATAAAGGGGCAGGCCCATAAACGGGCGAACACTTCAGATGTATGATCGGCCCGAGACGTCAGGGGCTGGACCATTTGTCCGCCAAAAAAGCTGTCTATAGTGGAAAGGCCGAAGAGAATGTGGCTGAGGTTGAAGAAAGCTCCGACGAGTACGAGAGCGATGCTGTTCTTTTTTTTGTTTTACAGCGTCAAGTTTTTAGGACAAAGTCCCTGCTGCCGTACCTTCGGCGAAGAGTAGCGGGGATCAGTCTTAAGCTTTTAATCGACACGGGCGCGTCTAAGAACTACATCAAGCCTTTTGAACAACCAAAAGGTTTCATGTTTAGAGTCAAAATTCGCCATCCAATCTATTCATGGCTCACACAGCATAACTGAAAAGTGCTTGGTGCCCATGTTTGGTCATACGGCAACATTCTTCATCTAAAATAACTTGCCCACGTTCGATGGAATCATTCTTCTCGACCTGCTGAAGCAAGTCGACGCGGCTATTATCCTAAAAGAGGATAAGCTGGCAGCTGGGGGTGTTTTTGCAAAGATTCGCTACCGCAACTGCAGAGATGTGAATCATTCCATTCTCGAAATCGAGAAGCCGTACTAAAATCGGAATTCTTGCAAGTACGAATGTAAAGGAATTCGCAGACCCTAACGAGTCTCTGCCTGTTAATACAGCTGTCATTGCCACCATAAGAACGGTAAATGAAGAAGTGGTTCATTCCAAGCTATACCCGTATCCAAGAGGTATGGATGATATTGTCGCTGCAGAGGTGAACGACCTCCTGAAAAACGGCATAATCAGAAAATCCCGCTCGCCATATAACAACCTATTTTGGGCTGTGGGTAAGAAGGGATTTGACAGCAATGGCAATGCCAAAAAGCGTTTGGTGATTGAATTTAGGAAACTAAATCAGAAAACGATCGCAGATAAGTATCCGATGGCAAACAATATCATGATATTGGCCAATATAAGAAAAGCAAAGTACTTTGCTACACTCGATCTCAAGTCAGGCTTCCACCAGATAACTCTGGCAATGCAGTATCTCTCTGTCCTGCGTTTTTGGTAAGCGGTGGTGTCATTTGCCCTTTGGATTAAAAAATGTAGGCAGTATCTTCCAAAGAGCCATAGACGATGTGCTTCGGGGGTAAATCGGCAAGTCGTGTTACGTCTACGTCGATGACGTTATTATCTTTTAAGAAAAAGAAAGGGATCACGTCAAGCACGCTGAATGGGTACTCAAAGAAAAGTCGCAATTCTTCAAGAGCAGCGTAGAGTATTTAGAGTTCTTAGTGACTAACAATGGCGCAAGAACAGACCCGGAAAATGTGAAGGCAATTCAACAATACGCGGAACTAACATCACTTTTCGCAATCTGGTCGTTCCTGAGGTACTACAGTTACTATCGTTGCTTCATCAAAGATTTCGCTGCAATAGCAAAGCCGCTCTCGGACATCCTCAAGATAGAGAACGGTTTTGTGAGCAAATACAAATCAAAGAAGAGCGCAGTCAAACTGGATGAAAAACAGCTTTACGCATTTAAGAGACTCAGAAACATTCCAGCTTCAGAGGACGTGATGCTAAAGTACCCAGATTACAAGAAACCCTTTGATCTGACAACCGATGCATCAGCATACGGAATCGGGGCAGTTTTACCCCAAAACGAGCGGCCGATAACAATGATTTCCCAGACTTTAAAGGGCAGGGAGGTAAATTACGCTACTAACGAGCGTGAGTTGCTAGCCATTGTGTGGGCTCTAGCTAAGTTTCGGCACTATCTCTATGGCGTTAAGGACATAAATATTTTCACAGACCACCAGGCATTTACGTTTGCGGTGTCTGAGGGAAAACTTAACGGCACTGAGAAGCCAGTAAATTGCTTCAGAAATCAGATTGTTTTGGAAGAGTCTCATGTTTGGCGATAAAACGTGCTTAACTTTACCGACAAACGATCTACTTGATTTGGTGAAACCAATAGTTAACCCAAACGTGGTGAATGTTTTATATCTGCGAACAACAAGTCGGTACATTCGGTGACCAGGAAAAGAACCATTGACACATTGTATGATAACTAGCAGGCAACTCAACAGAAGGTTAGGGAGAGAATCGAAAAGGCGCAGTAAGCGCAAAACTCCAGGAGTAACCAGAGCAGACATAGCGAGAAAGTTATCATATAAACAAACAGACGGCTAGGAAACAAACTCACCCCACTTTGTACTGAAGAGAGGATAGAAGCGGACTTGGGGACAACAGTCCTCAAGGGGAGGGTTGTCGACAAGGACAACCTTCGATAATTTAGTAGTTATTTTGAAGAACTTAATAGTGATCTCACAGCCTGAGTATGTTACATTACAGATTTTTCGCGACGCTACTGAAGATACTGGTGACGGTGACGGCTCGGAAAACGGACTACTTACACTCAGACTACATTCCCATTTCGGACGGAAGCGTACTGGTTTCGGACGACTATGACTTCCTAAGACACACGACCATGCTTTCGGAATTTTCTCGGATGATCGAGGAGACCAGGAAATAAACGGACGTGTTTCCACATTCCCATATGCGTTTCTATTTTTTTTTTTTTTCAGGTCAAAAACGTGGTAGGTTGACTAAATGTCAATTTGACATAAAGAATGTCCGAAAATAAGATGAAAAGCAAATGCATTACAAAATACAGTTATCGGTCTATCTTGTACAGGGCTACCAAGTTGTGAAATTTAAATACTTTTTGAAGAAAGCGACTTAATGTTGTGAGGTAATTGTTGTTTCTATTATTTTTCCCAACACTGTATATGCATCACATATTGTCAAACTTATGTGTATTCGCATACAAACCAACATATAAATGTGTGATTATGCTTAGATTGTTTTTGTTTCAACGTGTTTTAATGCAAGTATAATATCCGCCGCGGAATGCGACACCATGCACAAGGCGCTTACGCTGCATTTTAAAAGGCGACGTAAGATTGATTTTGTTATTTGAAAGATAGAATAGCGGAATAAAACGCGCTAAGAGAGATACGTTTAATTAGTTATATATCTTTAATATATTTAAATATATACATATGTGCATATAAAGTAATTGCGTTGATGACCTTTGCCCTTTACTTCACCCAATGCTTTAACAAGCCAAAACATTAAATAAAGTTTATCAGTGAAAATAACGAATTTTGCTTTATTCTATTGTTACCTCTTTGTTTTTGCTACTTCTAATTTGAAGAATACCAACAAATCATTTGGCACAGCAGACTATCAACCTGATCAAAACAATAACATTGGCGAAGATGACAAAATCAATTAAAAGCGAAATATTCTCATTTCGCTCTCTCTGGTTTTTATTGTTATTGGTTTTCTTCTATTGCTTTGTTTCTATGCATTGCCTCTTACATGCAAACGCATGCGGGATTGAGATTTTAACTATTTTTTTCACACATTTTAGCAGTTTTTAAAAATTGGTTTACAGATAAAAAGCTACGAGTTTTACCGCTTCTTCTTCTATTCTGTTTCTGTCACTCCTAAACTCGCAATCTACTTGTCTCATATCTGTGAGAGAGAAATCCACTCTCATACTCTCGTCTGTATCATTAAAAAGTTCGTTTTGCTTTACTTCTTTGCGAACGTTTCAATTGGGCAGTAGTTATCGTGCATCGAGTCACTGCAGTGCTCCGCGAGATTGAAGCTGGGCGCCGAGGTACTCTGGCAGCCGCCGCTGCTTCCGAGCGAGGAGCGCAAGGTGAAAGGGAAGAAGGAACGTCTTGCGAGTTTGGCATCGTAGCTCAAGGGTGTCAAGGGACCACAATCACTCTCAACAAAAGACGGCGTTGATTCGCGAGAGCAGAGCGTGACTCTAGGGGCGCGTTGAGTCACTACTGTCCTCGAGCGAAACGGAAGGTAATTGGAAGACCGAATAGTGTTGAGAATTTTGCCCAAGATTTGTTTCTTTATTTAGCTGACAATTTACAACGCGTTATTCGTTTTCAATTTCTCTTACTTTATTCTTTCCCTATCTCTAACCACCTGTTGGAAAATTTGCACGAAAATTGTACATTTTCCGCGCTCATAACTCACACAGAAGTAGTACCAACTACACCCTGCCTAACTTCTTTTTCCCGTGGGCATATCCCTATTGGAAATTGCTTCTGTAGTACCAGAACTCTGTAGTGCTGAACTACAGCATAAGTAGAGAGTTTAGTACTACATCACTCGTACAATGGAAAATTCTCAGTAAGAATTTTACGTTTTACAAGTGAGAATTTCCCGCTGCTCTGGTTAGCGAGAAATTCACACTTTTGTGATATTTTTTAAAGACTGCGCTGTTGGTTTTGCTGCTCAGAACTTGTTGACGCCTAGAAAGAAATTCCCATTGAAATGTATAAGCATTTATTTCAGTAATAGTAAAACATATATTGTATTATTAATATATTATCTTATTATATTTGCATAATTCCTTATATAGAAATGTTCTATATAATTATCAAATTAAAATAACAATAAATATTATTCAATTATATTTATTGAAATTAAAATTAATTATATTATATTAACAATTCTTATATGGAATTTTTACAAGTCCATGATAACAATTGCCGATAAGTACGACCGGTTGATTATCGAAAATCGGTAACACCATTTATACATTTTACGGTGTTGCCAAACAATTCAAAACTATTTTATGCATTTTAAAAATTATTTATTAATTTAATAAGTAGTTTAAAATAAAATAAATGCATTATTTGAATTTTAATAAGTGAAAAGTGAAACGATCGCTGTCATCGATAAATACTCAGGGCTGCTTATGCGGGTATCGGCTTTTTCGATACATTTTCATTGAGTTCGCAGCCTTTGTTTTTGCAATATGCCGCGAGTGATTTACAGATTGTAAAAAAATGTGAAAAGGTGAGTTTTATTAAAATAATTGAACATTAAAAGTGCTTCAATTACTTCTGTCTTTAGTACTGATATGTTAAATACAAATTTTCAAGATAATAATGCATATTTTAAACGTTTTTATCAGCTTTGCCACGGATGGTGCAATTCATGCTTGCCAATTGCGTCGCTAAAGTGTGACTGGAAAATAACACAACTTTGACGAATTTTCTCCAGATAAAAATGTAAGTGTTATATATATTGGAAATAATATTCAAATAATAAGTAATAAAAAGTTAAAATCTTGGTTTCAGATGTTTTCTTCAGTAGATGGATGTCGACACAAAGGCTATCAGAGGGAACCTGAATCACCCAGAAGAAGAAGTCTCTTGAAAAACGTACGTTTTTCCCGTGACTTAGTCACAGAGTTGTAGTCCCTATTTGTGAAAAACCTTATTCGCTTTTACACGGGCGTGTCCACGAAAGTCAGTAGGAAATTAATCCAAACCAACTGACAGGTCCGCCCTGCAGTCTTTCGTTTGTGTGACGCCGCCGCTGACCTGTGCATAAGATTGTCAGTGGGTTTTTTCTTCAGAAATATTCCAGTTGGATTTCGTGCAAAAAAATACCAGTTGGATTTCTGATTGGATTTTTGTGGAAATTCCCCCACCCCCTTAATGCTTGGCTGCATATGCAGCGCCAATAAAAATATTTAAAATTTTGTTTTTTTTTTTATATTTATATATAGTAATACTAAGTCTAAGATAATACATGAAAAAATAATAAATACAATATATTACAAAAATAATAGCCTCTGATAGCCTTTGTGTCGACATCCATCTACTGAAGAAAACATCTGAAACCAAGATTTCAATTATTATTAATTATTATTTGAATATTATTACCAATATATATAAAACTTACATTTTTATCTGGAGAAAATCCGGCAAAGTTGTGTTATTTTTCAGTCACACTTTAGCGACGCAATTGGCAAGCTTGAATTTCACCATCCGTGGCACAGCTGATAAAAACATTTAAAATATGCATTATTATTTTGAAAATTTGAATTTTACATATCAGTACTAAAGACAGAAGTAATTGAAGCACTTTTAATGTTCAATTATTTTAATAAAACTCACCTTTTCACATTTTTACAATCTGTAAATCACTCGCGGCATATTGCAGAACAAAGGCTTCGAGCTCAATGAAAATGTATCGAACAGCCGATACACGCATAAGCATCCCTGAGTATTTATCGATGACAGCGATCGTTTCACTTTTCACTTATTAAAATTCAAATAATGCATTTATTTTATTTTGAACTACTTATTAAATCAATAAATAATTTTTAAAATGCTTCAAATAGTTTTAAAAATGTTTGGCAACACCAAAATTTGTATAATTAGTGTTACCGATTTTCGATAGTCAATACGTACTTATCGGCAATTGTTATCATGGACTTGTAAAAATTCCATACAACAATTGTTTATATAATATAAATTGTTTTTTTAATTAAATTAAAAATGTCTTAACTACTAGTTCCCCAAGAATATGAATTTGGATAAAAGCTTAAATTGTATTTTCAATACAAATATATAAATATAAACATAACTTTAATAATTCCATTAATAATATGACATAGGAAATAATCTTAGCAGCGAATCTTATACCCAAATCTGTTCAAATGTTTCAGCTATTTGTGACATTAGAGATTAACAGTCAGTGCGTTTTTCCCACGTAGAGTCAAAAAATTCTAAGCAGCGAAACTAACAGCCAAATATACAAAAATGTCAATAGGATATGTGATTTTGTCGCTTCATGTCAAGCAGTATTTCTTTCTTCGCATCAAAATAATTCCAAGCAGCAAAACTTATAGTCGAAGTCAGGAAAAGTCTATGAAAAGCGAGACTGGCAAGCGGACATGAGTAGCGGGTAATTCACAAAGGCAAAACGTAAAATTCTTACTGAGAAATTCCCATTGACCGAGGGACTAAGTCCCAAAACCTGACAATGTCAGCGCTGCTGCCGCACAGACTTTGTCTTGTGCTGACATAATATCCAAGTGGGCACTAATGCCGTTTCTTAATATTATTATTTTGTAATTTATTGCATTTTTAAGCCCATTACAATTATAAATAAAATTTAATAATAAATAAAAATAAATAGAATATATAGTATGATGAGGTAGTAAGGGGAGGGAAATCTCTATTAAAATCCAACTGGAATTCTAGCAATAAATCCAATTGGAATACCGCCGAAAAAAATTTCCTTGTGTGAAAAGTCTCTTGTACGGGGTAGCGGCGTTCTCACACAAAAGTGCTACTGCACGACGGAACGATCTGTTGGTTTAGATCAATTTCCCAGTGAGTTTGATGGACATGCCGTCGGGAAAAAGAAGTTAGGCAGGGTGTAGTTGGTACTACTTCTGTGTGAGTTAAGAGCGCGGAAAATGTACAATTTTCACACAAATTTTCCAACGGGGATGTCCACCAAACTCACTGGGAAATTGATCTAAACCAACAGATCGTTCCGTCGTGCAGTAGCACTTTTGTGTGAGAACGCCGCTACCCCGTACAAGAGACTTTTCACACAAGGAATTTTTGTTCTGCGGCATTCCAATTGGATTTATTGCTAGAATTCCAGTTAGATTTTAATAGAGATCCCCCTCCCCTTACTCCCTCCTCATACTATATATTCTATTTATTTTTATTTATTATTAAATTTTATTTATAATTGTAATGGGCTTAACAAATACAATAAATTACAAAATAATAATATTAAGAAACGGCATGAGCGATTCGGGTTCCCTTTCCAGTCACACTTTAGCGACGCAATTGGCAAGCTTGAATTGCACCATCCGTGGCACAGCTGATAAAAACATTTAAAATATGCATTATTATTTTGAAAATTTGTATTTTACATATCAGTACTAAAGACAGAAGTAATTGAAGCATTTTTAATGTTCAATTATTTTAATAAAACTCACCTTTTCACATTTTTTACAATCTGTCGCGGCATATTGCAAGAACAAAGGCTGCGAACTCAATGAAAATGTATCGAACAGCCGATACACGCAAAAGCAGCCTTGAGTATTTATCGATGACAGCGATCGTTTCACTTTTCACTTGTAAAAACATTTAAAATGCATTTATTTTAATTTAAATTACTTATTAAGTAATTAAATAATTTTTAAAATGCATAAAATAGTTTTGAATTGTTTGGCAACACCGTAAAATGTATAAATGGTGATACCGATTTTCGATAGTCAACCGGTCGTACTTATCGACAATTCTTATCATGGACTTGTACAAATTCCATATAACAGTTGTTAATATACTATAATTAATTTTAACTTCAATAAATATAATTGAATAATTTTTATTGTTTTTTTAATATGATAATTATATAGAACATTTCTATTTTTTGCATAATGTAAATATAATAACAACTTTAATAATTATATTAATAATACAATATACATATGTATTACTATTACTGAACAAATCTGAACAACAAAACCAACAGCTAAATCCTTATACATTTCAATGGGAATTTCTTTCTTGGCGTCAACAAGTTCTGAGCAGCAAAACCAACAGCGCAGTCTTTAAAAGATTATCACAAAAGTGTGAATTTCTTGCTAACCAGAACAGCGGGAAATTCTCACTTGTAAAACGTAAAATTCTTACTGAGAATTTTCCATTGTACGAGTGATGTAGTACTAAACTCTTTACTAATGTTCAGCAGTACAGAGTTCTGGTACTACTGAAACAATTTCCAATAGGGCAGCCTCACTAAACTCCTATCGATAAATTTATATTTATATCCGTTACTCGTAGAGTAAAAGGCTATATTGTAATCGTTGAAATGTATGTAACAGGGTGAAGGAGGCGTGGCAGACCCCATAAAGTTTATATATTCTTGATCAGCATCAATAGCCGAGTCGATATAGCCATGTCCGTCTGTCGGTCTGTATGAACAAAAGGATCTCAGAGACTATAAGAGCTAGAAAGATGATAGGGGTCGCAAATGAAAGGTACAATACCCAAGCAGTACAAGCTAGTTTTTGTTTTTTGACACGCCCACTTTATGGCGTTCTATCTTCATATAAGGTAAAGGCACAGGTAAAACTAGAATGTTTCAGTATAGAACTTTTTTGTTAGCTATGCTATCTGAACCAAATTTACACGGTTAGTTCATGTAGGAAGTAGATGTACTGACCAAGTTTGATACAAATCGGACAACTATATCGTATAGCTCCCATAGGGCCGATCGGTCAAAAATACACTCCAAGAAAAATGAAAAATTTTTTCGTTAACTAAGCTACATTTTTATTTAAATCGGACTACTATATCGTATAGCCCCCATATGCTTTAAAAATGAATTCGTATGAAAAACTTTTTCGATGATCAAGCTATATTTATCAAACTCACACAGAATACAATTGCCATCAATAAATACATACTGACCAAGTTTGATCCAAATTGGACTAATATATCGTATATCTTCCATAGGAACGATTGGTCGAAAATATGCTCTAATCATGAATTTGTATGAAAATGTTGTTTGCCAAGCTATCTTTTCTATCACCATTGTTAATAACATATTGAAACTGAGTAACGGGTATCCTAAAGTCGCGAGGCCACTATAGCATTCTTTCATGTTTTAAACTATGTAAGGTGGGATTGGGCCCCACCTTACGAACTGGAGCTAAATGTAAATTTATTACGAATAAAACAATAGCATATATTAATAAAGGTTATATTAATATATAAGTAAAATAGTCAAATACATTATAAGTGCGTTAGTTCATGAGTATGTGTGTCAATCGACTTACGCGTCATTCATTCGATTCGATTTTCTTTGTGCGTGTCTACGTAGTTTGTGACTTAGGTAGTTCATTCGTAAAAAGCGCGCGCGATTTTCTGTGCGCGTTTGTTGTATACAAGAATCGCGTTCTGTTAATTATATTATATATTTATTATTATTATAATTAGTTTAAATTAACGAAACTATTGAATTGTCCAGCATTGTAATGAACTCTTATATTAAGAGCTAGTTAAGCTAGTTGGTAAGCCGAATTTGCATTCGGCAGTGCAGCTGTCGCGAGCAGGAGGTTAGTTGTAATATTCGTCTCGCTGTAACCACACACACGCGGCCAAGCCTTTTCGCGATTGCCTGTCCAACAATAAATTGCATTGCTTATGAACGTGCAATTTGTTCTTAATTTAAAGTAGTTTCTCGATTTTTCATGGCGCACGAGCAGGGACATTCAATCGCGTTCGTTGGTCTATAAGACATTTCAAGGCTTGGTTTGCGGTGTGTGTCGGTCGTGTGTGTCCATCGTAGTGATAATCCCAGAATTGAGTCCAAGAGCTATTCTTCTGATCAGGTAACAGTGCCCAAACGAGTCAGTGCATAGGAGAATAGAAAGTGCAAGCGTAGAAGCGGCACATAATACATTTTCGTGAACGTACATAGAAGAGTACTGCTCCATTTGATGCACAATAAAGACATTGCGTTTCGGCACATATACTTGCTATTTATTGGAAAGCAATTTGAAGCAAAACACACATATCGAATTAAATAAATATACATAAATAAAAAAGAACACTGAACTAGCTCAAATATATTTGTTATATGTATTTCGCATATCAACGTTAGCCGTTTATCTTTAATTTCGCTATTCGCCAATATCTACATATTTCGGTGGTGGGTTTTATGACCTTTGTTCTTTGCACATAATTTGCACATAAGTAAAGCGCAGTTCGCGTTTACATACATACATACAGCTGTTGGATTTGGCTTGCGGTAGTTAGCTTGTACTTTGTTAGTGCTTTACTTTGCTTCTGCTTTGCTTTGTTTGTGTCGCGCTAGCAAACATACAAACGTACGCTGATTAACTGCAAGCCCTTTAGTTGTTGTTGGTAGATCGCATCGTTTGTTTACCTGCGCATGCGCTGTTGTTTTTTTACGAAGTGTGCAGTCGAATACTCGGAATATCGCTAATCATCTGGTTATTTTTTGCGCTGGAGCGTTTGCGTAGATTGTTCTTTAGATTTGTTTTTGTTGTCAGCGCTTATCTGCATACGCTTGCGTTTGATTAGTTGTAGTTAACTCTGCTGTTAGAGAAGTGTAGTTAGCCAGCTGATTGTCATTACTCTTCGATTCGTTCTAACATTTTAAATTATATTGAACAGCTACTGTCTTTGTGACAGTACACTTACGTGCATTTGAATAGAGTCGAATTTGAGTTTAATATGGCGCACAAGGTAGATCAGAATGAGACTGTTGTGGATGTCGACGAGAGTTGCCTTAGTGTGCGTTTAACCCAATTGTTCGCACAATTAGAGAGAGTTGATGCTTGAGGAAACTTGTATTCTTGCACGGTCATCATATGTGGCTGCTCTTACCAAATTTAAAGTTGTTGACCGTGCTCCAGTGTCTCATCATTCGCACTTGCTGAAACTTAAGTTGCCTAGTTTCAGCGGTAACCATTCGGAGTACAAACAGTTTATTGGTCTCTTTGAAAGTTTGGTAGACTCTGATCATTCGTTATCAAATATTGAAAAATTCAATCACTTGATATCATGTCTATCAGACGAGGCTTTGGGAACAATTAAGGCTTATCAGGTATCTGATGCGAATCACCCGAAGGCATTAGAAAGTCTGAGTCGAGTTTACGATAACAAATGCCTTATCTTTTTTGACACTCTCGCCCAGTTGTTCGACATTGAGCCGATGTCCAAGCCATCAGCAGTTGGAATTCGCACAATGGTTGACTCGGTATCGGCCATTTTTGATTCGCTAATTTCGGTTGGGAATGAGGAAGATTTCGCTAACGCAATTTTAATCCATATAGTTATGTCAAAGGTGGATCCTCATACGAAGTCGAAGTATGAGGAGCAACTTGACTTTAATACATTGCCGAAATGGGCCGATTGCGTTGTGGCTTTGAACAGGCGATATCAGCACTTATCTGCTGAAGAAAGTTCAAAGTCCAGGATGAAGCAGAAATCCGACAAGGAACATGCAAGAAAATCGTCATTTTTAGAAAGATGTGGAACCCAAATGAAACTTTTGCAGTGCCAATCATACGATTGGAAACTGCCAAGGGTTCGCAGCATTGCCAGTTGACGAAAGATTCAATTTTGTGAAATCTAGTCAACTGTGTATGAATTGCTTATATTCGGGACACAGAGTGTCCAACTGCGCTGCGTCAAAGTGTAGAGTATGTTCTCACCCACACAATACTCTCCTGCACAAATACGCACATACGATCAGGTAATCCTTGCAACGGCTGTTGTTAAAGTTCAAGACAGTTTCGATAAGAATCGAAACGCTAGAGACTTGTTGGATACAGGATCACAGGTGAACTTCATGACGGAAGACCTCGCTCAAGCCTTGCACCTTCAACGAAAAAAGAAGTGCTTAACCGTCAAGTCGGTTGGACAGTCGAGATTGATTGCAAAAGGCAAAGTCTCGACAATAGTTTCGTCTCGTGTATCGAGACATCAGTTCAGCGCCGAGTTTTGGATGCTGAAATCGATTTGTAGCAGGCAGCCAGATTGTGATCTTCCCATTAATAGGTGGAAAATCCAGCAAATGTCGTTCCACAAACCCCAGCAAATAGATATGCTTCCGGGAGCCGACTCCTTTTTCGAAATGCTTTGTAACGGACAAATTCGATTAGCGAATGGTGGTCCGTTGCTACAAAGGACGTTGTTTGGTTGTGTGGCATCAGGGCGGTGCAAGAAAATGCATACCGAAAGCCCAGTATGCTGCTCAGTGATAGACCATAAAGATGTTCGTTTTGAAGACAATGTAGATCGACACTGTGAGGTTGAAGCTGTCCCGGAGAAAAGTGTTTCGGCAAATTATTCTGCCGAGCACATCATTTGCAAACAAAGCTTTTGGGACAGTGTTCGTAAATTGCCGATTGGACACTTTTGTGTCAATTTGGCTTGCATGACGGACCCCAAAGTGCTGGGATCATCAAAAGTTGCAAAGGCATATTTAAAGGCATACTTTCCATGAAGTGGGAAGTTCATAATGTATATTCGAGTTTCATGAACAGGTATCTTGAATTTGGTCGAATGGTTTTCATAGATACAGAAGTTCCACCAGGACCACATTACACCCTTTCACACCAGTGCGTCCTGAGACCTGATAGCAGTTCCACCAAAATTGGAGTAGTAGTGGTAGGACCTGCTATTCAGAGGGATCTAATTTGTTCATTTTTAGGTTCCGTCTGAACCGACCTGCCCTGACGGCAGATATCAAACCGGGCAAGTTTCAATTGGCAAAACGGTTTTAAAACCATTATAACGTATTAGATGAAGGCGGAAATGAGAAACTTCGGATTTCCAATGATGCCGATCGTTTGCGTATATTTTAGCCCAAATATCCGCGTTGGACCGATGTCGAATCGAGAATGCAAGTTTCTCGAATGATTCGGAAACCGCACTACATTGTTTAAAAACTTCCCCTTCAATACTAGCAACATTTGTAGCCAATCGAGTTGCATGTCTCAAAGAGATGGCCAAAAAGGTATCTTGGAAACATGGATCAACGTCATCAAATCCAGCCGATTTGTCGTCAAGATGGTGTGGCGTTCAGAAACTCGATCAATTCGTTCGGCTTCGTTGCAAGGAAAAAAGACAATGGCCTCAAGTGTTAAAACAATACTCGGTACACGTTTGCTTAGATAGTTTGTCAAGATTGAAATCGCTGACTATATATAGTCTAAAGTCGGACGATTTAGGAAGACGAATCTCTTTGATTCATGTAGGCATACATTTGTGCGGTGCCACAAATGTGCTGATAAAGATAAGAGGACGAGCCCCGCCAAAAGTGTATACAGCGGTGTTCGTGTGTTTTGCATCAAATGCTGTTCATATTGTATTTACAGCTAGATCCACTAAACCTCTTTCTTTAACAGCGTACATCTTATTCGCTCGACGTGGCACGACAGTCCGGCGATACTTGGAGAAGGCGCCACATTTTCGCGAAGAACCCGGCGAAGGAGTTCCAGGACTCATTGCAAAGGAAGCAGCGGAAGGAAGATGGAGTGGAGGCTTATCTCGAAGCGCCCCTCTCGTCGGAGGACTGGACATGCAGCAGATCAGCCAGGTCTACTAAGGGATTGAAGGCGATCCCTTCAAGGTGGCCGGAATGTCGGATCATAAATATAAGTGGTTAGAATAAGGAAAATTATGAATTTGTATTATAAGTTTAAATTAACGAAACTATTGAATTGTCCAGCATTGTAATGAACTCTTATACTAAGAGCTAGTTAAGCTAGTTGGTAAGCCGAATTTGCATTCGGCAGTGCAGCTGTCGCGAGCAGGAGGTTAGTTGTAATATTAGTCTAGCTTAAACCACACACACGCTGCCAAGCCTTTTCGCGATTGCCTGTCCAACAATAAATTGTATTATTTATGAACGTGCAATATGTTCTTAATTTAAAGTAGTTTCTCGATTTTTCACATCTCGTGCTATTAATAATATATAATTTTAAAATTTTATACATTTAATTGAAATATTTTATAATTCGTCGAAAGCTATTATCTGTTCCCCCACAATATCAAAAGCGTGGGGAAAGAAATAGGCAAAATAAAGAAGACGCACAGTATGCTGTGTTACGATATCACCACTGTTACCCCACACAAACACTACCAACACCAAACAACTATCGGCCATCTCTATCAGCGGCATCGATTTTTGCCGCAACGTACCCACCCTACCTGTGGCGGCAAAATTTAAATGGTTCCGCTGCGCCACCCACAAACAAATGTCAGCTCGTTCACTCCAGGCTATGCATTCCCTCTCCCATTTACAATTCACTCACACATTTTCATTTTAACATAAGTTCACATATTCCTATTCATATTCCTATTTATATATATATTTCTTTTTTATTCTATTAAATTTATATCTTTATTTAAATTTTTATTTTTAACTTTACAATTTTACTTTAGCCTATTCTTTTTTGTTTTTCCTCGCTCTCGCCTTTATTTATTGGTGGGCGGTCTCGGGGGTACCAAAAAGAGCTCAGAGGGGGTATAGGGGGCCGGACAGTGCCAATACGGACAGTGGACAAAACGATATTTTACATTTAAATATATTTAATTAATTGACAATTATAGATATTACAAAAAAAAAACTACACAACAATTCTACGGCTGCCTGGAGCGACACAGCTCACCACATCCGTTCCACTGTGCTTGCGCGCACAGCTGATGCTGCGTGACGTCGCTGTCACGGCTGTCGTCTGGTAACTGTTGTATTGTTGTTGTTTTGTTGTCGTCGCACCACCGGTCAGACGGTATCGTTGTTGGTGTTGTGGTTGCTGTTGTTGTTGCTCCGAGAGTTGCAGTTTTGTGTTTCTTTTGTTGTTGGTGGTTGTTTGTTGGTTTTTGTCGTTTTAAATTGTCTTTTGTTTTTAAATTGTGTTTTGGATTTTATTTATATTGTCTTTGATACTACTTTGGTTTTGGTAGTGCTTTTCGTTTTGTGGTTGTAAATTTTCCCTATTTTACCCGCCACATGTAATTGTATTAAGTCATATTTTTGTAATTCACAGTGGTGTCACATTGCCTAAATCGTCACTGTGGTTGTTGTGTTTATCGTAACTTTATTTGCGCACAGTCAGTTTTTTGGTGTGTCTACATAGGCTTTATGTATATTTATATATTTTTTTTGTTACAACGTTCACAATTTAAAACAACATTATATTCTCAGGGCACCACTTCAAAAAAAAAAAACCACGAGACCAAAGACTCCACAAAAAAAAAAAAAACAAGCAAAAAGACACGATGACGATCGGGCAACGCATCTGCTCATGCCGATCTCCAAAAACCAACTCCCCGTTTGACTCTAAGGCCACCTGTTGCTATGTCTTATTCAAATTCTTATTCCTCATCTCCCTATTCCATGCAACGGTTCCTTAGAGTCAACGACCGTCAGCGCTACCGACTGAGCTAGCCGGGCCTCTAGCCGGATATCTTTGGCGTGAAAGACAATTATTCGTCGCCCATTCTAGTTCTCCAGCTCGAACATGTTTGCGCCCACTGCGTTTACGACGCGAGCTTTTAGGAATTTTCGGCGAATTTTGCATTGAACGCATTTTTAAAATTGCTCAATACAAAATTTCGCCGAAAGACCTCCTGCCCTGGACCAAATAGAGTTCTCTCGCTCGCTCATTATAGCGAAGACAGCTCCGCTCATACGCCTAATGTAGGTGCCTGTGGATTTTCTCTTGGATGATCCGCTGCTTATCGGCTCGTTCAGCATCAAATTCTGCCCGAATACTGCAAAGAACGAAGTGACTCCTGTTGCTGCATGGACGCTGTTTGGCAGCGCTGCCTCGATCTCCGGGAGGTAAAGATTCCGTTCGCGATGGTCGTTTTCTAAATATGCTCTAATCGCTGCTAGGACTGACCGATTGACTCGTTCCGCAGCATTGCTTTGTGGAGAGTAAGTGGCAGTCCTTAAATGCATCATCCCATACGCCTGCGTAATCTCCACGAAAATGTTCCCTTCAAACTGTCTGAATTACCTCGGGCACTCCAAACTTCAAGAACACCTCGTGCCCCAGGAATTCCACTACCGCCATTGCTGTGGCTTCGCGCATGGCTTTCAAAAATAAGAAATTGGAAAAGTGGTCAACGACAATGAATATCGAAGCATGTCCCTTTTTCGATCTAGGATACTGCCCTAAGAAGTCGATGTATAACTTCTGGAATGGCCTTTCCGTCACTACTTCTGTTCCTATTCCCACTTGCATCCAAAAATTCGTCGCCTTTACTTCTTTGCACGCGTTGCAACTTCTAACGAAATCGGGTACTTGCACAGCCATCTTAGGCCAAAAACATTGTCTTCGTAAGGCGTGCAAAATTTTTGCCGTTCCACCGTGTGCCGCCGTATGCTCCTCATGTGCTCTTCGAATTAGCTCGTGACTTAGCGATGCAGGCACCCAAAGCTTCCAAACACAGCCCTTCAGTTCGTCCTCCAACTTACTTTGGGACATGTGTTTGAAGATCAGGCCCACTTCCACTTTTAGGTCTGGCAATTGCTGCTCGTTTTCATCAATTTCCAGAGCTAGTTCCCTGTACCCCTCAGTCTCAAACTCATTCGTTTGGAACCCGAAAATCGTGCTAGGATCCAATTCCTCCTTTACTTCGGCCACTAAAGCTTCTAGACTTCATGAGAGCGTGTCGGCCACTACGTTTTCTGACCCTTTTCGATGCTCAATCACGAAGTCTAATGCCAGCAACTGCAATGACCATCTTGCTAGCCGACCACTTAGGTCTTTCAAAGACATGAGCCACTTCAGGCTGGCATGGTCGGTGATGACCGTAAACGGCATGAGCTCTATATAGGGCCGGAACTTTTGGATCGCCATGATCGCCGCAAAGCACTCCCTCTCGGTCACGGAGTAGTTGACCTGGTGCTTAGTCAACTTGGCCGAAAAGTACGCAATCGGTCTTTCATGATCAGCCTCGTCCAGTTGGAATAGCACCGCGCCCACTCCAGAGTGCTAACGTGACACTCGACGTAGAACCTTTTCCGAAAGTTCGCATGCACCAGAACTGGAGCAGTAGTCAAAGCCTTTTTCAATGCCTGCACTTCTTTAACTCCTTCTTCTCCTAGACTAAATTTCCTGCCTCTCTTCGATTTCAAAGCATCTGTCAGTGGAACTGCTATCGCAGCGAAGTTTCGGATGAACCTTCGATACCATCCAGCCGTGCCAAGGAAAGATCGTACTTCTTTCTCCGATCTTGGCACTGGAATATTATCTATGGCTACTACTCTAGCCGGGTCCACCCGCAACGTTCCTCAGCCAATAATGAACCGCAAATGCCTTACCGATTTAAAGCAGAATTTAGACTTTTTTAGCCCTATCGTCATATTCGCTGCTTTAAGGCATTCCGCTATTCTGTTAAAATAGGCCAGATGCGTCTCGAAGTTGGAAGCAATGATCAGTCAGTCGTCCAAGTACACGAACACATTCGATCTCAGCTCCGTCGGGATCACCTTATCCATCAAACGACATAGACGTTGAGCTGCATTGCACGTCCCGAATGGCATCATTTTGAACTGATATAAGGGACGACCTGGTACCACGAACTCCTTACATGCCTTGCTTTCTTTTTCTAGCTCAATCTGCCAGAAGGCGAACTTGAGACCGACGCTAAAAATGAGTCTGGTCGACTCTGGACAAAATTCCCTCAATGGAAGGTAGCGGATAGGCGTCCTTGATCGACAGATCCGGGCATCGAGACAGAACCGAAAAAAAACCAAAAACTTGTGCTTTACAGCTTCTAAAGCGGATTCCTGCTCCGGCCCTAAGTCCCACGCTTCCGGCTCGGCTTCTTCGGGCTCGTCGTCTGCATAATGTGCAATTTGTTCAGTCATCACAGAGACTACCCTTGAGGGCTTCGAATCTGGTGCTTTAGCTCCGACTTCTTCCGGGGCTAGACCAAAAGCGCGCCAGAAATAGATCCTAATATAGGCTACTTGCTCCAAGTAAGGACACAGATAAAAAGTAGTTTCCCTAATCTTTCCCTGGTTCTGGATCGGAATTTTTAGGCGGCCGATGATCGAGCAATCGTCGCTCGACGCGGTGCGCACTGACGACACGTAGGGCTGCACTGAGAAGCCCAGCTCGTCTACAAGCTCGCGACATCCTTTAACGAGTAGGCTAACCGTTGCTCCCGATCAGACCAAGAGCTTCGCCCACTTGCTTCTTGACTCTACGGAATCTTTCGCGTGCCTTTTCATCCTATGCGTCACCAGTAGCATCCCGTCGAGCAAACGACTATCGAAAATACGACTTCGAGCCTCTAGGTACGCTCTGATCCGCTCTGCGTACGGCATCAAACGAAAAATGTTCCTTTTCCTACCGCTATCTTTATCAACTTTCGGACGACAATCAATCTTATCTCCTAATATCCGTATAACTACTTGACGATATTTATCCTTCCTCGCTCTCAAACCTATTTCTAATGGACTAAATATATCCTTATTTTCTACCAAACCTAAATCTACTCCCTTTCGGGGTTCTCCTGGCGGTACGAGTCTCCTGTCTTCCTCGCACCCCTCCGACCGTATCCCTGGCACTCCGGACATTTAGGACAGAAGGTGTCCGGTCTTCCACATAGGTAGCAAAACACCTTTCTCTCCTTGGCCAAATAATCCCTGAAAATGTGATCCGGAAGACCACAATTCCAGCAACCTGGACTCTGCTGCCTCAGTATCGAATGCCATCAGCTCATCCTCATTGGTGCCAGCATGGAACCGTGAAAAGCCCTCGGCTACAGTAGGATCCTGCTGTTCACGTGGCAATTTATTTGCGATCGGGCCCAAAACGTCGTTATATATATATATATTTATATACATTTATTTTTTATTCTATTTAATTTAATTTTTTATTTAAATATTTTTAACTTTACAATTTTACTTTAGCCTATTTTCTTTTGTCTTTCCTTTAGTTTATGTGCTCTCGTCTTTATTTATTTATGCGTTGGTCTCGAGGGTTCCTAAACAACCTTGAGCTCAGAGGGGGTATAGAAGGCCGGACAGTGCCAAATATAATTGAATTGGCTGGTACTAAGTGTACCACAGTGTCGCTAATGTCACTAGCGAAGAAATACACACAACGGAAAAACGGCCAAAACTAGGACAAAACTATATTTTACATTATGTGCATGAATATTCAGATAATTAACAATAATATTGTTTTTTAAAATAGAAATAAATATATAAATATTACAAAAAGAAACTACGTAACAAAGCTACAGCCGTCTGGAGCGACACAGCTCACCACATCCGTCCCACTGTGCTTGCGCGCACAGCTGATGCTGCGTGACGTCGCTTTCACGGCTGTCGTCTGGTCACTGTTGTATTGTTGTTGTTTTGTTGTCGTCGCACCACCGGTCAGACGGTATGGTTGTTGGTGTTGTCGTTGCTGTTGTTGTTGCTGCGAGAGTTGCAGTTTTGTGTTTCTTTTGTTGTTGGTGGTTGTTTGTTGGTTTTTGTCGTTTTAAATTGTCTTTTTTTTTTAACTTGTGTTTTGGATTTTATTTATATTGTCTTTGATACTAAACGTCTTTGGTTTTGGTAGTGCTTTTCGTTTTGTGGTTGTAAATTTTCCCTATTTTACCCGCCACATGTAATTGTATTAAGTCATATTTTTGTAATTCACAGTGGTGTCACATTGCCTAAATCGTCACTGTGGTTGTTGTGTTTATCGTAACTTTATTTGCGCAAAGTCAGTTTTTTGGTGTGTGGCTTTATGTATATTTATAAATTTTTTTGTTTCAACTTTCACAATTTAAAACCACATTATATTCTCAGGACACCACTTCAAAAAAAAACGAACATCACCACGAGGCTTTGACATCACATAAAAAAACCAAGCAAAAAGATACGATGTCGACCCGGCCACGCAACTGCTCGAGCCGATCTCCAAAAACCAACTCCCCGTTTGACTCTAAGCCACCTGTTGCTATGTCTTATTCAAATTCTTAATCCTCCTCTCCCTATTCCATGCAACGGTTCCTTCGAGTCACTACCGTCTGCGCTTGGCATCTATCCTCTCTACCTAAACCTCTCTCTTTCTAATTTGAACTCTTATATTTCCACTCTCTTCCCAGTATGGCCACGAAAGCTGAGCAGAACAGTGTGCAATGCGAGTGAGCAGCCACGGATGCAACAGCTGATAGAGAGCGAGAGTTGAATTCAGAATCTCAAAGAATCCGTATGGCGGTGAAATTCGAGTAGCAGAACAGATTGGGAATTCTCAGCAGTGTTCACGCCGTAGGAGAAGTGTGCGCATAAGAGAAAGTTAACAGGAAGTAGACAATAAACGTATGTCTATTCAGAAACAGGATCCACAAGAAACTAATAGCGGGCAGGAGAATAATGCGTTGCATAGGTCAGTTTGGAGACAAGATCCTTAGGTTAGACAGGGCGAGCGGGTTTTAGATGCCCATCGCAGACGAAGTCGTAGAGAAAATTCTAGGGAAAGGGATCTCGAACAGGCAGCAAATACTTTAAGAAGATCTATTAGAAGCAAAAATTCACATATTAGACAAAGAGAGCAAGCTGAAGACACTTGCGAAGATTGCAAAGAATATAAGCTGTTTTAGTTAGGCGAATAGAGCAAGTGCGCAATAGAAATTAAAATTTTAGAAAGAGAGGTAGATAGAATAGCTAGGTCACAGAGTCGAAACGACCCTATTTGTAGGTTAGTTGAAAAAGCTCGTAACACAGCTCAAAGTAGAAGTGCTAGCATAAGAGAACGTCAGAATGTAGTAGATTTAACTAGAGGTCTTAGTCAAAGAGTTAGTCAGTAAAGGAGTGTTCTCAGAATAGAGCAGCAGAATGTGAGGGAATATATTCTAGAAAACAATGAGTTTAGCGCAGACATTCTGTTTTTTGTCCGATCAGTTCCCATCTGTTTATGATCATTAAATCTGAAGATTATGATCAGCAAAATAGCATTAAAGGAGCTGTAGTAAAAGTGCCGATTCCAGTTGCGAATGTCGTAACTTCCCTTCCAAGGGCTTTTAGTGACGCAGAGGTAGTTCAGCTCCACCCCCAACGTAGATTAGAATATCGTCACAGTTTTATGGTGAGAACTATATCTCCATCTCGTGTTGTTGATGCAATTAGGTATTTAGTAGTTACTGAGCTTTACAGAAAGCATTGATAAGGAATGGTTGGCTTTTCACACACCTGAAGTCGTTCAATTTATAGACTTAGACTTAGTTATAGATTTAGTTAGAGAAATGTGTAATAGAGCTGCAAACCCAAGTGTAGAACAGAATGCTCCAATAGAAGAGCAAGAGTTGAATCCTGGAGTTGAGGAAACCCTCACGGAAAAAAGTCTAATAGAGAACTTAGATGGTAGTAGTTTAGCTGTAGCACCTGGGGTGGGACAACGGCCTCTGGACATGATAACTGATACATACATACCTTCTTTCTTCATAAAGCTCTCTGCTACAGAAAGTAAATGGTTCGAACTAATAGTTGTTTTGAAGAAAACAGTAAGGAAGGAAGTTCTAGTCGAAAAAGAGGCAGCTAGCTTAGAAAGGTATGAAGTTTTAGAACTGGTTAGGTCAGACCCAGTTACATGTGCTAAGTATTTTGAATATAGATATAGGCAGCTTTTAAAAGTTATGAAGCAGGATGGAGGGATTTCCTGCCAACATTCCGTGTATAAATACTATTGGCAAGTAGAATTCCAACATAGGGGTTCACCACACATTCGTTGAATGTTTTGGTTGAAGGATGCCCGTTTGCTTAATGCTAGCAAGACTTCCACTTGCCCGACTGTTGTTCAGTTTGTTTATCATTTTATTACGACGGAAAAGAATCCAGCAAACGATGAATTGAAACCCTTTATTTTAGCATGTTGCATAAGAAATGTGTAGCATAAGAAATGGGCAAATCTGTCGTTATATCTAATACAGCAATTCTCTTTCCTCTGAAGATAGTCCGATTAATTCAATTCATCAACAGAATTGTGAGAAAATAAACAGTTTCTTGAGTTTTCCCATATATAGTGAAGATAGGTAATCCCTTGATGATTTTTTATAATTTTCAATCCCAACCTCAAATTGGTCTTATATTCTAGCAATTAGTTCTAGTTTAAATAGACCAAAAATATTTTTAAAGAGAAGCTTCAACGGCATTATTGTGAATGCGTATAGAACGCATATTTTGTCAATGCAGAGAGCCAAAATAGATATTCAGTTTATCTCAGATCCACATGCGTGCTGCAGCTATGTAATAATTTATATTAAAAAGTCGCAGAGAGGTATGTCTAAGCGCGTTCAGAAAATTTTAGTATTAGGCAGAAACTCCAGCTCATAGGTCATAAGTCTATGAATGGCTCAGAAATATCTGCACAGGAGGCAGCTTATTGCTGTTTAGTGATGTCGTTGTCAGAGAGCAGCAATGACGAAGTCTTTATAAACACTGGATTGCTTGACAAATGAGCTCAAATGCTCAAGTCGCAGGCACAACGCAGAAGTTTGCCTAAAGACGCTGAAGTCATTTTCATAGTAGGCCTATTCAAACATTACGTTCTTCGTCCAGATGATCTAAATAGTTAATGCTTGGCAGATTTTGCAGCATTTTACACATTCTCAAAAACTGCAGGTAGGACTCATGAATCACGGAATGAGGTAGAAAATGCAGGATTCGATAAAACAGAAATTTATCCTCTTCGCAATGGTAGCGAATTTGTTAGAAAAGGCGTAGTCCACGGATAATACTTTATAGGAGATATAATAATAGTCACGACAGGGAGAAATATTTTAGGGAACTAGTAATTCTGTATTATCCGTGGAGAAATGAACAAGAGGAGTTAGTTAGTAAAAGTTGTAATCTGAATAGGGAGTTTATTGAGGCTAATCGTAGGAGATTCAATGTTTTAAATGTAAGTAAATTAGAAGATTCTCTCAGAAGAGTATTAAACGGTAATCAGGAAGACGAGTTAGGTAATGTAGTTGATCAGGAAAAATTAGATTATAGATTTAGACTATTAGGTGTAGCATTTTATATATAGGAAATGACGAGAATGCAGATGGGCAAAGCAGCAACACTGTTCAGTTTGTTAAGTTGCCTGTTTTAATGACATAGTCATGTTAAAGGGAAATAATATGTTCCCCAAACATAAAATAGAGAACTTATCTAAGCCATGTGTTGCATAATTTTAAGATGGGCAAAAAGTTTTATGAATTTGTAGGTGGTGGAGCAGGTGTAGTTAAAAGCTGACTAATTTCGGTATTATATCAAGCCGTTACAGCTAGATTTAATAAAAGAAGAAGCTCAAACCTTGAGTCAATTAATGTTCTTTTGTCCGCTCAAACAGGGAAGGCAGCATTCGGAATAGGAGGTATGTGTTTGTTTGCGATAGCTCATGTAAAACTGCATGTCTTCATACAAATTTTTTTTTTTTATACTTTCTGCAAGAGTATATCGGGTTTTTGCTGCCACGCCCCATTCGCTCACAATGGCCAGTTTCTTGACACACCTATGGCACTTAGGATCACCAATTTTCGTATGGAGCATTTCTAGCGACAGCATAAATGCATTTGCATTTAAAATTTTGGACTTCCACTCCCCTTTTTCCACAATATATAAAAATATTTGTCGACTTTCGTTCCGTTTTTAGGCATTTGTTAATATAGTACAGCAATGTAATTGTATAATTCAAGTGGAGGCTAACTATATCAAACTATCCTGAAAGGCCCAATGAAATCCAAATTTAAACAAGAAAACTAGAAGCGTTACAATATTGATAATTGAATGCAATATCAACGTATGAGGCCAAGTGAGACAGAAACATACAAGCACATCTTCAAACGTTTTCGCTGCTTGTGTGGCGGCAGAGGTGCCCGCAGTCGCTGGTTGCGCCGAATACACACATACATACATTTATGCATCATTTATTGTGAAACGTATGTGTATTCGCATTCGGGCGTGGAAATAATTTGAAATAAACCTAACCTGCCTAACATACAGACGGACTTTCATTTCAAATTTGGTGTCTCTAGCTCTTATAGTTTAGAAGAACAAGGTGTTCATCCGGACAGCATGTAACGCACATTTCGCTTCTGACAAACATATAACAAATCGGTATCGAGATATTACAATGAATAGTATTTGCATTAAAACAAGTTGAAACAAAATCAATCTTAGCATAATCAAACATACATCTGTTTGTATGCAAATACACATACGTTGGACATTATATGTATGCATATTTGCATTTATGTGTGTATATTCGGCGCGGCCAGCGTTAGCGGGCAGTTCTGCCGCCACACAGGCAGCGAAAATTTTCGAACATGTGCTTGTATGTTTCTGTCTCGCTTGCACTCATACAGTAATATTGCGTTCAATTATCAATATGGTAACGCTTTTAGTTTTCTTGTTTATAGTCCGATTTTAATGCACCTTTCAGGATAGTTTTGACATAGTTAGTCTCCACACGAATTATAAATTACAATACTGTACTATATGAACAAATGCCTGTAGGCGGAATAAAAGTTGAGAGTTATTTTTATTTATTGTGGGAAAAAAGGGTGCGGCAGTCTGTGATTAATTGACACCAAGCTCGAACCTGTAGCTCTTACCATCTCTGGAATCTATTTGTTCATACGGAAAGACGAACAGACAGACGGACACGGCTATATCGCACCGGCTTGTAATGCTGATCAAGAATATATATACTTTGTGGGGTCTGCCACGCCTCCTTCTGCCTGTTACATACTTTGCACAAACCCAATGTACTCTTACAGAGAGTATAACAAGAAAGAATGTTATAGTCGCCTCGCGACTTTAGGATACCCGTTACTCAGTTTCAATATGTTATTAACAATGGTGATAGATAAGACACCTTGGCAAACAGAACCTTTTTTCGACCGATCGTTCCTATGGGAGCTATATGATATAGTAGTTCGATTTGGATCGAACTTGGTCAGTCTGTATATATTGATGGCAAATGTATTCTGTGTGATTTTGAAAAATATAGCTTGGTCATCGAAAAAATTGTTCATATAAATTCATGTTTATAGCATATTTTCGACCGATCGTTCCTATGGGGGCTTGGTCAGTATATATATATATTATTGGCAGATGTATTCTGAATGAGTTTCATTAATATAGCTTAGTTAACGCAAAAGTTTTTCATACTATTTCATATTTGGAGCGCATTTTTGACCGATTGGCCCTATGGGAGCTATACGATTTAGTTGTCCGATTTGTATAAAACTTGGTCAGTACATCTACTTCCTAGACATGTACTACTCTTGTAAGTTTGGTTCAGATAGCACAGCTAAAAAAAGTTTTCTATACTAAAACATTCTAGTTTTACCTGTACATTTACCTTTATATGAAGCTAGAACGCCCTAAAGTGGGCGTGTCCCCTATCATCTTTCTAGCTCTTATAGTCTCTGAGATCCTTTTGTTCATACAGACGGACAGACGGACATGACTATATCGACTCGGCTATTGATGCTGATCAAGAATATATATACTTTATGGGGTCTGCCACTCTGTTACATACATTCGAACGATTACAAAATACCCTTTTATTCTACGAGTAAAGGGTATAAAAATATGTTGGCAAAAAGACGCAACGGATTTGCTGCTGTGCATGTGTTGATGCTTGCATGATTTTTACAAGCTCCAACATATTTTGGTTTTACATCTGTAGGGTGATGTACAACTGATATTCTAAATATACAGGCGGTGGAGCCAATCCCACTTCTAATGACGGGAATTTGTATGAAAATGTTCCGTGTTTGCCAAGCTATCTTATCCGTCACCTAAACGATTTTACTAATATTATTATCATTTCCCATAGATAATAACATATTGAAACTAAGTAACGGGAATGCCCTTAGGTCCATGTTGATGCTTTAATATTTACAGAAAAATTTCCAATAAATACATTTATAAATCTCTTCAGGATACATCCCCGAAATACATATTTTTTAGTCTAATTTACTACGTTAAACATGGCAGGTGAATAAAATTGTGGACCTGCCCAAACCATACCATCTTTTTAATGATGGACTTGTTGCTAACCATAGTTGACTGCACGATAATTTATAATCCTCTTATTCTTTTCACTTATTTAGGAATGAAGGCTGATTATGTAACACGCTTAAAAAACAAGTAATAAAGGCTACAGTCGATCGAGCCGACTGTAAAAGACCCCGTACTCCCATAATAATGCGCATTTGTATTTAATTTGAATTAAAATATAATAACGAAATTTAAAAATTAAAATTTATATGTATATTTTAAATTGATATTTAAAAAAATTAAATTAGCAGTTCTCATTGCCAGCATTCGAACCTACGACCCTCAGGCAAAGATTCCACAAAGCGCCACAACTCTACCATTTGCACCACGCGCCAGTTTCAAGCATGTTCAGATTATTCGCATTTACATGTTATACATACAAGTACACACTCGTTTGAAATTATGTGTATTCAAATTATGTGTATTTCCGCTTGGAATATAGTTTGATATGATATTCCTAATTTTAATTTAATTAATTACAACACTGTACTATTTGACTAAATGCCCTAAATCCTGCAAATATTGAGCTTGAAATTTTGAAAGTTTTTAGCTTTTATGAGAAAAAGGGGCGTGGAAGGCCAAAATTTTTAATGGCATTGCATTAAGGATGTCTCTAGCAACTCTAGCAACCAGAAATGGTGTTCCTAAGTGCCATAGTTACTGAGTTATTGCTCATTGCGGTAAGGGGCGTGGCAAAAATTTTAAATAAACTTAACCTGCGTAAGTTAATAACGGACTTTCATTATAAATTTGGTGGCTCTAGCTTTTGTAGTTTAAAAGATCCAGGTGTTCATACGGACGGACAGACGGACATTGCTATATAGACTCGGCTGTTGATGCTGATCAAGAATATATATACTTTATGGGGTCGGCCACGCCTCCTTCTGCCTGTTACGCACATTTCGCTTCTGACAAACCTAATAGACCCCTCTACTCTTTTTTAGAGTACGGGGTCTAAAAAGAGCTTTGCGATTTGCCATTTGGCATGACCTTTTAATCCTAATTGTTGGCATAACAATGCTTCCCTCCGAACTCCAAAATCTTCCATATATATAGGGATGGCACGGTTAATCAAAAGGTTACAATTGATCGAATTTTATATTTAAGATTTCGATTTAATTGTTTTGGTTATTTGGTCACCATTCATTCAATTAATATTCGATTATTTTTAAATTAATCGAATGCAATTATACATCGCTATTGGCGCGTTTCTACGAATCGTAAAATTAGTCTGAATCGAATAATAGTGCTATTGAAAGAAATTATTTAAATATGCCTCTAACACGTAGTGAAGTTTGGAAACATTTCTCAAAAGAAAATAAAAATGAAGTCAAATGTCGACTAATCTTCAAGGTATTGAAATGTGCCAACAACACAATAAACATGATCCAGCACAATAAGTTGAAGCACATGCAACAACTGGAAGCTCTTAAAGTAAGAATCGCATGGAAATTTGTATAAGTATTTTTTTCATTTTTATTTTAATTTCAAACAGGAACCATCAAAAAATAATGTGGTGGATTCTGATGAGGAGGTTGTTTTGCCCCAACAAAAATCTTCAAAGTGCATTCAACCAGATTTGCGGTTGCAAGTATCAAGCAATCGAAATGGTTGTAATGGACAATTTGCCATTTTCGTTTGTGGATTGTATTTATATATTTATATACTTTCCACTATATAAAGTGCATGTTCGAAACACTATTAGAGCGCACATAGATAAAATATTTGAAGAGCAATTTGAAAAATGTAAGACCAGTATGAGTAATGTGCCCCAAATCTGATTTACTACGGACATATAAACGGACATTAATGAACAGCATGATCGGTATAGCTACCATCACAAGGGAAATGGCAGAGAATCCCAGTCCAGATGACAGCAGTGGGCGCTACAGCGAACCGTCGTTAACAGTAGAAGTCGAATTTAATTTATGGGCTCCACATAAAACTTTAGCTTATAAAAGGAAAAGAAAGGTCACCGACACAACACAGCCACAAGATGAACTTATATTATATATTACATAAATAATCTGGTTCTCGAACTTAAACGAGATAAGGTAAGCGCCTGCGAGGAGATGATGCCTGTGTATCCCAAATTATACACCCTGTCCCAAAAATTAAGGTTTTTGGTTGGATCGTCTGTTCCATCAGATAGGCTTTTCTCAAAATCGGGTGCCACAGCCAACGAGAAAAGAAACCGGCTCACTACAAGCCGATTATCAAAACTGTTATTTCTAAGCTCTGTTTTAAATATATAATTACATTTTTGAAATTCCTGAAAAAAAATTTTTAATTAACCGAAAACAACAATTAATCGATTATTTTGTGTCTATTAATTGCAATTATTTATTTCTTGTTCAAAAAATCATATGATTAATTAAACGGTTTTTTTTTTCATCCCTAGGCAAAACGCTTGCCATATTTATAACATCCTCCAACCTTACCCTTCTCAATGACGGCACCCCAACACACCTCAGCACACACAGCACACTCACTCATCTTACTATTAACACCTCACTATCTGCTCCACCGAACAATACTTAACAGCAGCTGGGAAGAGTCAGAAGACCACCATGGTAGCGACCACGCTCCCATAACAAAACTATTGACATCAAACTCCATTAACAGACCAAAACACTGACCACTATTCTCAGAGTACACCCAAAAGCTAACTGAAACAATACCAATCAGCAACAATACAAGCAAAGTTACAGCCAACAATCAAAAAATCATTCGCACCGCAGCTCACTTTACAATACCCCAATCGTCACCTCAAAAACACCCACTAACCGTTCCATGGTGAAACAATCAACTCCAATTGCTACGTTATAATAAGATACGATCGTGGAGAAATTTAAACCATACTATTAATACAGAAAACATTAATTAATACATACACGGCATTCCGTCGCACGTTAAAAAAAAAAAAAGAAAAATATGCTGGCACAAACACTTTTACCGCAAAAATCACCCCACAAACCTTCTCACAAAAAATATGTCACAACATTTTGCGCTTTTGCGGCCTCAATCCCACTTAAAACATCCACTGCATCCTCAACCCAATCTCACCACCGACAGATCGGAAATCGCAAAAACCACACCTTCTTGACGAAAAATCGGCTTGATTTGATGATGTTGGTCCATGTCTCCAAGATCTATTAATGGACATCTCTCTTCTTGCAACTCGATTGGCCACAAATGTTGCTAGTAATGAAGGCGAAGTTTTTACACAATATAGTGCGGATTCTGAATCATTCCTGAAACTCGCACACTCGATTTGACATCGGTCTTAAAATATACGCGAGAGTTTCGAGCAATGTTTTTCGCTAGGTGGGACTTAATTTGACGAAGCTACCAACAAAGTGATACCGAAAAGTATTCAACCTTGGGGTCCACCGCGTGCCAAGCATTCTTGTCAAATCGGCATCATTGGAAATCCAAAGTTTGCCTGTTTTGATATCTGCCGTGAGGGCAGGTCGGTTCAGACGGAACCTACAAAATAAACGAATGAGATCCCTCTGAATTGCAGGTCCCACCAGTACACGACGAGTCCACTACTACTCGAAGTTTGGTGGAACTGCTCTCAGGTCTCAGGACGCACTGATGTGAAAGAGTGTAACGTGGTCCAAGTGGAACTTCTGTATCTATAAACATACGACCAAGGTTGAGATTCACGTTCATGAAACACAAACATTGATCATGGACTTCCAAATTCATGTAAAGTACATGTCTCTCAATTTTTGACGACTTAAGCACTTTGGGATCAGTCATAGAAGAAAAATTTTACCCAAATTGTCCAGTCGGAAATTTACGAACGCTGTCCCGACAGCTTTGTTTGCGAACGATGTGCTCCGCAGAATAATTTGCGGCCACACTTGTCTCCGGGACAGGTTTAACCTCACAGTTTCGTTCCTTCGCTAATCGAATTTGTCCGTTACAAAGCATGTTGAAGGAAGAGTCTGCTCCCAGAAACATATCTATTTGTTGGGGTTTGTGGAATTCAGGGTCAGCTAGTTCGACATGTGCTGGGATCTTCCACCTATTAATGGGGAGATCCCAATCTGGCGTCTGGTTCAAATCGATTTTAGCACGCAAAACACGGCGCTGAACTTATGTCTCGATACACGAGACGAATCTATAGTCCATACTTCGCTTTTTTTTTTACGGTAAAGCACTTGTTTTTGCGTTGAAGGCGAAAGGCATGAGCGAGGTCTTCCGTCATGAAATTCACCTGTGATCCTGAATCCAACAAGACTCTAGCGTTTCGTTTCTGACCAAATCTGTCTCGAACTGTAATGACTACGGTCGCAAGGCTTGTAATTTTTCAACGAGTGCGTATTTGTGAAGGAGAGTGTTGTGAAGACGAGAACAAACTCTACACTTTGACGCAGTGCAGTAGGACACTCTGCGTCCCGAATGTAAGCAATTTATACACTGTTGACTGGATTTCACGAAATTGAATCTTTCGTCAACTGGCAATGCTGCGAACCCTTGGCAGTTTCCAATCATATGATTGGCCCTCCAAAAGTTGCATTTGAGTTCCACATCTTTTTCCACATTCGTGCATGCAAATGACGATTTTCTTGCATGGTCCTTGTCGAAATTCTGCTTCATCCTGGACTTGGAACTTTATTCAGCAGATAAGTGCTGATATCGCCTGTTCAAAGCCACAACGCAATTGGCCCATTTCGGCAATGTATTATAGTCAAGTTGCTCCTCATACTTCGATTTCGTATGAGGATCCCCCTTCGACATAACTATGTGGATTAAAATTGCGTTAGCGAAATCTTCCTCATTCCCAACCGACATTAGGGAATCAAAAATGGCCGATACCGAGTCAACTATTGAGCGAATTCCAACTGCTGATGGCTTAGACATCGGTTCAATGTCGAACAACTGGGTGAGAGTGTCAAAAAAGATAAGGCATTAGTCATCGTAAACTCGACTCAGACTTTCTAATGATTCGAGTAATTCGCATCAGATACCTGATAAGCCTTAATTGTTCCCAAAGCCTTGTCTGATAGACATGATATCAAGTGATTGAAATTTTCAATATTTGATAACGAACGATCAGAGTCTACCAAACTTTCAAAAAGACCAATAAACTGTTTGTACTTCGAATGCTTACCGCTGAAACTAGGCAACTTAAGTTTAGGCAAGTGAGAATGGTGAGACACTGGAGCACGGTCAACAACTTCAAATTTGCTAAGAGCAGCCATATATGATGACCGTGCAAGAATGCAAGTTTCCTCAAGCATTGAGCGGCTATCTTTTTCTGGGTCTATCATATAGATTTGCGACTGTAACTCCATTGCCTTAGTATTAATGTTTTGAGTAAATCGAGTCGGCACTGTATCTCGAATTTACTAGGATTCACCATTTTATTAGCTAGTGACATTCTTTGACTCTCAATGTCAGCCTCAACTCTTTCTAACTGTGCGAACAATTGGGTTAAACGCACACAAAGGCAACTCTCGTCGACATCCACAACAGTCTCAATGTGATCTACTTTGTGCGCCATATTGACTAATTAAAAGTTGACTCTATTCGAATGCACTTAAGTGTACTGTCACAAAGGCGGTAGCTGTTCAATATATAGTAATTTATAATTTAAAAAACGAATCTAAGATTAAAGACAATCAGCTAGCTAACTACACTTCTCGTATAGCAGAGTTAACAACAACTAATAAAACGCAAGCTTATGCAGATAACCGCTGACAGCAACAACAAAATAAAAATCAACGCAAACGCACCAGCACAAACAATTACTAGCTGATTAGCGATATTCCAACTATTCGACTGCACATTGTGAAAAAAACAACAACAGCGCATGCGCAGGTAGACAAAGGATGCGATCTACCAACAACAACAGCGCATGCGTAGGAAACAATGCGATCTACCAACAACAACTAAAAAGCTTGCAAGTAGTCAGCGTACGTTTGTACGTTGGCTAGTGCAAACATAAGCAGCGTTGACACATCCAAGTAAAGCGAAATCAAAGCAATGCAGAATAAAATCACTAACAAAATACAAGCTACCAAAAGGAAAACTCCAACAGCTGTATATATGTAAACGCGAACTGCGCTTTACTTATGTGCAAAGAACAAAGGTACAAAAACCCACCACCGAAAATATGTAGATATTGGCGAATAGCAAAATTATAGAGGAACGGCGAATGTTGATAGGTAAATGATTATGTTTACTTGCACAAGTTTCATTCGATTTTTGTATTTTGCATCAAATTGCTTGTTAATAATCACATGTAAATCAGTGTCGAAACGCAGTGTCTCTAATGTGCAATAAATGGAGCAGTTCGTTTTTTTTTGTACGTTCAAATGTTTAATGTGGTTGGCAAAAACCCTCTAGCTGAACCCTCCCCGAGGGTGCCGCCGGGCAATGGACACTGCGTCGTCACGGGCGACCGGACGATGCTATACGCACGCTACAGCAAGATGTCGTGGGGCGTAGGGAGCATCATCCTGCGACTTAAGAAGCGACACCCGGAGGACAAAGATGCGCACACTCTGGCAGCTGGGGAGGTAGAGAAGGATCTTGGCCTTGAGTCGGTCCTCGAAGCTGCCGAGAGTATGGCTATCGCCTCGGAGGAAGACGATGACGACGAAGAGGACGGAGACCTGACCGGATGGGAGGGTACTGCAGCTCAACCTAAGAGTAAATTGGCGTCGACGGAGCTCCTGTTAGCTTTAGAGCGAAGGCCCGTCTACGTGGCCTTAGTCCAGGAGCCGTGGATTGCGTCAGGCAATGTTGTGGCGGGGCTAAGGTCAACCAACTACAACATATAATACTCAGCAACGGTAAGAAAAAAAGAGCCGCGGAAAGGCATTCGCGCTTATCTAATGTCCAATTACAGTACTGATGACCTAGCAGCGGTCCTCATAGAATGCGGAACGAAGCGCCTGATAGCGGCCTCATGCTATATAGCGCACGACAGGCCCGCACCCTCAGACGAACTAGAGAGACTATCCAGGAAGACAGTCTCCGGTACAGCCCAACTGATAGTCGGAACAGATGCCAACGCCCACCACAGCGTATGCGGGTCACCCGACACAAATATCAGAGGTGAGTCTCTCATTGAATTTATACTTAACTCTAAGCTATACATTGCAATCATTGGGTAGGTGCATACATATGAAGGCCCCACCTCCTCCAATGATCGCGATCTCACGCTCGCGTTAGACGCGATCATAACAAACTGGAGGGTTCTTGAAACACCCTCCTTCTTAGACCACAAAACTATACAATTTGATTGTGACTTTAATAGCACTCCCAAACTCAACTCATACAGGAACCCCCGGAACACAAACTGGGTAGAGTTCTATAGCAGGTTAACAATAGACTAGGGGCACCGGGTGAAATTGTGTCAGCATGCGACATAGAGTCATCTTTGTCGTTTGTATGCAAGACCCTCCGGGACTCCTTTAAAAAGTCATATAGACTATCCAAGCAAAAAAGGAAGTCGAGACCACACTGGTGGAACTCCGAACTCTCTTCGCAAAGGAAAGATCTCGTGGAAATGTTTAGACTAGCTAAGCGCTCTGGGGAGGTTGTAGTATACGAAGAGTACAGGACCCTGCTCAGAGTCTACAAGCGCAGTATCCGAAGGGCAAAAAGGCATTCCTGGAGGAACTTCTGTTCGCAACTGGAATCGATGCCCGAAACAGCAAGACTAAGAAGGCTGCTATCCAAGCAACCATCTATTCAAAGTTAGCTGAGACTTGAGGATATTCCATGCGGTGAACATCAACTCCCCATGGAAATATTCACTACCCAAAAGATTCGATGGGCCATTGACTCTTTCAAGAGTATAAAGAGCCCTGGTCTTGACGGTATTATTCCAGCCATGCTGCAGACCACAAAAGATGTAATCATTCCATGGCTGCTCGAGAGCATGTCTTAGTACAGGCCATATCCCTACCGAAAGAGTAGCATTTCTACCAAAAGCTGGTAAATGTAGCCACAGCAGCCCGAAGGATTATAGGCCAATAAGTCTGACATCCTTCCTGCTAAAAACCATGGAGAAGTTATTAGATCTCCATATTAGAAGTAGTGTAGAAGGGAGGCTGTCTACCAAACAGCACGCCTACACAAAGGAGAAATCGGTCGAAACAGCACTGCACACGCTAATAGCTTCGGTCGAATGAGCTTTCTACCATCAGGAATATGCACTAGGAGTCTTCGTAGACATTTCAGGTACATTTAACAACGTAAGGATGGCAGCCATTATCGAGCGGCTTGTGACGATAATTTCCCACCCAACTATCTCACACTGGATACACAATCTCCTGAGTTGCAGGAGAGTCCAGTCGGAGTGGGGAGCGGCCACAGTGGTTAGAGGCGTAAATAGGGGCACTCCGCAAGGTGGTGCCCTGTCTCCACTACTGTGGAACTTGGTGGTAGACGAACTGATTAAGAGTTTTGACAGGGGGGCCCCGAAAATAACTGCCTATGCGAATGACATAAGCATAATTATTACGGGTGTCTGTCCATCAACCCTCAGCTCAATTATGGGGAAGACTCTCAGGGAGATTTGTAGATGGGCTAGCAACGCAGGTCTATATATAAATGCCGATAAGACGGACCTCATCCTCTTCACTAAGAAGTACAAGGTACCGCAATGGATCCCCCCGACACTAAACGGAATCCAGCTAGAGCCTAGTTCCCAAGTAAGATACCTAGGGACGGTGTTGGGCCGCAAACTCACATGGAGTTGCAATGTCGAGGAAAGGATGAAATAGGCAACCGTAGCGCTGTACGCATCCAAGAAGATGCTCAGCTGCAAATGGGGTCTCGGGGGAGATGGGGGAGAGAACACAAGGTAAAACTACTGACTGCGTCCTACTTGGTGGGCGCCAGTGTGATCCTTGTCCTTCACTCTTCAAGTCGACACACTACCTCCACGTGGTTCCCACTGGATTGTAACTCATCACTTGCTGAGTTATAAACCAAAGTGCGCGGCGGGATCCTAATCCTTAAATTAGGTTTTGGCGTAGGACTTGATATCCACCCATGGAAAAACCAACATCAGTGAAGGATGCAAGAGGAGCCTCAGATAAGAACCCAAACAACGTTGACGACCATGGCAAACGTAAAAAGGACAATGATTTGAGAGTATGCACTTGGAATGTACGGACACTGTACAGACCGGGTGCTGCTCAACGACTAGCGGATACCCTCAATAAGTTGAAGGCTGACATCACGGCTCTTCAAGAAATGCGATGGATTGGACAGGGCTGCATGAGGAAGAAAGCCTGTGACATATACTACAGCTGTCATAATAGTAGGCATGAGTTTCGATGCGGTTTCATCGTAGGATCCAGGCTACGGCACCGTGTCTCGCAGTTTACACCATATAGCGAGAGAATTGCGACGATCCGAATTCCTGCCAAATTCTTTAACATAAGCCTCATTTGTGCGCACGCCCCAAAGGAGAACAAAGAAGATGCTACCAAGGATGCTTTCTATACAGAGCTCGACCGAGCGTATAGCCCGTCACATGACGTTAAAATTCTCTTGGGAGATTTAAATGCCAAAATCGGACGGGAGGGCATTTTTGGAGCAACCGTTGGGACGTATAGCCTGCATGAGTCTACCATGGCCAACGGACTTAGACTAATAGGATTTGCTGCTGCGCACAACATGACAATTCGTAGTACTGGATTTCGTCATCTCGACATCCATAAGGCATCCTGGCTCTCCCCTGATCGTCTGACTAGCAATCAGATTGATCACGTTGTGATCGATGCAAGGCACGCGTCTAGCATCCTAGATGTGAGATCCTGTCGGGGTCCCAACATCGACTCCGATCACTACTTAGTTGTGGCTAAGGTTCGCTCACGGCTATGTGTTGCGAAGGTCCCACATCGAGGTATGGCAAGGAAACTTGACATCGGAAAGTTGCAGTCACAACAGCAACGCCTATAAATTCTGATGATATGTGGTCGCACATATCAAACGCCATAACCACTTCTGCTGTGGAAACTCTGGGATTCCAGCGACCTCCGAAAAGGAATCCATGGTATGACCAGGAGTGTCGAGAAGCGACTGCTGCAAAGGACGCCGCCTACAGATGAACGCTGCAAGCAGGAGCCACTCGAGCGGTAGTAGACATTTATAGGTCGCGGAGACGAGATGAGAAGCGCCTTTTCAAGAGGAAGAAGCGGGAGATTGAAAGGCTTGAGTGTGAGAAGATGGAGAGTAGCAGATGCAGGAATGATGCCCGTGACTTTTACCGGAGAGTCAAACGTATGACTCAAGGGTATAAGCCTGGATCGCTTACCTGCAGGAGTGATGACGAAAACCTTGTCACAGATGCGGAGATGGTACTGAGGTTATGTCGGAATCACTTTGAAAGTCTTTTGGCTGGAAACAGTGAAGACGAATCTGAAGAAGTTGATCCACAAAACCCAATCATAGATTATGGTGTTAATGTTCCTATCCCTAGCCATACGGAGGTCGAAGTCGCAATGCGCCGACTTAAAAATAATAAAGCCGCTGGAGCTGATGGGCTACCTGCTGAATTGTTTAAGGCCGGAGGCGATGAGTTGGTAGGGTGCATGCACCAGCTCATCAGCAGCGTATGGCTATCGGAAAGCATGCCCGTTGATTGGAACCTCAGTATAATCTGCCCCATCCTGAAGAAGGATGTTGCTACATAGCGCACCAATTACCGTGGCATTAGCCTTCTTCCTGTCGCATACAAGGTTCTCACGAGCGTAATATGTGAGAGACTTAAGTTATATGCTGAAGCATTGATGGGACCGTATCAATGCGGCTTTCGTCCTGGGAGGTCCACAGTCGACCAGATCTTCACACTACGCCAGATTTTGGAGAAAGCGCACGAGAACCAAATCGACACCTACCGCCTGTTTGTCAATTTTAAAGCTGCCTTCGATAGCCCACAGCGAGATCGCCTGTACGCTACCATGTCTGAGCTTGGCATACCTGCAAAGCTAATACGACTTTGCAGAATGACATTGAGCAACACCATCAGCTCTGTCAAGGTAGGAAATGACCATTCCGAAACCTTCGTTACCAAGCGGGGTCTCAGACAGGGCGACTCGCTGTCATGTTTGCTCTTCAATCTACTGATGGAGAGTATAAAAGGGATAGCTGGAGTGCATCGGACGGGCACAATACTGGGAAACAAATGTATCCAGCTCCTTGATTACGCCGATGATATTGATATTATTGGTCGTACCAAGCGTGATGTTACTTCGGCTTTTGGAGCTATGGAAAAGGAATCATGGGCAGAACAAAGTTTATGGTGGGCAGATCTGGAGATCATGCGGAGGATCACACTTGCCAACAGGTGCTACTTTGGGCTCAGTAGGCATTTTAATAATAAACTCCAGCTCGCTCTGTTTTTGATGCGGTAGTTCGCGGACAACGGAGGAGAGGAAGGCCACGCGCACGTTGGAAGGACCAGATGGATGCCCTCCTAGCAGCACTTGGTGTTACCAACTGGCGAAGTCGCGCACAGGACAGAGAAACGTGGAGGCAAATCGTGCATCAGGCTGAGCCCCATTATGGGGTGTTATGGCCAATTATTATTTATCCCGTCTAATGCACTGGATCTACATAGCAGTTGTGCGTCCAACACTGCTCTACGGGGCTCTAGTCTGGGGGCAAGGTACCGAGAAACTAACTGTTTGTAGGCATTCTCACGGGTCACTGTCTTGCAGCTGCGCACTCAATCAAGCTAGGCATAACTGACGATGCGAACTGCAAGAAATGCAAAGTACCAAATACTGTTGAAACCCTCGAGCACCTCCTATGCCACTGCCCCGGCTTAGCCCGTACTAGGCTGAAGTGTCTAGGAGCGCCACTACTACACTCACTCAAGGATGCCTCCAAAAGAGAGCCCGGAGAGCTGCTGGCCTTTGCCAAGCATTCTCGCATCCTATCGGTCTACGAGTAACGGATCCTCCACGCACGGACTACTAAGTGCCATCAAATGGCCTATGCACTGCTCTATTGAAGGGCGTCCGGCTTAACGTAACCTAACCTAAATGTTTAATGTGCCGCTTCTATGTTTGCACTATCTATTCTTCTATGCACTGACTCGTTTGGGCACTGTTACCTGATCAAAAGAGTTGCTCTTGGACTCAATTCTTGGATTATCACAACGATGACTCAAGTGTCTTCGGCTCCTGATTGTTCTAATCCAATCTTCCACAAACGTAAACAGCTCCAGGGAAAATCCAAAATCCAATTTTATCGAAACCGACACACACCGCAAACCAAGCCGTGAAGTGTCTTATAGACCAACGAACGCGATTGAATGTCCCTGCTCGGGCGCCAATAAAAAATCGAGAACTAATTAAATTAAACAAATTGCAAGTTCAAAAACATTACAATTTATTTGTTAGACTTAGCAAACGCGGAAAGGCTTGGCAGCGTGTGTGTGGTTTAAGCGAGACGTAAATACGAACTGACTGCCCGCTTGTGACCGCTGAACTGCCGTATACAAATCAAACTTACATGCTAGTTTAAGTATAAGAGATTTTATGGTTACATTATAGGCTACTACATTAGGTTCAATTCATTACTTAGGCTAATACTTCATTTTCCTTTGCTTATGCTAACTACTTATATTCATGATTCAACAAGCATCACAACCCACATCCACAAAAAAAGCATTAGTCTTAGAAAATGATATCTCAACACTAGAACTCAATGCAGCAATCAATTCACTATCTGGCAAAACATCGGGCCAAGACAGAATCAACTGTGCTATGATAAAGAACATAGACAACAGTACTAAGACCCGCATAATTCATCTTCTAAATTTAATCCTCAAAAATTTTATCCCACAATTGTACAAAACTAGCACAATTACCCAATACTTAAACCATCCTCTCCAAAACCCGAATTAAACTCTTACCGACCAATTGCACTAAACCCCTGCTTATCAAAAGTGCTCGACAAAATTGTTGCAAAAAGACTGTGGTGGTTTGTCAACAAGGGCAAACTTATACACAACAGTCAAGTCGGGTTCAAAAAAGGCAAATCTACTACATATAGTCTACTTTTTCTAGACCATCTTATATGTAGAAAGCTATCAAAAAGAAACCACGCATCAATCATCTCCCTTGACTTCACAAATTCATTTGACAGAATAGGACTACACACCATACTCCACCAACTTAAAACATGGAATATTGAACCCAATATTTTCAACTACGTAAAAAACTTTATGAATAACAGAAAAATTATAACAAAATAAGAAAGAATGCTGTAGTCGCCTCGCGACTTTAGGATACCCGTTACTCAGTTTCAATATGCTATTAACAATGGTAATAGATAAGACAGCTTGGCAAACAGAACATTTTCATACAAATTCATGATTAGAGCATATTTTCGACCAATCGTTCCTATGGGAGCTATACGATATAGTAGTCCGATTTGGATCAAACTTGGTCGGTATGTGTATATTGATGGCAAATGTATTCTGTGTGAGTTTGATAAATATAATATTGCTTGGCCATCGAAAAAGTACTTCATACGAATTCATTTTTAAAGCATATTTTCGACCGATCGTTGCTATGGGGGCTATACGATATAGTGGTCCAATTTGGATCAAACTTGGTCAGTAACAAGCAAATGTATTCTGTGTGAATTTGATAAATATAGCATGGTCATCGAAAACGTTTTTCATATAAATTCATGTTTAGAGCATATTTTCGACCGATCGGCCCTATGGGAGCTATATGATATAGTTGTCCGATTTGTATTAAACTTGGTCAGTACATTTACTTCCTAGACATGTACTACCCGTGTAGATTTGGCTCAAATAGCACAGCTAACAAAAAAGTTTTCTATACTAAAACATTCTAGTTTTACGTGTGCATTTACCTTTATATGAAGATAGAACGCCCTAAAAAAAAACTTGTACTGCTTGGGTATTGTACCTTTCATTTGCGACCACTTTCATCTTTCTAGCTCTTATAGTCTCTGAAATCCTTTTGTTCATACAGACGAACAAACGGACAGACGGACGGACGGACAGACTTCTTCTGCCTGTTACGCACATTTCGCTTTTGACAAACAAAATAGACGCCTCTCCTCTTTTTTTGGATTAGGGGGTCTACCATTACAAATATTCTCATACCAAGTTTATTCCGGATTTGCAGACTATTGTCTACAGCCCGGAATGAAAATTTCTCATATGTATGGAAAACTTCGCACTAGAAGGAGTACGGGGTATTATACAGTCGGCTTATTCGACTGTAGCCTTTCATACTTGTTTTTACGGTTTAACCGTTGCATTAAGGGGCTACATCTAGTTAGAGTCTTATCAAGAAAGATTGGTGTAGTCATCTCGCGTCTTATAACAACCATTTCTTAGTGTTAATATATTATTAATTTAAAAATTTTAATCGTATAGGTGATGGACACTAGTGAGTTTGATTAAGATAGCTTGGTAAACAGAAAATTTTCGTATTAATTCGTGTTAGAGTATATTTTGGATCGGTTGTTCAAATCGTGCATCAGGCTGAGCCCCATTATGGGGTGTTATGGCCAATTATTATTTATCCCGTCTAATGCACTGGATCTACATAGCAGTTGTGCGTCCAACACTGCTCTACGGGGCTCTAGTCTGGGGGCAAGGTACCGAGAAACTAACTGTTTGTAGGCATTCTCACGGGTCACTGTCTTGCAGCTGCGCACTCAATCAAGCTAGGCATAACTGACGATGCGAACTGCAAGAAATGCAAAGTACCAAATACTGTTGAAACCCTCGAGCACCTCCTATGCCACTGCCCCGGCTTAGCCCGTACTAGGCTGAAGTGTCTAGGAGCGCCACTACTACACTCACTCAAGGATGCCTCCAAAAGAGAGCCCGGAGAGCTGCTGGCCTTTGCCAAGCATTCTCGCATCCTATCGGTCTACGAGTAACGGATCCTCCACGCACGGACTACTAAGTGCCATCAAATGGCCTATGCACTGCTCTATTGAAGGGCGTCCGGCTTAACGTAACCTAACCTAAATGTTTAATGTGCCGCTTCTATGTTTGCACTATCTATTCTTCTATGCACTGACTCGTTTGGGCACTGTTACCTGATCAAAAGAGTTGCTCTTGGACTCAATTCTTGGATTATCACAACGATGACTCAAGTGTCTTCGGCTCCTGATTGTTCTAATCCAATCTTCCACAAACGTAAACAGCTCCAGGGAAAATCCAAAATCCAATTTTATCGAAACCGACACACACCGCAAACCAAGCCGTGAAGTGTCTTATAGACCAACGAACGCGATTGAATGTCCCTGCTCGGGCGCCAATAAAAAATCGAGAACTAATTAAATTAAACAAATTGCAAGTTCAAAAACATTACAATTTATTTGTTAGACTTAGCAAACGCGGAAAGGCTTGGCAGCGTGTGTGTGGTTTAAGCGAGACGTAAATACGAACTGACTGCCCGCTTGTGACCGCTGAACTGCCGTATACAAATCAAACTTACATGCTAGTTTAAGTATAAGAGATTTTATGGTTACATTATAGGCTACTACATTAGGTTCAATTCATTACTTAGGCTAATACTTCATTTTCCTTTGCTTATGCTAACTACTTATATTCATGATTCAACAAGCATCACAACCCACATCCACAAAAAAAGCATTAGTCTTAGAAAATGATATCTCAACACTAGAACTCAATGCAGCAATCAATTCACTATCTGGCAAAACATCGGGCCAAGACAGAATCAACTGTGCTATGATAAAGAACATAGACAACAGTACTAAGACCCGCATAATTCATCTTCTAAATTTAATCCTCAAAAATTTTATCCCACAATTGTACAAAACTAGCACAATTACCCAATACTTAAACCATCCTCTCCAAAACCCGAATTAAACTCTTACCGACCAATTGCACTAAACCCCTGCTTATCAAAAGTGCTCGACAAAATTGTTGCAAAAAGACTGTGGTGGTTTGTCAACAAGGGCAAACTTATACACAACAGTCAAGTCGGGTTCAAAAAGGCAAATCTACTACATATAGTCTACTTTTTCTAGACCATCTTATATGTAGAAAGCTATCAAAAAGAAACCACGCATCAATCATCTCCCTTGACTTCACAAATTCATTTGACAGAATAGGACTACACACCATACTCCACCAACTTAAAACATGGAATATTGAACCCAATATTTTCAACTACGTAAAAAACTTTATGAATAACAGAAAAATTATAACAAAATAAGAAAGAATGCTGTAGTCGCCTCGCGACTTTAGGATACCCGTTACTCAGTTTCAATATGCTATTAACAATGGTAATAGATAAGACAGCTTGGCAAACAGAACATTTTCATACAAATTCATGATTAGAGCATATTTTCGACCAATCGTTCCTATGGGAGCTATACGATATAGTAGTCCGATTTGGATCAAACTTGGTCGGTATGTGTATATTGATGGCAAATGTATTCTGTGTGAGTTTGATAAATATAATATTGCTTGGCCATCGAAAAAGTACTTCATACGAATTCATTTTTAAAGCATATTTTCGACCGATCGTTGCTATGGGGGCTATACGATATAGTGGTCCAATTTGGATCAAACTTGGTCAGTAACAAGCAAATGTATTCTGTGTGAATTTGATAAATATAGCATGGTCATCGAAAACGTTTTTCATATAAATTCATGTTTAGAGCATATTTTCGACCGATCGGCCCTATGGGAGCTATATGATATAGTTGTCCGATTTGTATTAAACTTGGTCAGTACATTTACTTCCTAGACATGTACTACCCGTGTAGATTTGGCTCAAATAGCACAGCTAACAAAAAAGTTTTCTATACTAAAACATTCTAGTTTTACGTGTGCATTTACCTTTATATGAAGATAGAACGCCCTAAAAAAAAACTTGTACTGCTTGGGTATTGTACCTTTCATTTGCGACCACTTTCATCTTTCTAGCTCTTATAGTCTCTGAAATCCTTTTGTTCATACAGACGAACAAACGGACAGACGGACGGACGGACAGACTTCTTCTGCCTGTTACGCACATTTCGCTTTTGACAAACAAAATAGACGCCTCTCCTCTTTTTTGGATTAGGGGGTCTACCATTACAAATATTCTCATACCAAGTTTATTCCGGATTTGCAGACTATTGTCTACAGCCCGGAATGAAAATTTCTCATATGTATGGAAAACTTCGCACTAGAAGGAGTACGGGGTATTATACAGTCGGCTTATTCGACTGTAGCCTTTCATACTTGTTTTTACGGTTTAACCGTTGCATTAAGGGGCTACATCTAGTTAGAGTCTTATCAAGAAAGATTGGTGTAGTCATCTCGCGTCTTATAACAACCATTTCTTAGTGTTAATATATTATTAATTTAAAAATTTTAATCGTATAGGTGATGGACACTAGTGAGTTTGATTAAGATAGCTTGGTAAACAGAAAATTTTCGTATTAATTCGTGTTAGAGTATATTTTGGATCGGTTGTTCATATAGCAGCTATACGACGTCCTAGAATTCCAAATTGGATTAAACTTTGTCAGTATATCTTAAATATTGACAATGTCTTATGTGTGAGTTCCTTTAAGATAACTTGGTAAACAAGAATATAATTATTATATCATATAAATTCTAAGCTTTTTACCAATCCTGGAGAAATAATACGGAATACGAGCAAGGTATAAAACGGTATAAAAATGTGATGACCGATGATAGAACAGTAAGCTTTTGTGTTTTCATTGCTGATTTTAGTTGAAGTCGACAGAGGTCATTCTGTTGATAATTATTCTCAGCGTTTTTGAGTCTTCTTAATCTTTAATAAATTCCTAATGATTGTTGTTATGTGTAAAATAAATGTGCTTAAGACAGTATGATTTTTGTAATTTAATTGGAAAAAGCTTTTAAAAACAAGACAAAATAAGTTGCTTAAATGCTTAGATATTGATCTTCTTTTTCGTGTCCGCGGCCAAACTGTTGGGTAGCTTCTGCTTTATACGCCTTAAGATTAGTATGTGTGGCCTGATAATAAGGAAAAATTATAGCAAACAGTACAGTGAAAAATTACTAAAAGGTACAAATTAGATAGTTACATTAGCAGCGTCTTTAAATTCAATGTTGGCTAAACGTTGTATTCCACGGAAGTTTCTTCCAAGAATACGTCCCAACTCAAATCGAGAAATTTTATAACCCTCAGTTGTCGATGTTGTTTGATCACTGGAATGATCCTCTTCATTTTGAACCTATAAGAAAATAAGTATTTAACTATTAAACATAGGTATGGACTTAAAATACAAATTGAACAAGTAAGAAAAGTACAGTCGAGCACGCCCGACCGTAGAATACTCTCTGCATTTTAATCCCGATTAAATTATTAAAATCGGTATTGAGATATTACAATGTGTTGTACTTGCATTAAACCACGTTGAAACATAAACAATCTAAGCAGAATCATACATCTGTTTGTATGCGAATACACATACGTTTGACATTATATGTATGTATGTGTGTATTCGGCGCGGCCAGAGTCTGCGGGCAGAGCTGCCGCCACGCAGGCAGCGAATACGTTTCTGTCTCGCTTGCACTCATTAGTGATATTACGTTCAATTATCAATATTGTAACGCTTCTAGTTTTCTTGTTTGTAGTCAGATTTCAATGCGTCTTTTTAGGATAGTTTGATATAGTTAGCCTTTATTCAAATTATACAATTACAATGCTGCACTATATGAACAAATGACAATAGGCGGAACGAAAAATGAGAGTTATTTTTATGTATTGTGGGAAAAGGGGCGTGGCAGTCCAAAATTTCAAATGCCAATGCATTAACGCTGTCGCTAGGAACCTTCATACCAAAATTGGTGTTCCTAGGTGCCATGGTTACTGAGATATTCGCCGAAAACAACGATTTTTTCCGAGGTGTGTCTATTTTTTTGCTCATTGCGGGCGAATGGGGCGTGGCATCGAGAAAAAAAAGATTCTTGTATTGACTGACTAAATATGTGATCGATTGACACCAAGATCGAACTTGTAGCTCTTACCATCTCTAAAATCTTTTTGTTCATACGGACAGACAGACGGACATGGCTATATCGACTCGGCTTGTGATCCTGATCAAGAATATATATACTTTATGGGGTCTGCCACCATTCCTTCTGCCTGTTACATACTTTTGCACAAACCCAATATACTTTTGCAGAGAGTATAACAAGAAAGAATGCTATAGTCGCCCCGCGACTTTAGGATACCCATTACTCAGTTTCAATATGTTATTAGCAATGGTAAAAGATAAAATATGTTGGCAAACAGAACATTTTCATACAAATGTTTGGAGCATATTTTCGACCGATCGTTCCTATGGGAGCTATACGATATAGTAGTCCGATTTGGATCAAACTTGGTCAGTATGTATATATTGATGGCAAATGTATTCTGTGTAAGTTTGATAAATATAGCTTGTTCATCGAAAGAGTTTTTCATGCAAATTCATTTCAGAGCAAATTTTCGACCGATTGTTGCTCTGGGTGTGTTACGACTCGGCATGTCTTTCCTGGGGCTACCGCGGCTAGCTTATTCGCCTCAGGGCGGGGTTGTTAACCAAAGCCCACCGAGCGTACAATCCACAATCATCGACTCTACACAAACACTACCAACACTAAGCAACTATCGGCCATCTCTATCGGCGGCATCGATGTTTTGCCGCAACGTACCCACCCTACCTGTGTCGGCAACATTCAAGTTGTTTTGCTGCGCCACCCATAATCAAATGTTTATGTCAGCTTGCTCACTCCAGGCTATGCATTCCCTCTCCCATTAATAACTCTACTCAGGCATCTTAATTTTAACGTATGTTCATACATATATATTTTTGTTAACACTTTACATTTATTTGTTCCTATTTATATAATTTTTTAATTCTACTATTAAATTTCATTTTATGTTAATTTTTTTATTTTACTTTTGCCTATTTCATTTTGTCTTTCCTTTTGTTTATGTGCTCTGGCCTTTATTTATTTATGGGTTGGTCTCGGGGGTTCCTAAAACAACCTTGAGCTCAGAGGGGGTATAGAAGGCCGGACAGTGTCAAATATAATTGAATTGGCTGCTACTAAGTGTACCACAGTGTCGTTAATGTCACTAGCGAAGAAATACACACAACCGAAAAACGGCCAAAACTAGGACAAAACTATATTTTACATTATGTGCATGAATATTCAGATAATTAACAATATTTTTTTTTAATAAATAAATAAATATTACAAAAAGAAACTACGTAACAAAACTACAGCTGTCTGGAGCGACACAGCTCAGCACATCCGTCCCACTGTGCTTGCGCGCACAGCGTGACGTCACTGTCACGGCTGTCGTCTGGTCACTGTTGTATTGTTGCCGTCGCACCAAGGGTCAGACGGTATAGTTGTTGGTGTTGTGGTTGCTGTTGTTGTTGCTAAGAGAGTTGCAGTTTTGTGTTTATGTTGTTGTAGTTGGTTGTTGTTGCTGCGAGAGTTGTTTATGTTGTTGTTGTTGGTTGTTTTGGTTTTTTTCTTTTTTTTTTAATTGTCTTTATGTTAAATGTCTTTGGTTTGGCTGTGCGTTTTCGTTTTTTTGTGGTTGTAAATTTTCATTGTTTTACGTGTCACATGTAATTGTATTTAATCATATTTGTAAGGCACAGTGGTGACACACTGTCTATATCGTCCATGTGGTTGTTGTTTTTATCGTTATTTTTTTGTTTGTGTGTATTTGCGCAGTTCCTAGAGACACCCTTAATGCAATGCCATTCGAAATTTTGAGCTTCCACGCCCCCTTTTCTCATATGAACTAAAAAACTTTTTAACTTCAATACCGTTTTTAAGGCATTTTATCAAATAGTACAGTATTTGGCTGTAAAAACATTCGTTTTTAAGAATATCTTATCAAACTATCCTGAAAATGTCATTAACATCTTACTTTTAACAAAAGAGCTATCACGCTGCCTGTGTGACGTAAGCGCTGCTCGCAGACGCTGCCGTGCCGACCAGTGCTAGGCACGCATACATATATATGTGCATACACATAATTTCAAAGAAATGTGTATTTGTATGTATGTATGAGGCGCGTGGTGCAACTGGTAGAGCGCGATGTGAAATCTTTGTCTGAGGGTCGTAGATTCGAATGCTGATAATGAGAATTGCTAATTTAATTTTTTTTAAATATCAATTCAAAATGTACATATAAATTTTAATTTTTAAATTTGTTATAAAATTTTAATTCAAATTAAATACAAATGCGCATTACTATGGGAGTACGGGGTCTTTTACAGTCGGCTCGATCGACTGTAGCCTTTCTTACTTGTTTGTCTCTAAGTCAAACTGTTGATATGTCTAATTCAAATTCTTAATTCTCGTATTCCTATTCCATGCAACGGTTCCTTAGAGTCAATGACCGTCTCTCTCCCTAATCCTATCTCTTTCTAATTTGCCAATAATATATACATAGTGACCAGCTTTGATAAAAATCGTAATACCAAATTGCATAGCTCCCATTGATCTAAACATGAAATTGAATGAAAATGTTCAGAGTTTGCCAAGCTATTTTATTTATAAACTAAACGATTGCATTAATATTATTTCTATACACCATTGTTAATAACATATTTAAACAAAGTAACGGGTATCCTAAAGTCTCGAGGCCACTGTAGCGTTCTTTCGTGTTTTTTTTTTTTTTTTTTTTTGATAATTAAGTTAAATCATGATTAAGCATGGTAAAGCCAGGGCACTCATTTAATGCTCGTTTTGTCAACAACCTTCTTTGCTCATCTCTAGCAAGACCCATTCTTTAAGATGGTTAATGTGTCTGTTTTATAAGTCAAGTATTAATCGAGTTAGTGCTAAAGCAGTACCCTTCGTGCTTAGAGGACTAAATTGGACCGTAATCTTCGCCTGCAATCTTTCACAATAGTCTCTTGCTTCTAAATCTTCCGTCCCTACTAATCGTAGAAGAGTTCTTGTAGCAATTTTTCTCCAGCCAACTCCGTTATACAGGGTAGCCGAAAAGCTCGGGCAATTTTTTGTTTTAATATTTTTTATATTAATATTATGTTTTTTGACAGTTCTTCTATTGAATTTCTCTTGCAATTCTGATGTATAAAGTCTTGTATTTATTTCATTATTTTGAGTGCTGTCTATTTCAAAGTGAACGTGACACCGTCGTAGAACTGAAGATTGAAGACGGTCGACATTACTCAAACAACTGGCTTTAACAAAGTACAATCTACGTGATCGTAAAACGTTACAAGGAGACTGTCGTTCTACGACCGTAACTACTCCGGAGAATGTCAACAAGCTCTGTTGCCGAGTCCGAGGCAATCCTGAGGTGTTCATAAACGAGATAGCCACAGAGCTCGGTATCAGCAGTGAACGCGTCCAAAACATCGTAAGAAGGACGATAAAACTGGTCAGCTAGAAGATCACTCGAGTTCACTTCTTGAATGACGCAATAAAGGCAAAACGGTTTGAGAAATGCCGCCAGACGCTTCGGCTGGTCGGCGGTGTTCGCATGTCTAAAGTGCTCTTCACCGATGTCGCCGTCTCGCCGTCAACTGCTCAGAAAGATCAGCAGAAAACTGCGGCAGCAAAAACCATGGACCGCTGTTATTTTCCGGCCTCGGTCATGGTGTGCGCCGAGCTGTTTCCCGGCTTTTAGGGAAAAGATATTAGGCCACCAAACTCGCCAGATCTGAGCCCGATAAACAACTCGGTGTGATCCATCTCGGCTACGCGATACGTCACCGTCGACGCTCTGAAAACGACTCTGTCACGTGCCTGGGATAAAATTACGGTGGAACAATGTGCGACCATTGGCAACAATTTTCGAAAGCGTTTAAAAAATTGTTTGAGAATTTGGTGTAATTTTTTTTGTTTTGGTTATCACGATATTTACCAAATTAAATTATATGTTGGTTTTTTTTTTTTGTTTGAGAAATCTGTTCGTTTATGCAGTATTTTGTTGCTGTTGAAAAACTTGAAAAAATTGCCCAAATTTTTTAGCTACCCTGTATACATTTATATTTATTATTATTATTACTATTTATAATTTTGAACTATTCAATTATAACTTACTTAGTAAGTCAAATACCCGTGAAATACAGTCGAGCACGCACGACCGTGTAATACTCTCTGCATTTTATTCCCGGTTATACGAATAAATTGTTCAAATTGGTGTCCAAGTATTATAACGGATAGTATGATATCTTAGCATAATCAAACACTCATATGACTGCCACCCGTCCTGGAATTCCGGGACATGTCCCGCTTTTGATGGTAATGTCCTGGTGTCCCGACCTGACACGAAATTATCCCGGTTTTCTTCTCTATCGATAAAAATGGTGGAGAATGTTTAAAATATTCGTATAGTTAAATTTAATTTTGCAGATATGAATTGTTTAAGCTTTTACAAGGATTTGATGCAAAGGAGAAATATAAATGTTTTAAAAAAAATGGGCAGTGCGGACAGTGGTCGACCATCCCGGAATGCCCTTAGGCCCATGTGGTCACCCTAAACACACATATGTATATTTGTCAGTATGCACACCAGTTTTGCCAAATCAGCTTTTTTTCCGTCAAATCTGGCTTTTTTTATAATCCAATTGTGGGAAAAATTCCAAAACAGCGGCCAGCGGGAATTCTGGCTTTTTTTTAAATATAAAATGCTTTTTTCCGCTTTTTTGTCTACTGAACAATCATTTTTTTGGGTTTATCCAGTGTTGAGTTGTTCATTGTGGTTAAATTAGAACGAAATTGTTCAGTACTGATGATGAATGGAATGCATTAAAACTTAATTTTAATATGGCAGCGCAGGGCGAAAAGTGTCTAAAGGCCCAATTATTAAGCGAAAGGTTCAACAACACCAATCGCATGTACATACATATATCATATTCTTAAAACCAGTACTCGACGAATTGCAAAAAGTCAAAAAATGTTTTCAAAGTAATTCCACTAACGTCACAGAATTACTAAACTATCTTTGGCTATTAATTCCCTAAAGGACAAAATAATTCCTGGAGACACTAATATAAATATTCTCGAAATCGATGACTTCGGTGAATATATAGTCAAAGATTTAAATCAAAGCTATGAATTTGAAAAAGAAATAAACCCAATTCTAGACGACTTCGTCTTGCCAAAAAAGTATTTACGCATGATATAATCGATGAAAAATTACGACGCTTAAATAAATTGCTGAGAAATTGGAGATTAAAAAACTTTATAAATAAACCCTTGAAAGATGGCCTAAAACATCAGCTTTTTTCCCCAATTTTTCAGCTTTTTTACTTGTAGCTTCCCACTAAAAACAGCTTTTTTGGCTCAACAAAAGTTGGAAACACTGATACACACACATACATATAGTTTAAAATTATGTCCATTAATGCCCATATGTATGTATACAATTGGCGGACACGGCCAGTGCTTTCGCAACACTTGCAGCGAAAACGTTCAAACATATGCTTGCATGTTTATATCTTGCTTTCATACACGCAATGACATTGCGCTCATATTAAAGCTTTGTTACAAGTTTTCTTGCTTGATTATTTCAAGACTGACTAAATATGATTAAGTGGGAACTTGTTACTCTTACCATGTATTAAATCGGGTTGTTCATACGGACAGACAGACAGATGGGCACGGCCCAAATCCGCTCGAACAGTAGCTGAACTGATCACCCTCCTGGGGCGTTTTGAGCGACTCCGTATGCAGTCTGCCGGATAAAAACAATCTGCTACTGTGAGCCTTCAACTAACTGCCGTTCCTGCCGCCAACGCCGTTGAATTTGAATTGATATTTTAAAAAAAAATTAAATTAGCAATTCTCATTGCCAGCATTCGAACCTACGACCCTCAAGAAACGATTTCACATCGCTCTACCATTTGCACCACGCGTCACTTTCCAGCATGTTCCGCTTATTCGCATTTACATGTTATACATACAAGTACACACTCGTTTGAAATTCTGTGTATGCACATATGTATGTATGCGTGCCTAGCACTGGTCGGCACGGCAGCGACGCAGCGTCTGCGAGCAGCGCTGACGTCACTCAGGCAGCGAAATTTCAGCTAAATTACATAATTTTTCTAACCTTCCAATTTGTTTGTTAATTGACGGATTTTAGCGCCGCTTGGAGGATAGTTTGATATGATATACCTCTTTACGAATAATTTGACTAAATGCCTTAAACCCGACGTTGCAGTTTAAAAGTTTTTTAGCTCATATGAGAAAAGGGGGCGTGGCAGCTCAAAATTTTGAATGGCATTGCATTAAATGGTGTTCCTAAGTGCCATAGTTACTGAGTTATTAGCCTAAAACTACATTTTTTTTTCGAGGTGTGTCTGGTTTTTTGCTCATTGGGGGGGCGGTAAGGGGCGTGACAAACATTTGAAATAAACTTAACCTGCCTGACTTAATAACGGACTTTCATTATAAATTTGGTGGCTCTAGCTTTTGTAGTTTAAAAGATCCAGGTGTTCATACGGACGGACGGACAGACAGACGGACATTGCTATATCGACTCGGCTGTTGATGCTGATCAAGAATATATATACTTTATGGGGTCGGCTACGCCTCCTTCTGCCTGTTACGCACATTTCGCTTCTGACAATAGACCCCCCTACTATTTTTTAGAGTACGGGGTCTACTTAACAATAATTATTTTTAAGGCTATGGAAAATATTTACAATAGGGTACGTGCATACATAGTTTTGGGGATGTAACAAATTTTAGAATGTAACTATCACAGGTAAGTTTTGGAAGGACATTTTGTTTAATTTTTTCATATCAAGATCCTATTAATAAGATCTTGAGGGTGGTGACGTTTCAATCTTCTCCTGATTCTATTCCGGGGCCTACCAACTCGATGTGCAGCAATGCCTAGTCGTCTTGCCAGGCTGTCTGGATGAGTCCAGTCTCTCAAAATATTTTTTGGCAACATCCTGGATTTTATCCCCAATTTTAGGCACTTTCAGGTCACGTCTCTCGTTCTTATGTACCACGGCGCTCCAGTTATCCTTTTAACAGTTTTTGACTGGAGTACTCTCAACTTATTAACGTGTCGTTTTCGCGCAGATTTCATATACCTGGGCATAGAAGAGTCCAGCCGCTAGTATGCTTTTGTAAATCCTACCCTTATTCTCCAGAGACAGCTTGTTCCGCGATGAAAGCAGCCATGACATTTTTGCCGCTTTGGTTCTGAAGGCGTGTTGCACCCATGTGACATGTCTTCTGAAGTTGAGACTTTTGCCGAGGGTGACACCAAGGTACTTATAAAAAGTTGAACGGCTTAGTTCCATTAAACCGGACACCTGGGCAGTTACGATTACGGTTGGTAAAGGTAACGTTTGCACATTTGTCAGCATTGATGCTCACATTCCACGTCTGGGCCTACGGCAGTGTCGCCAGCGTAGGTCGTAAACAGCGGTTCTCTCTTCTCTACTGCAGAAATTGCAGTATATGTTGGCGTATCCGAGGTAAAGATGGAGTACAGCGTCGGGCCAAGGACGCTGCCTTGAGGAACGCCAGCTTCAATAAATGTTACTGATGACTTGTATCCATCAGCCGTTACGTGGAACATACGCTCATCCAGAAAAAGCGATAAGGCAGGAGATTCATGGCTTTGTAGAGTAGCTCAGGGTGCCACTCGATCGAAAGATTGTTGAATATCTAGAAAAGCAGCAACCGGATCAGAAAGCATGCTAATTGATAAGGAGTTTCCAAAAACTCCTTAACCATTTCAATATGACTATCCGGCGCAAATGCATGAAGAGTGAAGCGATGCTCGAGGCTATTCGCAAACACTTCGTTCTTTTCAAGGGGAGTGCGGCACCACCCTCCAGCAGGGTCCCCCATAGCCGATTTCAAGGTTGCCTGAGACTTGTACCGTTTTGTGATTCGCCAAAGGGAGTAGTTAGAAAGTGCATCAGCACCCAAGTATTCCAAAAGGTTATCCATTTGAAGATTTTTCCTACGGGCCACCACTTTGTGAAGTCGATTGGCAAGCCTATTGTGGATCCGTTGAACTCGAGCATCTCCTGTTCTAGCATAATCTTTTCTTACTTTTCGTTTGAGGCAAAGAAGATTTACTAACAGAGGAGGTAGTTGAAGCTGCCTGGCTCCTAAAGCAGTTTGCTGATTTCTTAGAGCTGCTTGAGTTGCTGCTTGCTTTATATTATCCATAAAGGTGCTTATGTAAATATCAATATCCCCTGCACTTTGCATATCCATGTCTAAGTCAATATGTTGCTCCAGATGGGGCTTGAACGTCTCAATATTAGCGCCACGAGCAAGTTAACAAGGGCGTTTTGGTATGGTTACCGGCGTATCGTGTAATTCAGCCAGGAGGGGCATATGATCTGATGAGACCGTTAATCGTTTGCACACTAAGTCGTCTTATATCGTACACATTGGTAACAAAGAAATCCAAGGCAGATGGAGTGATCCGAGAGTTGAATGAGTAGAAGGTCGGTTCTTCGGTAGCTAATATTTGGTACGTTCTATTTGCAATTACTTCCTGCAGTGCACCACCATGTGTGCTTAGCATTGGAGTCTCCTTCTGCGATAAATTTGTTGCCAAACGTAGCGAATAGAGACTCAAATTCGGATTTTATCCACTGCTCACTAGATGAGAGATACACAGGGTTGGGGATGTGGCTAATGGTGGAGCGTACTATGACTGGGGCGCCACCTTTGCTGTTTCCGCTGGAGTGATGGGCATGGTAAGTGGAGTAGCCAGGTAAATAATTACGCTGTCCCTCGTGTAAGTGAGTCTCTGTGGCAAGCATATCTATATTATATGCACTAAAAAATAACTGGAGCTCCTCAGAGACCCTAGATATTCCACGTGCGTTTAACAATCCGATTTTAATTGTTGGAGCTTTCATTTCGGCAAACGTGCAATAAGAACTTGAACGAGTTCACGGAATGCCTTGTTTGCTTCTACAGTCTCCTGTACAAGTTTAAATAGTTGGTACATTTTGGTGTTAATCCCACGAATAGAGGTCTCTAGCGTCTGAAGCTTGTTGCCAATCACTAGATCGTAGGGTGAATTATGGTCTCTAGCGTCTGAAGCTTGATGCCAATCACTATATCGTATGGTGAATTATGGTCACGTTTGGACTGCACACCAGGAGGAGCACCAGTATGAGAAACATTCGAGCGCGCAATATCAGCATAAGACGTAAACCTTTTGATTGCTGCAGATGGAATGAAGTTCCGTGAGGAAAAGGGTTGAATATATTGTGGGTTTGGAGGGGTTGCAACGATTGTCTTGTCTGTGGCCTTAGTTTCTTTAATTTTTCTTATCTGACCGGGCATGCCTTATCAGTGGATGCATGATCGCCACCACAGCACAGTGGGCGAAACTGCTGATTTAGCTATGATTAATTCAAAATGAAAGTAAATCTTGGAGCCAATATCGTGTTTACAATCAATTACTAACATATTTGATAGACCAAAAACGTTAATTGCCTCGATTTTCTCCCAATATTTGCAAAGCGGTGAAGCTTTGACGGCAATATATATATTATCAGCTGTTGACACCAGCTTTCCCGCCAACATTGATAGCTTCTAATCAAATTGCACATTAATTAGTGTTATTGTTTTCAATTGAACTTTTTGCTGTTAATTGAAGAAAATGGTAACAAAATAAATGTTTGTGACTTGTAGGTGCCATAACATTTGATAATTAACTGAACTTCAGTAGCGTAGAGCATCGTCCACAATAAGCTGCATATGCCCGCATGCTATTTTAGAAATAATTTTTTTAGCAAGCATGTCAGTGTCCAAAAGAGTACTGTTTACAGTACGGCGTATGGAGCTTGATACGTCAAAAAAAAAACTTTTGCGGTAGAGATAGACAATGCGCCAACATTGCTGTGAAAATAAAAAATTTCATAAAAAAATTGACATGGAAATGGAAATAGAACCATCGAATTCACAAAAACTTTAAACCATACAAACAAATATTTGCTCGATTGAACATTACTCTAGCGGAACATGAGCGCATATGCGAGAGAAGATTAAATTTACGATAATTTATTTTTAATGATAGCGTTGTCCAATTTAATTGAAATTTTTTCAGATGTGTACATATATCTATAAAATAATAGCTTTAAAAAAAAATTTACAAAAATATGTAATTAAATTCCTTTAAATTGAGCGAAAATGACCAGACATCGAATAGAACATGTTTACCCGGACTTAAAACATATAATAACAAGTAAGAAAGGCTACAGTCGATCGAGCCGATTGTAAAAGACCCCGTACTCGCATAGTAATGCGCATTTGCATTTAATTTGAATTAAATCAGACAAAGATTTCTCATCGCGACGCAACTCTACCAGTTACACCACGCGCCACTCTCAAGAACGTTCCGATTATCAGTATTTACATGTTATACATACAAATATACATTCGCTTGAAATTATGTGTATAGACATGTGTATGTGTGCTTAGCACTGGTCGGCACGGCAGCGTCTGCGAGCAGCGCTGACGTCACACAGGCAGCGAAAACAATCGAACATGTGCTTGTATGTTGCTGTTCCGCTTGCGCGCAGTGGGTGATATTGCAGTATGATTTTAATGACATTTTCAGGATAGTTTGATAAGATATTCTTAAAAGCGAATGTTAAATTACAAATACTGTACTATTTGATAAAATGCCTTAAAAACGGTATTGAAGTTTAAAAGTTTTTTAGCTCATATGAGAAAAGGGGGCGTGGAAGCTCAAAATTTTGAATGGCATTGCATTAAGGGTGTCTCTAGGAACTGGTGTTCTTAAGTGTCATAGTTACTGAGATATTCGCCTAAAACATAAATTTTTCCGACGTGTTCCGGATTTTTTGCTCATTGTGGGGGCGGTAAGGGGCGTGACAACGATTTGAAAAAAAACCTGATCTGCTCGCGAAGATAACGGACTTTCATTTTAAATTTTTGTCTCTAGCTTTTGTAGTTTAGAAGATCCGGGTGTTCATATTGACGGACAGACAGACGGACATGGCTATATCGACTTGGCTGTTGATGCTGGTGGGGTCGGAAAAGCTTCATTCTGCCTGTTATGCACATTTCGCTTCTGACAAACCTAATAGACCCCCCTACTCTTTTTTAGAGTACAGTAAAAATATATTTTCTCGAAATAAAAAAAAATGTTCTACATTAATATTGATGTGTAATAAATTCATCCACAAACAAAAAACATACGTACAACAATAGCATAATTTTCGCAGAAGTTATTAATTAATCGCCGCTAAATGAGCCGTTTCGCCCACTGTGCATAGTTGAACGGAATGGGACGCGAGATCCAAACGAGAGTGCCTTCGTTGTTCTCAGCAGGTCGACGCGGGATTCTGCGAGATCGGGGCGGGGCGCACGGGTGCCGTAGCAGCCGCCGCCGTTCTCAAGCAAATAGAAATAAGCCTTGGAAACGGGATGCGAGATCTGAAACGGGGGTAGACCGTTGCTCTCAGCGAGTGAGCGGGAGTGCTAGGGTACCGTGGTCACCCCTGTCGTTCTCGAATGGACCGAGAGGGGAGACGGGTTGCGAGATCTAAGCGTGGGTACCGTCGTTGTTCTCTGCGAGTCGCCTCGAAGCAACATGAGATCTAAACAGAGCGCCAGGGTACCGTGGTCTCCGCTGTTGTTCTCGAACTATGAGAGATAGTAGGGAACGAGGAAGAAGAAAAAGCCTTGCGAGATCTAGACCGTGGCTCCAGGGTGCCGTGGAGGCCACAGGCCCGGCAAGAAGACACTGGAAGCTTGCGTGGTCGTGACGTGACTCCAGGGTGTCGTGGAGTCAACACTGTACTTGAGCGAAGGGAATCAATTTAGGAACAAGTGTGCAAACTGATAAAAACCTGCGCCGAGTTAATGTGAATACCAAGTTGCTTTCACAATCCTCTTCACGCGATTGTTTCGTATTCGAACCCTATTGCCGCACTGCTTTCCAAGGTTATTTCCGTTACACACTTTTTGGTTCGTCTCCTTATGCACTCCTTTGCGCACGTCTTATTCGCTGTCGAGCTGATCACACAGTGTCGGCGACGCTCTCGATCAAGTCACCCAGAAGCTGCGCTGATGCAACTCAACCACGAAAGCTCTCTCTTCACCCAGGTTTCGGTGCAGAGTTGCATGTGGCCGCTCCGTGCGCTCCCGATAGAAGACACCGCCGGCCTGATTAGTATCGATAAATTACATTACTATTTTGTATTCGATAACTTATTATTTATTTATTCCATTCTATGTCTCTTATATTCTAATATATTTATAATAATAATACTATGTGGGTGGGAAGAAGACGTCGCAATCTTACTGAGATCACTGCGAAGTGATCTGGAGAAGAGCACCAAAGACTGCATAAATCGCACGTGGAGGAACACTACGTCCAGCAAAACCACAAAAATAATGTGTAATTAACACAACACTAGCCTCAGTCGGCACATACTGCGCCTTCCGCGTAAGGAATGCAGACTGTTGGTTGGTTTACTCACGGGTCACTGCCTTGCAGCTGCGCACTCAATCAAGCTAGGCATAACTGACGATGTGAACTGCAGGAAATGCAAAGTACCGAACAGTATTGAAACCCTAAAGCACCTCCTATGCCACTGCCCGCCTTAGCCCGTACTAGGCTAAAGTGTCTAGGAGCGCCACTACTACTCTCACTCAAGGATGCCTCCAAAAGAGAGCCCGGCATTCTCGCATCCTGTTAGACTACGAGTAACAGATCCTCCACGCACGGACTACTAAGGGCCATCAAATGGCCAATGCACTGTTCTCTTGAAGGCGTTCCGCTTAACCTAACCTATAAATTTTAGACGTTGCCGATTTGAAGCGATTTAAGACGCACCTGAAGTATATTCCACTCATAATAATTAATCATTGCTCGTTTGGCCATACTGTTACAAAACTGTAATGACTATAATCTGGATTTTCAATTGCAGTTTAGGCAAAACCTTGACCCAGAAATTATTAAACTCCGAGAGAATTTGGAAGAACATGAACTTACTTATTTGGATCTCCGAAACTCAGTATGTGCCCAAGTGTATGTCCATGCTAAAACGATAAATAGTGCCATACGAACAGTGCAGGGCTACCTGGTCACCGAGAAGTTTTGCACGCATTTTAAGATCTATATTTATGTTAGAAATTGCCTTAAGTTACACAGCATTCCGATAGTGCACCCGATTCATATTAATCATTTAGGTCCCCTTCCGTCCATACGTTCTTAGAAAATTACCTTCTTGTTTTCCTTGATGCTTTCAAAAAATTTGTTAAGTTATATCCTGCTGCTAATTTTATATCTCAAGAAGTATGCCAGACATTCGAATATCATTATTTTGGGAGTTATACTCGACTCCGTCGGTCTATCAGTCGAGGTACTCGCTTCACTTTTTTCTTCTTAAAAAAAATAATTGTCCAAAATGCCACTGTCTACCTCCGCTCCGACGGTTGAGCTAAGACCACGCCGATTGGGTAAAGCAACTACCGCAAATCGAATTCGCCTTAAATAATTCCTTCCATGCTAGAACGAAATTGGCAGCTTTCGGTCTCCTGTTCAGAATCGAAGCGAGTGCTGCTTTAGACGGATTAACAGAACGACTAGAAGATAGGTGATTTTGTTGTCATACAAAATGTGGGCACTTCATTTGGCATAAACAAAAAACTTATTAAGCGATAGCGCGGTCCATACATTATGCATAATGACCGGTTTGCACCTTCTGTTGCTAATCGAGCATTTGGTGTCTTGGGTTTCATAAAGCGGTGATCTAAGTAATTTGACGATCCCTACCTAACAAACACTCTTTATATTTCACTTGTAGTGTGTGGAGCCACTTCTTTGTCAACACTTAGAATGTCACTTCCCTCTTACATACCTAAACGCGTGCCTTACAGTTGATCAACGCGTTACTAACACTTGATTTAATTTTTAACTAATTTTTTTGATTACTATTTTTGGTTGGTCTGGTTAGAGTTTTTCTGGGGTTTTCCTAACCCTTGTAACGAATGTTGGACCAACGTTTCTTAATGTTTCTAATTTTTCTAATACTTTCCCAGTAAGTTAAGTTAATTAATTAAACTTAAATTGAAATCATAATGTCAATTTGAAAACTTTTTTTCTTTTGTTTTCTAATTTAATTTCAATCTTATTTTTAAATATTTTGTTATTTTTAATTACATTAATTTTATTCATTTTTCTTTTTGTGTCGACTGCTACTAGTCTGACAATAAATAAATGTCACTAATAAACCCACCAACCTGCCGTATAATGGTGTGTTGGCTCAAGCCCGATCGAGATTGCATTTTTGACTTCTACACACAAGCCACTTGACCCAATTAAATTATTAAAATCGTTATCGAGATATTACAGTAGTACTTGCATTAAAACACTTTGAAACAGCTCTGCCGCCACACAGGCGGAGAATTTTTCGAACATATGATTGTATGTATCTGTCTCACTTGAACACATGTATTGACATTGCGTTCGGTTATCAATATGGCTACCTTTCTAGCTTTCTTGTTTAAAGCCAGATTGTTATTCAACTTACAGGATAGTTTTCAAACGAATTATAAATTTCAATATTGTACGATAAAAAAACAAAATGCCGTAAAAACGGAATTGAAGTTTTAAAATTATTTTATTTCTTGTGGAAAAAGTGTGCGTTTCAACCCAAAACTTTTAATGACATTGCATTTATGTAACCGCTGGGAACCTGCGTACCAAAGTTTGGGATCCTATGTGCTATATTTATTGATCTATTCGTCGAAAACTTCGATTTTTTCAGAGATGTGTCCAGGTTTTGGCTAACTTTGGCATCGAAAAAAGTTTCTTGTCTTGACTGACTAACTATTAATTCGATAGAGATTAAGTTCAAACTTGTAGCTCTTACCATATCCGAAATGGAGGTGAGATGGAAGAGAGACAGAGAGATGTTTCAGTTAATCAGCTGTGTATCTAGGAATGGGATGTAGTACCTAGATGCCCTGAATGGGGTATTGAATTTAAGGAAGGGATTTCTGTAAAATGTTGAAACTGTTGAAGGTCGATCCGACCTCACTCGTACAGACGTCATTTTAAATTTAAAAATATTAAATTTTTTTTTTTATTTACTTTAATATTTAAATAAACTACAACCCAATTTTTAAAAACGTTATGACTGTTTAAAAAAATTACGAAAATTATGATAAATTATATAAAGCGTCTCAGAAGAGGGGGGAGCAGATATCACCGATTATAATTTCATGTAGGAAAATAATTCCAAGAACTGCCCTATGATTAGTAGGGGACGGAAGATTCAGAAGCAAGAATCTGTTGGTGTAAGATGGAAAGTGAAGGAAGGAAAGTTAGGGTCCCAATTAAGTCCTCGAAGCGCGAGGAGTAAGAACTGCTTCTACACCGACTCAATTGAGAAGAACAGACACCTGATCAATGTTCAAGAATAGGATTCGTACAGAAGTTTGGTGTTGCGGAATCATTAAATCTCTAAGACCAGCGTTTAAAAAATCCAAGAGGGCTCTGTAAGATGTTATGATATCTACAGAAGATGGAATATTTATGATGTAAAGTTTTTGTAGAAAGAGGTTATGATTAACAACGTCAAATGCTTTACTGAAATCAGTATAAATGACATCAGTTTGCATTCTATTAAAAAATGCTTCACTAACGAAAAAGAAATAGTCCAATGAGGGCGACCGGATCTTAACAAATCCGTGTTAGTCAGGTAGATAATTACCTTGCAGAGGTTTTGCAAACTTGATGTAATTATCAATTATTAAGGATAACTTCGCAATTGTAGTTGGATATATATGCACCCTTTTTTATGGAGAATGAAAGATTCTACCCATAAGGTACGAAAACGAGAGGATTCTAACGAAAGGTTAAAAATACGTAACTAGATCAATTCAGTAACTTGACATAGAAGCATTTCCACCGTTTCTCCTGCGACATTTAGGGACTATGTGATTTATGACTTGATTGCGTGAGACGAGACGATCGTTGAAGCCCAATATACATTTTTTTCAGATCACTGATACACGAAACAATCATAAAAATTCTCGGAAACCAAGAACTGTCAGCGAGGTACGGACAACGACACAAATAACTCATGTCTCCTATTTGTTGGGACCTCGCCCCAACAGATTTTAATTTGCAAAAGCATATTGGGTTTGTGCAAAAGTATGTAACAGACACAAGGAGGCATGGCAGACACCATAAAGTATACGTATATGTTCTTGATCAGCATCACAAGCCGAGTCGATATAGCCATGTCCGTCTGTCTGTCTCCCCGTATGAACAAACAGATTTCAGAGATGGTAAGAGCTACAAAGTCGTGCTTGGTCTCAATCGATCACATATTTAGTCAGTCAATACAAGTTTTTTTATCGATGCCACGCCCCATTCGCTCCATTCGCCTAAAAAAATTGACATACATCGGAAAAAATAGAAGTTTTTCAACGAATATCTCAGTAACTATGGCACTTAGGAGCACCAATTTTGGTATACAGGTTCCTAGAGACAGCCTTAATTCATAGCCATAAGAAGTAAAAAACTTTCAAACTTCAATGCCGCTTTTAAGGCATTTGTTCATATAGTACAGTGTTGTAATTTATAATTCGTGTGAATTATATATCTAACTATATATCAAACCATTCTGAAATGTGCATCAAAATCGGACTATAAACAAGAAAACTAGAAGCGTTACAATACTGATAATTGAACGCAATATCAATGTATGAGTGCAAGCGAGAAAGACACATACAAGCGCATGCTCGAACGTTTTCGCTGCTTGTGTTGCAGCAGGCTGCCCGCGGAGGTTGGCCGCGCCGAATATACACATACATACATAAATGAATGATATGTTGTCAAACGTATGTTAATTTGCATAGAAACAAATAGATGTATGTTTGACTATGCTTAGATTGTTCTTGTTTTAACGTTTTTTAATGCAAGTACTACACATTGTAATCTCGATACCGATTTAAATAATTTAATCGGGAAAAAATGCAGAGAGTATTATACTGTCGGGTGTTCTCGACTGTACTTTTCTTTCTTGTTTCACAGATGAAATATTTTCTGTTAAATTTGTGAGTTTGTGCCTTTGCTAGTTCCGTAATTTCCTATGCCTTTAGAATTGCTCTGCGTATGTGTGTATACGGCTTGTGTAACTGCATAAATGCGCTTAAATGATTGTGTTCCTAGTAGAAACTTTGTAAAGAGGATGATGCTCCTTCATCCATTCCAAAAAAAGAAGATTATTATAATAGTCATATGCAATAGAACATAAACTTAACGTGGGAAAACGGTAAATTGTTCATTGCAATCACTTTCACAATTGACTTTGTCATCTAGGTGTACTTGGAACCGAAGCTGTGTACATTTGAAAACGATTCGGTTTCCGATTTGTGCAAATAACTTCCACATCCTCCTCCACTTCAGAATCATCATGGACGATTATTGGTGGCCACCCACTCATAAATATTTAATTATACCCGTTACTCGTAGAGTTCATGGCTATATAATGCCCGGACAGCATGCATTCGATTGGCACCTGAAAGGTTTAACTTTTGGGGGCGTTGGTGGACGCTCAAATTCACCCGCTGTATTATGCGTCACATATGTGACGCAATCGTGTACCGTGATTGTAAACCCCTAAAGGTGATAGACGCCACGTTAAACAAACTTCGACTTTATGTCCGTCTGTCTGTTCGTATGAACAACCAGATTTGAGAGATGGTAAGAGCTACAAGTTCGAGCTTGGTCTCAATCGATCACATATTTAGTCAGCCAATATAAGAATCTTTTTAGACCCCGTACTCTAAAAAAGAGTAGAGGGGTCTGTTAGGTTTGTCAGAAGCGAAATTTGCGTAACAGGCAGAAGGAGGCGTGGCCGACCCCATAAAGTATATATATTCTTGATCAGCATCAACAGCCGAGTCGATATAGCAATGTCCGTCTGTCTGTCCGTCCGTCCGTATGAACACCTGGATCTTTTAAACTACAAAAGCTAGAACCACCAAATTTATAATGAAAGTCCGTTATTAAGCTAGGCAGGTTAAGTTTATTTCAAATTTTTGCCACGCCCATTTTTTGTCGATATAGCAATGTCCGTCTGTCTGTCTGTCTGTCTGTCCATCTGTCCGTCCGTCCGTATGAACACCTGGATCTTTTAAACTACAAAAGCTAGAACCACCAAATTTATAATGAAAGTCCGTTATTAACTTACGCAGGTTAAGTTTATTTCAAATTTTTGCCACGCCCCTTACCGCAATGAGCAAAAAAACAGACACACCTCGAAAAAAAAATGTAGTTTTAGGCCAATAACTCAGTAACTATGGCAGTTAGGAACACCATTTGCTAGAGTTGCTAGAGACAGCCTTAATGCAATGCCATTCCAAATTTTGGCCTGCCACGCCCCCTTTTCTCATATAAGCTAAAAAACTTTCAAAATTTCAAGCTCAAAATTTGCAGGATTTAGGGCATTTGGTCAAATAGTACAGTGTTTATAGTTAATTATTCGAAGAGAGGAATATCATATCAAACTATATTCCAAGCGGCGTTAAAATCCGTCAATTAACAAAAAAGTTAGAACGTTAGAAAGTTTATGTAATTTAGCTGCAATTTCGCCGCCTGTGTGACGTCAGCGCTGCTCGCAGACGCTAAGCGGAACATGCTTGAAAGTAGCGCGTGCTGCGAATGGTAGAGTTACGGCGCGATGTGAAATCGTTGCCTGAGGGTCGTAGGCTCGAATGCTGGCAATGAGAATTGCTAATTTAATTTTTTTTTAAATATCAATTCAAAATATACATATAAATTTTAATTTTTAAATTTCGTTATAAAATTTTAATTCAAATTAAATACTAATGCGCATTATTATGGGAGTACGGGGTCTTTTACAGTCGGCTCGATCGACTGTAGCCTTTCTTACTTGTTTTTTTTTTTTTTTTTGCAATACCTATATAACGATTGAACTAATTTAATCGGGAATAAAAGTAGAGACTATTATACGGTCGAGCGTGCTCGACTGTACTCTTCTTTCTTGTTTTCTTCTATGAATGTCCACATGGATGAAATAAGCTTTGAAAATGACGTGGAGATTAAGGGGGAGGTAGAAAATAAGACAAGAAATTGAATGGTTGGTGAGAGTTCTAGAGGGGCTGGCATTGAACAATTTAAAACGCAGCATACCATTTGAACAGATAATTATGAATGTTTTTATTATAAGACTTATTCTGTAACCTACATAAATTAAGTGACACTGCTGAGAAATGTGAATTGTAACACCGATGTGTTTTAAAATGCAATATGCACCTCCCTATAAAATAGTAGTACCTTATACATGCAGTCAAGGAAAAAAGTCAACATACAGCAAGAAATTTGCGATATTTCGGTTTTCTTCCATGAAATTACAAAAATTTGTTTTGCCATTATATAATACACTCACAGGTATTAATATTTCAGAAAAAAAAATTTATTAAAAAATTAAGCATACCAAAGTTATAAAGAAAAATCATAAAATGTTCATGGAAAAAAGTCTGCATACAGCGTGTGAATTTTCCAAGAAATTTTAAGAAATAGAATGTTATATAGGGAAATCGTCGACTATTTAGATGTCTAGCTTAGTTGTGTATAAAGTTAAAGTATTGGGTAGACAGAAAGTATTTATGGTACTGATTTCATTACCACAAAAATGGAAAAAGGAAAGGAAATTAAGTCTTCTGTTCGCAAATTAATTATTATCCTTCGAAAGGATAAAAAATCGTACGGTGAAATCGCGGATATCGTTAAATTAAGTCGTTCAACTGTCCAGACAGTAATTCGCAACAACAAAAGAAACGATTCAATTGAAATTAAGAAGAGAACAGGAAGGCCAAAGAAGCTATCGGATCGTGTCGAGAGAAGCATCCTCAAGGAAGTTGAAAAAAAAACCCTTGAATAAGTGCACCAAAATTGGCGGAACATATCGGAAAATGTTCAGGAGTCATGATGCATCCCAAAACAATTGGCAATTTTTTGCACAAGGATGGTTTCAAGAGCCGAGTTCCTCGAAAGAAAACTTTAATTTACAAAAAAAATCGCCTGTTGCGCTTAGGATTCGCTAAAACCCACCTAAATAAGGATGCGAGCCTTTTATTTACTGATGAGAGTCAATACAATATTTTCGGAAGTGACGGTGACTCCAAATAATGGCATATCTAATTTTTTACGCTTCATTCCCAAAAACCGAAATATGGAAAAATTTGTGCTGTATGTTGACTTTTTTCCTTGACTGTATGTAGTATATGATTTCTGCAGAGCATTGAGTTAATATTGTGAAATCTATGAATTGAATTGAATTAAAACTGAAACCAAAAATAATTGAATACATACATATTTACATACATATTCTTAGAGATCTTACCGTATTTTCAGTTGTGAGCCGCGGTTGAATGGTTGGCTTTACTGGTCCTGGATCACTGAGTTGTTCATTTACTATATTAAATATATCGTTAAGAGTATTTCTTGTGTCCGTGTATTGCTAAAATTAATGGTTTTAAAATATATTTATTTTTTATATCTTTAAAATTTATACCCACATTAGTTAAAAGTTTTTTCGTAATGATCATTTTCTCCAAAATATCGCCAATAATCGTGCGTTTTATTCGTTTATGTTCTACTGGCACCTTCGTCGATTTCTTTTGCTCATAGGCCGCTACAATTCTCAGCAACAAGATTAAAACCACCATTTTGTAAAATAGCATTATCTAAGTCATAAACAGAAAAAATGTTTGAAAAAGTTTAAAAGTTTTTACCCTGTTATGGTAAATTACGTAAAAGCCACAAAATTTAATAAAATAGTCCGTCAGGCAAATCAGATTTCAAAAATTTTTGTCACGCTCCCTTCTGAAATTGTAAAACAACAATTTTAAAACGGCTTACACGTTATGCGTATATCAAAAATCTATTCATGCACATCATATTTTGTCTGGATTGTAATACTATTCCCTATAACTACTATTGGAAAAACCAGTATTGTTTTTGTTTAATTTATGAAATGCGCAAAAATTTGCTAATAAAAAATTTTGACGTAACGGTGTTGTCTGTAAAGATATGTTTTAAGATGGGAGAGAGAAAGATTATGATTAGTTTTGCACCAGCTGTGCACTAAATTTAAATCATCTTAAAGTAGCCTTTAATCTATGGATCCATCGAAAATAATAAAAGTTTCACATCAATGGCATACATAATTATGCGACAATTCGTTAGTGATTATTAAAGGTCGATTTTTAAAAGATTAATAAAAAAGTAGCCTGAGGAAGACCAGAAGTAACGACAAGAGATTTTCTTAGTTTTTATGTTTTTGAAGTAAGACGTCGTGATTAACAGAATCGAATGATATACTGAAGATTGCATTCTATTAAGGATGCCTCATTTACAAAAGAGGTCATTATTAATTGAAGTAATATAGAAACAAACACAGAGGATAGGATAGAGGATAGGAGCTTATAAAAGTAAGGGATGCTAGTACGCAAACTAGTGGTGCACGTAAAGTGCGATAGGTCGCAATGATTTCGGAAGTAGCCAAATTCACACTTACTTTAGTGGTATTATAGAAAAAAGAACAGTGTAAATTAGAAGACTTATCGTTAAAATAAACAAAGTTATGGAATTATTTAGTAACACAACAATTTATTCTAGCATTATACTAGATAATTTTCATAGCATTGCGAACTATGAAGAATTTACAACAGTTAAGAATGTCTGAACTGGAACTCATCTGCTTAAACTTTTTAAATTACTATTTGGACGTTGATGTACTAACGAGACAGTATATTCATGTGACCCAGCAACACTAAGCAACGTGCTAGTTAAAATAATTTAAATATATAACAAGTAAGAAAGGCTACAACCGATTGAGACGACACATTCGTTTGAAATTACATGTATGCACCAATGTTGCCGAAACTTTTCAAGCAAAATTAGCTAAAAGTAGCTAACTTTCTTCAAAAATAGCTGAAAAAAGTAGCTAAAATAAATAAGTTGTTTTTTTTTAATAAAAATTAAAATTTTGTATTCCAAGGTTGTTATTATTGCATCGATGACCACCAACTTATCATTTTCAACGCTATCGCTTTATAATTAGCCTTTCAAAGGAATTTTGTTGGAACGTCATAGTCGAAACAACAATTTCGTTTCGGCGTATTCCATATCTATAAGTCAAATCTTATCTATCATAATTTAAAATAGTTGATTATATACTTCTTTCGGAATTTGTAACTTCAAAAGTGAAGCTTGCAAAAATATATAACATTAACTTTTTGAGTAATAGTTATCGATAAAAATATCGATGCAATTCACTTTGCCAAATGATGTTGACAAATTTCTCTCAAAAAAAGTATCGAAACTAACAAATATACAACAAATTCCCATATTTGTTCACTTTTATTTCAGCCAATTCTAACTTTTGTAAATAGCTAGATTTGTAGCTAATAGCTGTTTTTAAATTTTTGTAGCCATAGGCCTTAAGAAGTGGCCATATCTAGCTACAAAGTAGCTGATTAGGCAACACTGGTATGCACATACATATGTATGTACATATATGTGAACGGCGCGGCTGGCGTCTGCGGAGCTAAAATTTAATTAATTCGCTTGACACCAGCTTTGAAAACTATTAAGATCAGATTGTAACCTGGAACTAAGAAGAGATTAAGCAATTTCTTAGCACACAGCCTAGGCCTCCATCCGGTCCTGGTGAAAAAATCGGTTTAATGGACTTTATGTAAAACCTTTCAGTTATTGCTAGTGCAAAATTATTATTTAAGGAATTTAACTGATAAAGGTAAAGTGTATTAGAATTATAATCCAGCTTACGATAAGTCGTTTGAAAATTTTCGATAGCCTAGGCATGACAAAAATCCTCTAGCTGAACCCTCCCCGAGGGTACCGGCCGGGCAATGGACACTGCATTGTCCCGGGCGACCGAACCCAAGCCACTTCTAGATATAAGCCTGGATGTAGGTATAAAATGCTAGTATAAAATGCTAGCTACCTGAACAAATGAGCCGAGGAGGATCTAGCAATCTGTAAAGTTCGCTAAAGATACCAACCGGGGCTGGGATGTCAGCCAAACGTCGGTGGGAAACGTGACCGCTACCACCGGCAGGCACCGGAAGGAGAAATCCTCTCTGCGTATCGCCAGTGGTCACACCTCGGACTTGGCGGGAGCAGGCCAGGTCTATTGTATAGCTACTGCCACAAACCACAGAAAACAGGCCCGCGCGGGTGCCGCCGTAGTCGAAGCAGACTCGGGCCTTAACAGTGTGGTGTCTGTTACGATGACCGAGGAGGAGAGCTTTCTGCGCTCCCCTGTACGTGGTTTCGGCTCCCTCCGTAGGGCCACAGCGTGCGAGGGAGTGCCTGAAGGCTAAGGCTCAGTAGAAAGCGGCACTCAAAATCCAAAGCCGGCTCCAAGGAGCAGTGGGCTTGTCCCCAGAGGACACGGGCAAACTGACCTGGACGACGCAGCAGATAAAGAACAGTCGCCGTCACTTCGAGAAGATACCGCACATGAAGGCATGAGCGGGTGATTACGCGAACAAAGTGGAAAGTTACGATGAAGGAACTCGCTGAACGGCACCTTATCGTAGTTCTCATCGACAGTGGCAGGATCACGGAGGAAAGGTGGTAAACCATCCACGGACTGCTCGTCGGCCAGCTTATGACGAGAATGGAGGAGTAACAGAAGGCCCTAATGCATACCTTTGATGGTGCTGGGAGGCTCAATCGGGCCAAAATACTCAAATGCAAGGATGAACCGACGCTCAGCTGGCTGAGGCAAAAGGTCTCTATGATGGGTGAGGTGTGGGAGGGGGCAAAGCTGGAGGTGGTAAACAGAGATAATATCCCGTCGAAACCAAAGGCGAAGGTACTCTTCCCCATCCCTGTCAATGGAGACCAGGCGCTGAAGCTGCTGCAGCGCCAAACCAAGGACGGCTCATCCAGCGATTGGAAGATCCTTCAAGCTGGCACCTTCTCCGCTGCAGAGGGGGGTCAGCATGTCATCCTTCAGATAAATAAGGAAGCTGAGGACCTGCTATACGCACGCTAAGGCAAGATGTCGTGGGGCGTAGGAAGCGTCTTCTTGCGACTTAAGAAGCGACACCCGGAGGATATGGATGAACACACTCTGGCAGTTGGGGAGGTGGAGAAGGACCTTAGCCTTGAGCCGGTCCTCGAAGCCGGCCAGAGCATGGCAATCGCCTCCGACGAAGATGACGGAGACCTGACCCTAGTAGTCAACCCGTTCGATGCAGGTGTGGCAGCTACCCCGGATGAGGGAACTGCAGCTCAACCTACATAAGAGTAAGTTGGCGTCGACGGAGCTCCTATTAGCCTTAGAGCAAGGGCCCGTCGACGTGGCCTTAGTCCAGGAGCCGTGGATTGAGTGGATTGAGCAGTGTTGTGGCGGGGCTATGGTCAATCAACTAAACCCATAGCTCGCAAATAACTGTCGATCGATTATCTTCTTGCGCTCTCGTTGCGTGCACAACCGAACAAGTTCATACTCTTTCGCTCTCGCTCTGAGTAAAAGACTTTTGCTGTCTTTATTTATGTTTTCTGTTGAGCTCTTTTCATTGAGCTATTTGTATGTCGCTCTTTAATAAGCAGTGCGTAAAGAGTGGAACACAATGAGACTCAGCAAAAGACCGATTGAACGAAAAACTCAAAGCAAACGGTATTCAAATTTATTTTCGTTGTTGTGAAGAAGAAATAATATAATTTGTTTAACAAAACGATTTAAATTTATTTTCATTCCATTTTAAACTATATTTAGTTAACAAAAAGTCTCTACCCAATCTGCACATCAAATATTTCACAACTTCACACACTCAATTCACGATCGCAATTAATATATATGTATTACGTCTGCAAAGCAGACGTTTACCGTTTTGCTTGAATATTCTTGTGAATGCGTCCCAATACATATGCAAAAGACTTTTTGCTTCACTAAACACGACATTACAAGACACTTATTTGCAGACAACGAGAAACGGTCGACAGTTATTTGCAAGCTATGACTACAACTTATAATTCTCAGCAACAGTAAGCAAAATAAGAGCCGCAGTTCTCATTTGGAAAGGCATTCACGCAGTCTTTTCGTGGAAATGTTTAGACTGGCTAAGCACTCCGGGGAGGTTCTAGTGTACGACTAGTATAAGATCCTGCTCAGAGTCTACAAGCGCAGTATCCGTAGGGCAAAAGGCATTCCTGGAGGAACTTCTGTCCCCAACTGGAATCGATGCCCGAAACAGCAAGACTAAGAAGGCTGCTATCCAAGCAACCGTCTGTTCAGCTGAGACTTGATGGTGGAGCCTGGACTGAGAGTCGTGAGGAAACTCTAGATGCTCTTATGACCGCCCACTTCTAAGAATCTGTTGAGCTACCGCTCGGGACGAAGCATCATTACACTAAACGGCATCCAGCTAGAGCCAAGCTCTCAAGTGAGATACCTAGGAACGCTGTTGGACAGAAAACTCACGTTAAGGTGCAATGTTGAGGAAAGGGTTAAAGGGCTCCTCTGCATCACAGGAGCGCTCAGAGGTACCCCAACAAAAGCTCTGCAGACACTGCTAGAGATTGCCCCCTGAACCTGCAAGCCCGACTTGTGGCAGCGATGTCAGCCCAGCGCCTCGCGGCACTTGGAAGTCTGACGCTGCAAGGATATGGGCACAGCGAAACAGGGAGGAACATGCTCAGGCACACTGATTACTTACTACTGCGATAACCCGGTCACCAGACTATCCTACAAACTACCGAACCACTGCAGTAGCTTCCAAGCAGAAGTGTTTACAATCGGTAAAGCGGCTGAACTGGCAATGCATATGGACACAAATGTATGCAATGTCAATATACTAGTAGATAGCCAAGCAGCAAAAAAGTCCATGATGTCGTCAACTCTTAGTTCCAGAACTGTCAGGGTGAGCAGTGAAGCATTAGATGACCTATGCATGACCAAGTCAGTGCGCATCTACTGGGTTCCAATCCACCTGGGCATAGAAGGCAATGAAGAGGCAGACACTCTAGCCAAAGCTGGCGTCAATCTCCTGGCGTGCATGGAAGAAGACGTCGCAATCTCATTAAGATCACAGCGAAGTGATCTGGAGAAGAGTACTAAAGAGTGCATAAATCGCACGTGGAGGAATACTACGTCCTGTAAAACCACAAGAATAATGTGTAGTGGACACAATACCAACCTTAGTCTGTACATACTGCGCCTTTCGCGTAAGGAATGCAGACTGTTGGTGAGTATACTCTCGGGTCACTGCCTTGCAGCTGCGCACTCAATCAAGCTAGGCATAACTGACGATGCGAACTGCAGGAAATGCAAAGTACCGAACATTGCTGAAACCCTCGAGCACCTCCTATGCCACTGCCCCGCCTTAGACCGCACTAGGCTAAAGTAAGTTTTCCGGCATCAGACGCCGGGACAGGTTGAGTCGTTACTTAATAGCAAAAAATTCAATATCCATAGAGTTATCGGTTATGACATCTACGTTAATAAGTACATCCTACCGCAGCGAGATGTACGATCATTTCTATAGATAGAGAATTTATTGAAAATAATTTCGCGAAAGCGATTCGAAGCTATTCGATATATATATATATATATATATATATGAAATGATATATATATTTATTTTTTAAGAGGGATTGTGAGAACCAAGGAGATTGACATGAAATGCACTTTACAACACTATACGGGTTACAGGCATCACAGATTGAATTTAATAATTGCAAAAATTTTCGAAGCTTAGGTCATTCGTGCTGCATAGTATAGACGTCCGGAAGCAATGGCGTGACTTGAAAGAAGAAGATGAATGTGAACGGAGCAAATCTAGTGAATATTATACTAAGGGAATTTTTAACGAAGATAAAATTCAGCATCCCGTTTATACGATTTGATATATGATTGATTTGGAAAAAAAGGAAAATCAATCAAACTATCTAAAAAGTGATTATAAGGTGTGGGTGTTAAGTAATTTAACTTGTCGAAAACCTCGGAGAAACGTTTTGCAAGTTCAAATTGTCTAAAATCATAAAGAGTGACAATCCTAAATATTTGTATGTAAAAATTGAAGCAATACAATTAAATTATCATTTCAGGGGATGAAGGTATATCGGAGTTTCATATATTTTCAAAAGTCACCTAACGGCAACTATTTCAATTTCGTCAGGTGGTGGAGCATCCATTATTTCAGCATTAATGAAGGATTTTACTAAAATAGGTAATACGAAACCGCGTCGATTGGGAAGATCGCTTCTGAAGATATTGTAATTAGGTGCACTATTTCATGATCAGATATGCGAAAATAAGCTGAAAACTTTTTGTAGTGATAAATGCTGCAATTAACTCGATAGTCGTGTTTGCAGATAACCAAAAGTAAGGTAGCCTGGGTATAGATTTTAGTCTGTCCTGGGCTCGAATCTGAGAAGAAATTTGTAGATTCAGACAGAATGGAATGGGGTTAAGGATAAACGAGATATGGAAAATATGGCACGAGATCAAAACGTTGCTCCAAGAATGCCGTACATTGTTCTCGAACGGACTTACCGAGTCCGAAAGAGCTTCGCGATTTCGAAACGTGAATCCAGGAATGCCATGTAGCGCCAGGAATGCCGTGGGCGCCGACGTTCTTCCTCAGCAGGTGGTAAGAAAGTTCCTCGAGATCGAAGCGTGACTCTAGGAATGTCGTGGATGCCACTGCTATTATCGAGCAAACAGAGATGAACCAAACGATTCAACGAAGTGTCGATCTGGACGGGGGAATGTCGCTGGAGCAACGGATGAACTGGGTGGTAAGGAATTACGGAGACATGGAGAAAAGATAAAACGGGAAGCCGACTATTTAAAGATGCCGCCAAAAGTGACCTAGGCGGATAAGGCAAATGGAGTTGTTGAGAACACATTGTCAGGAGAGGTCCAAATTTTTATTCACTAAGCAACTCTGCACTTATATCAAATTATATGCAAAGCTTTTTAGAGAGAGAGCAATTTAAAAACTTTTTTTCTTTCACCGTATTCTTCATTTATGGAGAATGAAATTTCCAATCCTAGGTAGGAAACTTTACGGAGAGAATCAAATATATCCAATTACAGGGGAACAGCGAAGTTGTCTGCAATTCCTAAGCTCTTCGATTTTACGATTACATCGTTCCTGCAAAACCACTGCAATTCATTTATTTCCCCTGCCTAACACGGGTTTGTTAAGACTTCCACGAGTCTATTTTAATTTACCTCGTTTATAAAAGAGGCATTCCTTAATAAAATTCAAACTCAACTTATCTATACTAACATCAGTAAAGCGTTTGACTCTGTTTATCACAACCTCTTTCTACAAAATCTTGACATTATAGTTTTCCCTCTTTCTGTGGGTATCACCATACCTTACAGGTAGAACCCAAAGAGTTAGCTGAGAACAGTCATCTACAAATCTGTTTTCCTTACTTGTGGAGTTCCCCAGGGTAATCACCAAGGCCCTTTATTTTTAATCTTTTTATAAAAAACGTTCCCTCTTCGCTTACCCACTGTCGCTTGCTTATAAATGCCGATGATGTAAAATTATTATTATGCAATGCACAACTTCCGCAAAACTAATCACTTGTACCTACGTTTTTCTAAGTGCCCGTTTATACTTTTTACAGGGTTACTCCTTACTTAGCCAACTACTATATTGACAATGTACTTTTGAAGGGAAATTGTCAGTTAATGGCCTTGCATAGGGTAATTATTTGGTTTTTGTCACGAAGTTTGTAGCGCATTGAAGGAGGCGTTTCCGGCCGCATAAAGTATATAAATATATTCCTGATCAGCGTCAACAAGCGAAGCGATGTAGGTATGTCCGTCTTTTTCTATGCGAACTAGACTCTCAGTTTTAAAGCTATCATAATGAAACTTGGTCCAGATGCGTATTTTTCCATTATTTAACATAAGAATAATGGCTGTTTGAGACCAAATTTACGCAATATTCTTGACTGCAATGGTATTTAATCTTCGGCGAACAGAAGAAACCTAGTCTTGTCCAATCTTGATAATTGTTCATGTGTCTGGTCTCCGCAAACATGGTCATAGTCATAATTGAGTTGGTGTAGAAGCAGTTTTTACTCCTCACGTATTGAGAACTTAATTGGGACCCTAATATTTGCCTTTTGTCTTATACCAACAGACTCTTGCTGTGGAGTCCTCAGTCTTGGAAATATTTTATTCCATAAATTACTAATTGGTAACATCTGCTCCCAATATTTTTTTATACCCGTTGCTCGTAGAGTAAAAGGGTATATTGTAATCGTTGGAATGTATGTAACAGGAAGAAGGAGGCGTGGCAAACCCTATAAAGCTATTGATGCTGATCAAGAATATATATACATTATGGGGTCTGCCACGCCTCCTTAAATTAATATTTCGCATTGTAAGCATTCAAACCTACGACCTACGATCTACGATTTCAGAGCGCTCCGCAACTCTATTAGTTGCACCACGCTTCACTTTAAAGAATCTTCTGATTATCAGCATTTACATGTTAAACGCACAAATACACATTCGTTTGAAATTATATGTATGCACATATATATGTATGCGTGCCTAGCACTGGTCGGTAGCGCTGACGTCACACAGTCAGCGAAATTGCAGCTGAATTACATCAACTTTGTAACTTTGTAGTTTTCTTGTTAATGGACGGATTTTAACGCCGCTTGGAGGATAGTTTGTTATGATATTCCTCTTTACGAATAATTTGACTAAATGCCTTAAACCCGGCGTTGCAGTTTAAAAAGTTTTTTAGCTCATATGAGAAAAGGGGGGCGTGGCAGCTCAAAATTTTGAATGGCATTGCATTAAGGCTGTCTCTAGCAACCTGGTGTTCCTAAGTGCCATAGTTACTAAGTTATTGGCCTAAAACTACATTTTTTTCTTCGAGGTGTGTCTGGTTTTTTGCTTGTTGCGGAGGCGGTAAAGGGCGTGGCAAAAATTTGAAATAAACTTAACCTGCCTGACTTAATAACGGACTTTCATTATAAATTTGGTGGCTCTAGCTTTTGTAGTTTAAAAGATCCAGGTGTTTATACGGACGGACGGACAGACGGACATGGCTATATCGACTCGGCTTGTGATCCTCATCAAGAATATATATACTTTATGGGGTCTACCACGCCTCCTTCTGCCTGTTACATACTTTTGCACAAACCCAATATACTCTTGCAGAGAGTATAAAAAGATGGAAAGCGTATATCGACGAGCATAACGCAAAGATCCACTACAAACCGGGTAAAGAAAACCACGTAGCAGACGCACTCTCGCGACAAAACGTGAATGCTCTGCAAAGTGAAGTAATATCCGACGCAGCAACGATTCATAGTGAACTATCTATAACTTATACAATAGAAGCTACTGAGAAACCTTTGAATTGTTTCAGAAACCAGATAGTTTTAGAGGAATCAAGGTTTTCTCTAAAACGAAACTTCATATTCTTTGCCGAAAAAACGAAATCCTAAAGGGAGTTAACGCAGTAGTTAATCCTAGTATCGTCAATGCTATACACTGTGATATGCCGACGCTGGCATTCATCCAGCATGAGTTAGTAAGAACATTCCCGTCAACAAAGTTTTGGTACTGTATAAATATGGTAACCGACATAGTTGACAAAATCGAACAAAGGGACATTGTCATAGCAGAGCACAATCAGGCGCACAGAGCCGCACAGGAAAATATCAAGCAAATTTTAGAAGAGTATTACTTTCCGAAAATGACCAGACTGGTTAAGGAAGTTGTGGCCAACTGCAGAACTTGCACTAAGTCTAAATACGACAGGCACCCGAAAAAAAACAAATTCTGTGAGAAACACCAACGCCATCATTTTCCGGCGAGCGGTTGCACATTGACATTTTTTCGACCGATAAGAAACAATTTCTGACATGTGTCGATAAGTTTTCTTAATTCGCAATAGTGCAACCAATAATATCACGTACCATAACAGACGTGAAAGGCCCTATCATCCAAACTATAAACTTTTTTCCCAAAACAAAGGTTGTGTATTGTGATAATGAGGCAGCATTTAATTCAGGAACCATTACGTCGTTGTTAATGATCAACTTTGGAATTAATGTGGTAAATGTATCACCATTACATAGTACTTATAATGGCCAATTCGAACGATTCCACAGCACATTGTCGGAAATTGCTAGATGCATTAAGCTGGAAAGAAAGATCGACGATACGGCCGAAGTTATCGTATTGTCAGCTTTAGAGCACAACCGTTCACTGCATTAAGTGACAGGCAAGAAACCGATAGAAGTGATACATTCATCGACTGATGAATTTAGGGGAAGCCATTAGAGCAAAGATTGAGAAAACTAAACAGGTACAACTTTCCCCAGTCTCACATGAGAAAACTGTTGGAGGTAGATGTTAACCATACTAGAAGTCTTTTGTCCGTTTTAGAGGTGCACCACCGAATTGCCAGAAGCTATGATTAAGGTAGTGGCCGGCACAAAGATCAGAATGACCGAAAGAAGATTTATCTAATCAAACAACAAACAGGTAGTAATAACACAGAAACCCAGAAGCAGATAAATCAATTAACCGATACAGTAAATAAGATAATTAGAGCAAAGAAGAATTATCTAATAGACACGCCACATTTGTACGAGGCATTATTGTCCAGAAATAGAATGTTAATAAATGAAATCCAAAATTTAATGCTCACGATCACTCTTGAAAAGCCAACATAATAAACCCAACAATCTTTGATCACGATGATTTAAAGTCTGTGCTTATCAAACATCCCGCAGAAGTTCCTATAGTTAGCCTGATGGAGGCATCTGATATTAAGATTTTCCAGTCAGAAAATATTGTCCACATTTTAATCGAATATCCTAGAATTAAGTTTATATGTAGAAAGGTCAACATTCTCCCGGTGTCCCAAGAGCACACTGTACTTCAGCTTCAAGGTGACACCGTAGCTGAATGCGACAACGACGTTTTAGCGTTTAGCGTTTTAGTCTCAGCGGTTCCATTCTCCTCTACCAGAGTTTGAGAAGAAGACGAGCCTCACAGAAGATACAGGCGATCGAGGACAGCTATAAGATGAACGGGGACGGCCATACTTCTGGGGGCGGAGTAGTTAACGAGTGCCCCTCGCACATTGTTGTGTAACATAAATAAAAGCAAAAATGTTAGCCAGCAGTTACGCTGAAGTTGCCGGCTCAGCGAAAGTTCAGTTCAGCGCCCTAGATGCGACGGTCAACCGACTGTAACCTGATATCTCGCACATGCTGCAAGATCAGCGTTATCACTTATGCCCAGTCAGCTCGCCGGCTGTAGTTTTGAAGCTTTAAGTACGTATATTTTGTATCTTTATATTCCTTAGCAACTAAGAACTTTTGGTTTAGCTTACGCCCCAGGTTGCTGGTGTTTCCCAATTCAGTTTTGTTCTTACAACGAAAGCGAAAAGCTCGTTTAATAAACTCTGCTCCGGCAACTAGCCGTAAAACACTTTGAAATAATTATTTCTGCATTGCTGTGGCACAAGCCCAGTGATACGAGAGACAATTAATCTCTCTAACATCATCATCCTAAAGAACGGAACCTTACGGAACCTTTACTCCAACGTCAGCAGCTACAGCTCTGAAGACAACACAACTATTTAATTTATATATAGTTGTAAATGGAATGAAAATAAATTTAAATTGTTTTGTTGAACAAATTATATTATTTATTCTTCACAACAACGAAAATACATTTGAAGACCGTTTGCTTTGGGATTTTCTGTCAATCGGTCTTTTGCTGAGTCTCATTGTGCGAGCGTTTCTCGATCCCCTCTTTACGCATTGCTCATTGAAAGAGCGACATACAAAGAGCTCAACAGAAAACATAAATGAAGACAGGTCTCTTGCTCAGAGCGAGAGAGTATGAACTTTTTCGGTTGTGCTCGCAACGAGAGCGCAAGAAGAAAAACGGTCGAAAGTTATTTGCGAGCTATTGTCTCAATCGATCACATATTTAGTCTGTCAATTGTAGTGGCGCTGGTTAGCAAAAATTGCAACCCCAACTCGGTTGAGGGAAATTTTCTTTATTAAAAAGTTTATCCCCTTTTTGTTTTTTAAACAACGTACTCTAAAAAAGACTAGAGGGGTCTATTTGGTTTGTCAGAAGCAAAATGTGCGTAACAGGCAGAAGGAGGCGTGGCAGACCCCAAAAAGTATATAGTCTTGATCAGCATCAATAGCCGAGTCGATATAGCCATGTCCGTCTCTCCGTATGAACACCTGGAAAAAAATTTATGTTTTGGGCGAAAATCTCAGTAACTATTGGAACACCAATTTTGGTATGAAGGTTCCTAGAGACTGCCTTAATGCAATGCCATTCATTTTGAACTGACACGCCCTCTTTTCTCATATGAACTAAAAAACTTTTAAACTTCAATGCCGCTTCTAAGGCATTTAATTAAATAGTACATTTAATTTAATTAAATGTTGTAATTCAACATTTGTCTGGAGACATATCATATCAAACTATCCTGAAAGTGGCATTAAAATCCTACATTTAACAAAAGAGCTATCACGTAACAAAATTTATGTAATTTAGCTGCAATATCACCCACTGCACGCAAGCGATGCAGAAACATACAAACATGTGTTCACATGCAGCGCATGTGTGACGTCAGCGCTGCCCGCGGGCGCTGGTTGTGTCGACCAATGCATACATACATACATACATATCAGAGAACTGCAACGAGTATACTCGAGTATGTTCGAACTTTCCATCAAACGATCAGGTAACGAGTAATTCAACGGGCTGTCCGAAAAATGTTCGAATCACAACGATCAGTTGCCCGTTTTCTGAATGATTCGAACCTGATCGTTTGATATCAAACAATTTGGTTGCGATCACAACGATCAGGCCAATAGATCGTTTGCTGATCGTTCGAGTAGTCAAGCGAGTATTCGAACGCAACCTTCCCTGACCGTGTTTTCAGTACAAAACGTTCGAGTAACAAGCATGCTTGTTGGTTCGCTTGCGTTGCGTGACGTGAGCAGTGAATTAGTGAATATAGATGAAAATATGCTAATTCTAGCGGAAAAAAAGCAAAAAATGCTAAATTCCATTGTAAATTAATAAGAAAAATGTTTAAACATATATTTTTCTTCTTCTTTTATTATTAATAAAATTAAAACCCATATTGCATAATATAAACAAGAAAGAAAAGTTCAGTCGAGCACGCCCGACCGCATAATACTCTCTGCATTTTAATCCCGATTAAATTATTAAAATCGGTATCGAGATATTACAATGTGAAGTACTTCCATTAAAACACCGTGAAACAAAAAGAATCTAAGCAAAATAAAACATCTGTTTGCATGCGAATACACATACGTTTGACATTATATGTATGTATGTGTGTATTCGGCGCAGTCAGCGTCTGCGGGCAGCGCTGCCGCCACACAAGCAGAGAAAACGTTCGATCACGCTTGTATGTTTCTGTCTCGCTTGCACTCATTCCTTGATATTGCGTTCAATTACCAATATTATAACGCTTTTATTTTTCTTGTTTATAGTCCGATTTCAATGCGACTTTTTAGAATAGTTTGATATAGTTAGCCTCCACTCGAATTATACAATTACAATGATTTTATTGATGTATGTATGAAGAAAGGCCTAAAAACGGAACGAAAGTTGAGACATATTTTTATTGTTTGTAGGAAATGTTGCGTGGCAGTTCAAATTTTTAATGGCAATGCATTTATACTGTCGCTAGGAACCTTCGCACCAGAATTTGTGTTCCTAGGTGCCATAGTTACTGAGATGTTCGCCGAAAACACATATTTTTTCCGAGGTGTGTCCAGTTGTTTGCTCATTGTGGGCGAATGGGGCGTGGCTTAAAAAAAAAAACAAGATTCTTGTATTGACTGACTAAATATGTGATCGATTGACACCAAGCTCGAACTTGTAGCTCCTACCATCTCTGAAATCTGTTTGTTCATACGGACAGACAGACAGACGGACATGGCTATATCGACTCGGCTATTGATGCTGATCAATAATATATATACCTTATAGGGTCTGCCACGCCTCCTTCTGCCTGTTACACACATTATCACAAACTCAATATACTCTCCAAGAGAGTATAAGAAGAGTATATGGTCTTTTACAGTCGGCCCACACGAATTGAAAAAGCTTTCTTATATAAGCTGTGACCCATTTTCAAACACTGAATTTAACACATTTTCACAACCGCTTAATTACTGCAGAAATACTGTTGTGTGATAAACACAAAAGATACTGTCTGCATTTTAAGTATACTAGTGCCCAAAAAAATGTAATATTGGCAAAGTGAATAAAAATTCTTGAAAATTAGGTAGCTAACATTCGGCTTTTACATGTTCAGCTTTTAATTATATTTAAAGTAGTATTTTCTGATTAATTTGTATGATATTCGTCTACTGCACAGACAAATTTCAAAATAACATAAAAAAATAACAGAAAAACCGACATACTTTTAAACGACTTTTATGGAAGATTTTGTAACAAAAAAATAATTTATCCGGTAAATATTTTTGGTTGCTTTATTATGGCACACGCTTGTGATAACTAAATAGCAACGACACATAAAGTGTTCAAACACTGCGTCGAAAGCAATATACATACATATGTATGAAAGTTTGCACTGCTTGTTAACCGGGAGAAATACAGTGGTTTTGAGTTTATAAGTTTACTTAAAAATCGTTACCGACTGACAGAATTTTAAACTACATCCAGTCCCGTCGAATCTATGCTATTTTGATATCTATTCAATCGGTAGAATATTTTGTCAATTTTCCTTTTATTAAGATAAAATAAATCGAAATTTAGATTTGATAGTAAAACAAAGACAATAATAACTTTGGTGGAGCCAAACAACGACGGTATTGCACAGTGGTCGGACTTGTATAAAATCAGCGGCCAAAAATACTTCCACTGCCTATATCAAAGTGAAATTTTGGGTTCTTAAAATTGTAATAAACAATAATATTTTTAACAAGTAGGAAAGGCTACAGTCGATCGAGCCGACTGTAAAAGACCCCGTACTCCCATAATAATGCGCATTTGTATTTAATTTGAATTAAAATTTTATAACGAAATTTAAAAATTAAAATTTATATGTATATTTTAAATTGATATTTAAAAAAAATTAAATTAGCAATTCTCATTGCCCTCATTCGAACCCACGACCCTCAGGCAACGATTTCACATCGCACCGTAACTCTACCATTCGCACCACGCGCTACTTTCAAGCATGTTCCGCCTTTTCGCATTTACATGTTATACATACAAGTACACACTCGTTTGAAATTATGTGTATGCACATATGTATGTATGCGTGCCTAGCACTGGTCGGCACGGCGGCGTCGCAGCGACGCAGCGTCTGCGAGCAGGGCTGACGTCACGCAGGCGGCGAAATTGCAGCTAAATTACATAAACTTTCTAACCTAATAACTTGCGTGGCAGACTCCATAAAGTATATATATTCTTGATAAGCATCAATAGCCGAGTCGATATAGCCATGTCCGTCTGTCCGTCTGTCCGTCCGTCCGTATGAACACCTGGATCTTTTAAACTACAAAAGCTAGAGCCACCAAATTTATAATGAAAGTCCGTTATTAAGTCAGGCAGGTTAAGTTTATTTCAAATTTTTGCCACGCCCTTTACCGCCTCCGCAACAAGCAAAAAACCAGACACACCTCGAAGAAAAAAATGTAGTTTTAGGCCAATAACTTAGTAACTATGGCACTTAGGAACACCAGGTTGCTAGAGACAGCCTTAATGCAATGCCATTCAAAATTTTGAGCTGCCACGCCCCCTTTTCTCATATGAGCTAAAAAACTTTTAAACTGCAACGCCGGGTTTAAGGCATTTAGTCAAATTATTCGTAAAGAGGAATATCATAACAAACTATCCTCCAAGCGGCGTTAAAATCCGTCCATTAACAAGAAAACTACAAAGTTACAAAGTTGATGTAATTCAGCTGCAATTTCGCTGACTGTGTGACGTCAGCGCTACCGACCAGTGCTAGGCACGCATACATATATATGTGCATACACATAAGTTTAAACGAGTGTGTACTTGTATGTATAACATGTAAATGCGAATAAGCGGAAAATGCTTGAAAGTGGCGCGTGGTGCGAATGGTAGAGTTGCGGCGCGATGTGAAATCGTTGCCTGAGGGTCGTAGGTTCGAATGCTGGCAATGAGAATTGCTAATTTAATTTTTTTTTAAATATCAATTCAAAATATACATATAAATTTTAATTTTTAAATTTCGTTATAAAATTTTAATTCAAATTAAATACAAATGCGCATAACCATGGGAGTACGGGGTCTTTTACAGTCGGCTCGATCGACTGTAGCCTTTCTTACTTGTTTGTTTTATACTCTCTGCATGAGTATATTGGGTTTGTACAAAAGTATGTAACAGGCAGAAGGAGGCTTGACAGACCCCATAAAGTATATATAATCTTGATCAGGATCACAAGCCGAGTCGATATAGCCATGTCCGTCTGTCTGTCCGTCCGTGTGAACAAACAGATTTTTTTCGCCCACAGTGAGCAAAAAACGAGACACACCTCGGAAAAAATCGGGGTTTTCTGCAAATATATTAGTCACTATGGCACCTGGGATCACTAATTTTGGTATGGAGCGTTCCTAGCGACAGCCTTAATGCACTGCCATTCAAAATTTTGAGCTGCCACGCCCCTTGTTGCCACAATACATAAAAACAACTCTCAACTTTCGTTCCGTTTGTAGGCATTTGTTCATATAGTACACCATTGAAATTGTATAATTCGAGTGGAGGCTAACTATATCAAAGTATCCTAAAAAGACGCATTGAATTCGGACTATAAGCAAGAAAAATAGAAGCGTTACAATATTGATAATTGAACGCAATATCAAGGTATGAGTGCAAGCGAGACAGAAACATGCAAGCACAAGCCTGCGTGGCGGCAGCGCTGCCAGCAGACGCTGGCCGCACCGAATGCACACATACATACATACATATATGCATCACATATTGTCAAATGAATGTGTATTCGCATACAAACAAACAGATGTATGTGTGATTATGCTTAGTTTGTTTTTGTTTCACGGTGTTTGAATAGAAATACTGCACATTGTAATATCTCGATATCGATTTTAATAATTAAACCAAGGAAAAAATGCAGAGTATTATACGGTCGGGAGTGCTCGACTGTACTTTTCTTTCTTTTTTTGGTTTTTTTTGTCTACTGAACCATCTATCATTTTTTTCGGTTTATCCAGTGTTGAGTTGTTCATTGTGGTTGAATAAAAGCGAAATATCTGTGAAATTCAAGATATAATAAATACTTTATAAAAACAAACCCTTAAAATGACCTAAAACATCAGCTTTTTTCCAGGTTTTTTCTCCAAAGTTGTAGCTTTTTTTCTTGTAACTTCCCACTAAAAAAAAGCTTTTTTGCTCAACAAAAAGTTGGCAACACTGATTCCAACCATTTTTTATCTACCAACTTCGCAAAACGTTTAAAAAAAAAAAAATTTTGTAAAAATTTATTATTTTTATCTTAAAACAAATTATATAAAATATGAAAAAATAAAGTGATAATAACAAATTATAATGGACTTAACACTACCTTAGTGTTTGAAGCAAACAACTACGTATTCAAGTATAACAAACACGGATTTTAAGAAAATTTAAATTTTTACTTGGTAATCTCCGTTGACCAGTCTCAAAAGTAGTCAATATATCAAATCCTAAATTGTAGCAATTCGTGAAATTTTCCTTGTTATATTGACTAGATACTTCTTTACATCCTTATTTTGAGCCGCAGCAGATATTTCATAGACCTCTCCTATTGACACTAAAGCAGGTTGAACAAGAAAGAAAAGTATGCGAATACAAACACTTTTGACAATATATGTACATATGTATCACTCTTCAAGTCGACACACTACCTCCACGTGGTTCCCCCTGGATTGTAACTCAGCACCCGCTGAGTTATAAACCAAAGTGCGCGGCGGGATCCTAATCCTTAAATTAGGTTTTGGCGTAGGACTTGATATCCACCCATGGAAAAACCAACATCAGTGAAGGATGCAAGAGGAGCCTCGGATAAGAACCCAAACAACGTTGACGACCATGGCAAACGTAAAAAGGACAATGATTTGAGAGTATGCACTTGGAATGTACGGACACTGTACAGACCCAGTGCTGCTCAACAACTAGCGGATACCCTCAATAAGTTGAAGGCTGACATCACGGCTCTTTAAGAAATGCGATGGATTGGACAGGGCTGCATGAGGAAGAAAGCCTGTGACATATACTACAGCTGTCATAAGAGTAGACATGAGTTTGGTTGCGGTTTCGTCGTAGGATCCAGGCTACGGCACCGTGTCTCGCAGTTTACACCATATAGCGAGAGAATTGCGACGATCCGAATTGCTGCCAAATTCTTTAACATCAGCCTCATCTGTGCGCACGCCCCAACGGAGGACAAAGACGATGCTACCAAGGATGCTTTCTATACAGAGCTCGACCGATGTATAGCCGATGCACGTCACATGACGTTAAAATTCTCCTGGGAGATTTTAATGCCAAAATCGGACGGGAGGGCATTTTTGGAGCAACCGTTGGGAAGTATAGCCTGCATGAGTCTACCTCGGTCAACGGGCTTAGGCTGATAGGATTTGCTGATGCGCACAACATGATAGTTCGTAGTACTGGATTTCGTCATCTCGACATCCATAAGGCATCCTGGCTCTCCCCTGATCGTCTGACTATCAATCAGATTGATCACGTTGTGATCGATGCAAGGCACGCGTCTAGCATCCTAGATGTGAGATCCTGTCGGGGTCCCAACATCGACTCCGACCACTACTTAGTTGTGGCTAAGGTTCGCGCACGGCTATGTGTTTCGAAGGTCCCACATCGAGGTATGGCAAGGAAATTTGACATCGGAAAGTTGCAGTCACAACAGCATAAGGATGCCTTCTCCACTCGACTCTCATTCCGACTGGCAGAACTCTCTCCAACGCCTATAAATTCTGATGATATGTGGTCGCACATATCAAACGCCATAACCACTTCTGGTGGGATTCCAGCGACCTCCGAAAAGGAATCCATGGTATGACCAGGAGTGTCGAGAAGCGACTGCTGCAAATGATGCCGCCTACAGATGAACGCTGCAAGCAGGAGCCACTCGAGCGGTAGTAGACATTTATAGGTCGCGGAGACGAGATGAGAAGCGCCTTTTCAAGAGGAAGAAGCGGGAGATGGAAAGGCTTGAGTGTGAGAAGATGGAGAGTAGCAGATGCAGGAATGATGCCCGTAACTTTTACCGGAGAGTCAAACGTATGACTCAAGGGTATAAGCCTGGATCGCTTGCCTGCAGGAGTGATGACGGAAACCTTGTCACAGATGCGGAGATGGTACTAAGTTATGGCGGGATCACTTTGAAAGTCTTTTGGCTGGAAACAGTGAAGGCGAACCTGACGAAGTTGATCCACAAAACCCAATCAGAGATGATGGTGTTAATGTTCCCATCCCTAGCCATACGGAGGTCGAAGTCGCAATGCGCCGACTTAAAAACAATAAAGCCGCAGGAGCTGAACCTCAGTATAATCTGCCCCATCCTGAAGAAGGGTGATGCTACACAGCGCACCAACTACCGTGGCATTAGCCTTCTTCCCGTCGCATACAAGGTTCTCACGAGCGTGTTGTGTGAGATACTTAAGCCATGTGCTGAAGCATTGATCGGACCGTATCGATGCGGCTTTCGTTCTGGGAGGTCCACAGTCGACCAGATCTTCACACTACGCCAGACCTTGGAGAAAGCGCACGAGAACCAAATCGACACCTACCACCTGTTTGTCGATTTTAAAACCGCATTCGATAGTCCACAGCGAGATCGCATCTACGCTCCCATGTCTGAGCTTTGTATACCTGCAAAGCTAATACGGCTCTGCAGAATGACGTTGAGAAACACCATCAGCTCTGTCAAGGTAGGAAATGACCATTCCGAAACCTTCGTTTCCAAGCGTGGTCTCAGACAGGGCGACTCGCTCTCATGTTTGCTCTTCAGTCTACTGATGGAGAGTATAATAAGGAAAGCTGGAGTGCATCGGACGGGCACAATACTAGGTAACAAATGTGTCCAGCTCCTTGGTTACGCCGATGATATTGATATTATTGGTCGTACCAAGCGTGATGTTACTGCGGCTTTTGGAGCTATCGAAAGGGAATCAGCGAGAGTTGGACTTGCAGTGAACATGGGCAAAACGAAGTTTATGGTGTGCAGTAGCAGAGAGTCGCGGCGTCTTGACTCTCACCTTACTGCTGGCGACTATAACTTCGAGTCTGTCAAGGAATTTGTCTACTTGGGAACTGCAGTGACCAATAACAATGATGTCAGCCTGGAGATCATGCGGAGGATCACACTTGTCAACAGGTGCTACTTTGGGCTCAAGAGGCATTTTAATAATAGAGCCCTCTCTCGGAAGGCAAAGGTTGCACTATACAAAACTCTCATCACTCCAGTGTTGCTGTATGGTGAGGAAGCCTGGACAATGACGCAGTCAGATGCAGCTGCTCTTGGTGTCTTCGAGAGAAAGATTCTGCGCAAGATCTTCGGACCAATTTGCGTTGGCGGTATCTATCGCATCAGGTGGAACGATGAGCTGTACGAGTTATACGGGGATGTGGACATGGTCAAGCGAGTTAACATTCAGCGCCTTCGCTGGCTAGGCCACATTGCCCGTATGGAGGAATCAACTCCAGCTCGCTCTGTTTTTGATGCGGTAGTTCGCGGACAACGGAGGAGAGGAAGGCCACGCGCACGTTGGAAGGACCAGATGGATGCCCTCCTAGCAGCACTTGGTGTTACCAACTGGTGAAGTCGCGCACAGGACAGAGAAGCGTGGAGGCAAATCGTACATCAGGCTGAGCCTCATTAGGGGTGTTATGGCCAATTAATATTATTATGTATAATGTATGCATTTGTGTAATCGGCGCGCCCAGCGTCCGTGGACAGCGCTGTCGCCATACAGGCAGCGAAAACGTTTGATCATATGCTTGTGTATTTCTGTCTCGCTTGCACTCATACATTGTTATTGCGTGCAATTATTAATATTATAACGCTTCTAGTTTTCTTGTTTATAGTCCGATTTCAATGTACCTTTTAGGATAGTTTGATATAGTTAGCCTCCACTCGAATTATACAATTACAATGATGTACTATATGAACAAACGCCTAAAAACAGAACGAAAATTGGGAGTTATAATTATGTATTGTGGGAAAAATGGGCGTGGCAGTCCAAAACTTTAAATGTCAATGCATTTACGCTGTCTCTAGGAACCTCCATACCATAATTGGTGATCCTAGGTGCCATGGTTACTGAGATATTCGCCAAAACACCGATTTTTCCGATGTCATTGTGGGCGAATGGGGCGGGCTTAAAAAAAATTCTTGCATTGACTGACTAAATATGTGGTCGATTGAGAGCAAGCTCGAACTTTTAGCTCTCTCTATCACGAAAATCTGTTTGTTCATACGGACAGAGAGGCAGACGGACATGGCTTTATTGACTTGGCTTGTGATGCCGTTCACGAATATATATACTTTATAGTGTCGGAAACGCCTCCTTCAATGCGCTGCAAACTTCGTGGCAAAAACAATATACTCTCTGCAAGGGTATAACGAGAAAGAAAAGTACAGTCTAGCACGCCCGACCGTATAATACTCTGCATTTTTTCCCGATTAAATTATTTAAATCGGTTTCGAGATATTACAATGTGTAATACTTGCATTTAAACACGTTAAAACAAAAACAATCTAAGCATAATCAAACAAAAATCTGTTTTTTAGTATGCATAATGTATGTGTGTATGCAAAAACCTTCGAACATGTATGTATGTTTCTGTATCGCTTGCACTCACACGTTGATATTGCATTCACTTATCAATATTGTTACGCTTATAGTTTTCTTGTTTATAGTCCGATTTCAATGCAATTTTCAGAATAGTTTTATTTTGTTTTTTTAAATAACAATACTGTACGATTAGAACAAATGCCTTACAAGTTACAAATTAGAAAATTAGTTTAATAATTGTGGGAAAAGGAGGCTTGGCAGTCCAAAATTTTAAATGTCAATCAGTTTATGCTGTCGCTAGTAACCTCCGTACCAAAATTGGTGATCTTAAGGGGACCCGGAGGCTAAAAATGTAGCCTATTTTTTTTTTAAATTTTTTTAATATGACAGAAATGACTAAGGGTTTTAAATTTTCTTAGGCTTATTTTATAAATTTTTAACAATACATAAATTATGGCAAACAAAAAAAAAATTTTTTTTACAATTCCAAAAGTGGCGCTGAATTTCCCCTCTCAATAAAAAAGGACCTGGCTGCTGAAGGAGGTTTTGTTTCTCCTTTTGATCAGAAATTAAAAAATAAGATGGATTTTTAATCAGTATAAGTATAGTTATGGCGGAGACTAGAATAAAGAAAAAAAAAAAAAAGGATATTTTTTCAAGTCCCGGCGAGAGCTAGTACTATTTAGAATGACCTGTTAAAATTTCAGATGAATCGGTCGAACCGTTTTTTTTTTGTTTTTTAGCTTCAGTAGACCAAAAAAAGTAGTTTCGAGAAAAACGTGTTCAAAGTTTAAATTAAGTAGCAAATCGTTCGAGCGCGCGATTTGTTATAGAGTATAGGTGCCGCAATTCAAAAGATATGGTCATAAAATTTAAATTTGTACACGTATTCTTGAATCATTCTTGACCGCCGGGTCCCCTTAAGTGCCGTAGTTACAGAGATATTTGCCGAAAGGATGATAGACTTATAGGTCTGAAGTCCTTTTAGTTGTAGTTGGATGGTTTCCCTGCCTTAGAGATGAAAACTTCCTTGGAGCGTAGCCAAGTTTTGGGAATGACTCCGTATAGGAGGATTGGTTTGAATATTTGATGTAGCCAGTTTAATGCCAGCTCCCAAGCATGGATGAGATGGGTTAGGATTACCAGAGAATCCTGGAAAGTGGATGTCCATCAGGAGCTCTAGCGACTCCAGGAATTGTCACTGCGCTTGAGGAAGCCCAAAGAGGGACTAGTGTGAGAAAGTATCCTCCTAAGTCTTCTGAGGTGTCTTCTACACTCGAGCAGAACTTGCGCCAGTAGTTTCGTTTGGCTTTGCGTAGTTTCTTATTACAGGAGGATAAAGAACTTTCATAGCTGCCCCATGCCTCATCTGAGTCAAAATATTTTGCTTTATTAAAGAGCCTGCTGGCTCTCTTTCGAAGCTAGTAATTCGTTGCTATTCCTATTAAACTCGGGTACAAGTAACGGTCTAGGAGTTAATCCCAGTAAGCTGGTTCTTTTTACGAATAAATACAAAATTCCCCCTCTAAGACTTCCTTCTCTTCGAGGGGAAGCGATAAAGCTAAATACCTTGGCGTTTATCTTGACAGAAAGCTGAATTGGAATGCATGCACAGGAGATAGGGTGATGGAAGCCTCCGTAGCCGTTTTCACATGCAGGAAGATAATTGGTTTGAAATGGGGGCAGAAGCCCCACGTCACTAGACTATATATTGCAGTTGTCCGCCCTATGCTTTTATATGGCGTAGTAGTGTGGTGTCCTGCTCTTACAAAAAGAACCACATTATCAAAACTTAACAAAATCCAGCGTATGTCAGGCCTATTTACCCTGGGAGCCCTAAGCTCTACACCGGAGGCACAGATCTCTGATGGAGATGGCGGAACAATTCAATCCACCCCATTTGGGTCCCTGCCCATAATGCCAGAAAGGGTAATTGCGCTGCAGACGTGCTCGCTAGGATGGGCACAGTCTCCCCTCTTGGTAAGGAGAGAGGGAAAGTATCCATGCCTTTGGCGACTTGCAGACTCAACATTGATAAACACTTTGAACACCTAGCCGATCTGGTGGGCATACACGCCTGTTGACTGTCTGCAAATTACCACGACTTTTGTCGCAGCTGCGGAAATGAGGAGGAAGAAGAAAATGTGGTTCACTTCTTCTGCTACTGGCCAGCTCTCAGTTATCCCACGCACCGATATCTCGGTGCCTATCTTTTCAATGATCTGTCGAAACTATACGAAATTCAGCCAGATCTACTCTCTCGCTTCATCCTTGCCTCTGGATGGAGCTCAACAGACACCGGCTCTTAACGGTTTTTTTTAATTTTCCCTATCTTCACTTACCCCTTCTCCTAGAAACCCCAGGTATCACAACGGGCCGACTCTTGGCTCATGTGCGCTGGTGTTCTCCACACCAGCAACCACCCAACCTAACCTAAGCCGGACATCCATTGCATTTCCTGCAATTTAAACTGTTGATTATACCAGTTTGGCGGAATGTGCAACTGTGACCCTCGACAATCCCAACCAACAGTAATGTGTGAAGTGATTTTAGAGAGATGACCAGTTGTGCTGGTCTGTTACTCGGTAGGTCTACGCTTGCCATTGTTAGGATATATGCCTATTCGTTTCCTGGCATGTAAATATTTCACCTTCTCTGCTTCTCTTCTCACCTAGACAGTCCTGAAACTGAGAGCGAATGAAATTCAGACTTAACGGCTGCTTGACTGTCTATCATAAGGTTGATGTTATGGCGGATTATATCGGGGTGTGATGCAGTTTCCGCTGCTTTATATATCGCGAAGTGATCTGGTAGGTTCTACAGCGGCTCTTACTCCTCGCGCAGTTTTGGAGCTGTCCGTGTGGATGTCGAGGTGCCATGTCTGCCTGCTGGGACAGTTTATTAGTCGTCGGGCCCAATGTAAACCTTTGTTTGGACTACTAGTTTTACTTATTTTACTTATATAGTCAGAGCACGTTGCACCTATGGGTCTGCGGGTCGATGTGCTGACATTGCTGCCACTAGTTGCTTGTAAGCCCAGGACGAATAGTGTCGTCAGGATCTCTAGTGTTTTCGTTGAAGTGGTTCTCCGAGCGCCTGATATGCACATTAGCGCTGTTATTTCTCAAATAAGGCGATATATATATTCTTGTCCATTATTGTTCTTTGTAAACAGAATGATATCCGTCTTATCTGCATTAACATATTTCCTTGAGAGTCTGTTGCATTTTGGAGCCTACAGTCAATGTGCAAACTCCACGTAGGCAGTTATATATGGGGCTCCTCCATTAAATCTTTTAATTAGATCGCCTACCACTAGATTCCATAGAAGTAATGACATAACTCCGCCCTAAGGAATTCCTCTACCTGCACTTCTAATCGTTGCTGTACCCTATTCCGGCTGAACTCTCCTACAGCTTACCAGATTCTTGATACGCCTGGTGATGGTATGGTGAGTGTCCATCGATGTCAGATCAATGATGGCATTTTTGTTGACATTGTTAAATGCACCTGAGATGTCTACGAAGGCTCTCAGTGCGTATTCTTAATGATGTAGGGCATTATCGATCTAGCTTACTATCGTGTGTAGAGCAGTTTCAACTGATCTGCCCTTGGCGTATGGGTGTTGTTTGGTTGCCAACCATTTTCTCACTTTATAACTGATGTGTAGGCCCAGTAACTTCTCCATAGTTTTAACTAGGAAGGACGTAAGACTGATAGGTCGGTAGACCTTTGGGCTATAATGACCACATTTTCCTGCTTTCGGTAGGAATGCTTCCTTAGCCGTTCTCCAATTCTTGAATATTTTGAGGAGCAATAGAATTACCACATGATCTCATTAAGTCCTGGGCTTTTATAATCGCGAAGGATTTTGAAAAATCGAAGAAAACTACTTGTTAAAAAAGAACAAATTGCAATTTCATATATATTACAATTTATTTGGACTTAGCAAACGGCGTAGAGGCTGGCTGTGCGCGTGTGGTTCATACGAGACGAAAGTTACAACTGTCCGTCGCTCGCGACAGCTGCACTGCCAAGAGCGATTCATCTTACATGCTAGCTTAATATAAGAGTCTTACTTCACTTAATCTTATGCTACAAATTCATTGTTTTTGTCTCTTAACTACTACTTCCATGTTCTCTTAAAACTAACTTATGCTATGATCCAACACCGGCCACCTTGAAGGGATCGCCTTCAATCTATGGGCAGCCTTGCCAGCTTTACTATCGGACGCTTAAGCAGGCCCGCGTTTGTCTTAATGCCGGCGACCCTGACTCGCCCATCGCTTCCTGGTGTTACCTCCACGACTCTGCCTGTTGACCACCGTTGTGGAGGAGTGTTGTCCTCGTGAACCACGACGAGGTCCCCAATCCGGACGTCGCCGTGCACCTCCTTCCACTTGCCTCGCTGCTGCAGGCTGTGGACGTAGTCCATCGACCACGCTTACCAAAAGCGCTGTTTGAGACTGCATAGCAGCTGCCACCTGTGACAGAACGAAGTTTCTTTGCTTGACATGGCCCGCTCTAACTCTAGCGGCAGCGAACGAAGCGGCTGCCCTATTAGAAAATGCCCTGGGGTTATCGCCTGAGCAGCGATCCCAGCGGCCTGGAATTGAGTATGGCCTCTACGTCGGCCAGGTGCCCTCGGACCTCGCTCTCGGTGAGCGACGCGCTGCCGATCTGCCGAATTAGAAGGTGCTTGGCTGACTTGACCGCTGCCTCCCATAGTCCCCCAAAGTGCGGCGCTCTCGGAGGGATGAACCTCCACTCCATCCCTCGTTCCGCTGCGTACCTCTGCAACTTGTCTTGCTGGCGGCTGAAGGCGTCCTGGAACTCCTTCAATTGGTTGCTCGTCCCCACGAAGTTTGTCGCATTGTCCGAGTATAGCCGGACGGGGATGTCACGCCGCGCGATGAAGCTATTCAAAGTACACAGAAAAGCATTAGTGGACAAGTCTGCAACGAGTTCCAAGTGAACAGCCTTCGAAGCAAAGCAAACGAATACGGCAATATACATTTTTATAGGAACTCGGCCTCCAATCCGCAGCGAAACATTTACTGGACCACAGAATCGTGGAGAATCGGTCGGCCGGCAAGTTCCCCATGATTTGCTCCATTAACTTTGGCTTGTACCTGAAGCAATGGACACATTTTCGCACTATCTGGGTGCATTCGCGACGAGCATTGACGAGCCACATCCTCTTTCTGAGTAATGTGATCATCGCCTTTGCTCCTGCATGACAATTGCCAATGTGCAACTCTCTCAAATACATTTGCGCAAACATACAATTTTATGGCATTAGGACTGGGAACTTTGCGTCGTAATCCAACGGAGCGTTTACCAGTCTACCTCTTACTCTAATTAATGAAAGCTTTCTTCCACATTCTTCTGACGTGTGGATGAAAGGAGTCAAGGCCTGCAAACTTGGTTGCACACTGTTCCCTTTTCTTAGCCTGTCGAATTCCTCCTTGACCTCTGCTCGCTGAACTACTTCCAGGAGTTTAAGAAAAGCAAAGTGTACTTCTTTTGGTCCTAATTCGACAGTGCTTGAATCTCATTTCGACAGGAATGTGTACATGTACGCCACTATTCGCACCAACTTGCGACATGACGAAAACCGGGACACAAATTCAGTTGACCAACTCGAACTGTCAACCAAGCAAACGAGTGATGACCTTTTAGACTCACTCTCTTTTAACTCCTTTGGTATTTCAAAATGCTCATTATGAGGCCATTGTCTGTCATCGTTTCAAAGAAACGGTGGGCTTTCGAACCAAATAGACTGTACGAGTACCTGAATGTCACACCCTCTCGACGCCAAATCAGCTGGATTGCTTGATGTTGGTACAAGTCTCCAAGATACTTGAGGTGTCACCTCTTGGATGCCTGCAACTCGATTGGCGACGAATGTTGCTAATAACGAAGGGGAAGTATTTATCCAATGTAGTGTGATTTCTGAATCAGTCCAGAAACTCACACTCTCGATTCGACATCGGTCCAACATATGCTTTATGGAGGACCTCAGTTGAGCTAACATATAGGCGGCACACAGTTCAAGTCTGGGAATGGACTTGGTCTTGAGTGGAGCTCTTTACGTAGCTGTGTTGATCCCTTGACGCCGGTCAAGTTGTTCTTCCATATTGCCCATGAAATATATTTGCAAGAATTTGTGCTGTGCATCTTTAATAGGTTGCAATGATCCAATGCGATGGCAAATCTGGCCTACTACTTTCGCCACAAAGCAATGAATACAATGGCTCATGTTGCGGAGTCAACACTGGCAATTTCACTTTACCATTAAGCAGCATAACCCAGGCGTTTCTCCGGAAAACTCTAATGCACCACAATACTCGCAAACAACGTCCATTTGCCCAATGCAAACGCTAGTATGCAAGCTGTAATCATTGCTGCAATCCTATCGAAACGTTATTTGTTGCCTTCTGTTGTTCGCTCGACGATTCTGCATTGCCAACCGAGCTGTTTCACGGGCTGCTTCACTTTGCTCTCGTGATTGAGAAGCACGAAGTCGAGCCATACTATCGCGGCGCTGTTCACGTGCAATTTCTTGTTCTTCTTCAGTCCTTTCATTTGCAGTATTTTGTATTCTTCTTGCATTACGGCTTTGTTGGGAAAGATTCGATCGTCTTGGTCTCGGCATTATTAATTAAACTTCACTCCACTTCAATCCACTTGTTAATTATTTATTTAATAGAAATAGTTTTAATAGTTAATAGTTTAATAGAAATAGTTTAAATAGTTTTACAAATATCACCCATACGTCATTACATAGCTGTCATTTTACGTCAATTACATAGCTGTCATTTGCGTTTTGTTATTCCAAGTCTGATTCTTTTTTGTTATACCACGTTTTATAGTGACTGACGTTTCATGTCAAGTCACACGGGAACGCTGTCGAACGGGATAAAAAGTATCCTAGTATTGCGTGTATTTACCAAAAAATTAATTTATAAGTATAAGTAAAATTAATGTTAATGACTATACAAAAGAGTAAATTATAAAAATGTATTTAATCTGAAAATAATTAAAAAATTAGTTAATTAAATTGATCAATTAATTAATAGTTAATAGTTATTCAGGGAATAAAAAGTAAAAAAAAATTAATCCAACATTTGTTGCGCAGATTGGGAAAAACCCAACCAGATCAATACAAATGTATGCCAAAACTATCACGAAAGACCTCTGATTTAAAGAAACGCATGAATGGCAATGATTCTAAACATAATGCACCTGGAAATCAGAAATTATCGGAGTTTGCTGTGAAGTGAATCTTAAAGATGGGGAGGAGACAAAGATGTATTAATTATTGTATAGTATTCATTATAATGAGAGCATAATCTCCGAAAACGACTGTGCAAAGCGTAGTCAGTAGTGCATTTAGAAAGCAATAAAGGGATGTAGTACCTAGTTGCTCTGGATGGAATATTAAAATTATGATTTTCTAAATAGGATGGCGATCAGATATAACAAACTATAAGCTCATGAAGGATAATGACTTTAAGGACTTTCCTACGATCAATAAGAGAGGGAAGATTGAGGAGTAAGAGCCTGTTGGAATAGGATGGAAGGCGAAGATTAGGGTCCACATTAAGTCCTCGAAGTGCGAAAAGTAAAAACTGCTTCTGCACCGACTCAATTAAATCTTGAGTATGAGCATGATGAGGAGACACGCAAACAATATTTAAAAATGGGGCGGATAAGGGATGTGTAATGTAGTTTACTTACGAAGGAATCATTAAATTCCTTAGATCAGCGTTAAATAAATCCAAGAGTGTCCATGGCTTTATTAACAATTGTGGAAATATGATGTGTGAAACTTAGTTTATTATCAAAGAGAACACCAAGGTCTTCAACTAACAGTATGCGTTTTAAAAGTACATTGGCAATAAAGTAATTGCCTCAGGAAGGAGTAACCCTGTTAAAAGTCATAAACAGGCACCAGTTGTGCATTGTGTTTAAATTATCTTGTGTTAACGCATGATCCGAAGGGTCCTTATAAGATAATAATAATTTCACATCATCAGCATACATAAGTATGCGACAATGGACAGGGAAAGTCGTTTATAAAAAGAGTAAAGAATAATGGGCCTTGGTGACTACCCTGGGGAACTCCAGAAGTAACAAAAACTGATTTAGAGATGGCTGATCTAAGCACCAGTCCTACCAGTGAGATATGAAGATATCCCTAGTAGAAGAGAAGGTGGGAAGCCTAAAATACTAAGTTTGTGTAAAAGGATGTTATGATTCACAGAGTCAAAGTCAGTATAGATGACATCAGTTTGCATTCCATTAAGGAATGCCTCATTTATAATTGGTCAGATTGGTCGAAGTCGAGCGACTCTTAACGAATCCGTGTTGGATAGGGGATTGCGGATAACTTTGCAATTCCCCTGTAGTTGGATATATCCGAACTGCACCCTTTTTTATGAAGTGGGATAATGTAAGATTCTTTCCATAAGGTAGGAAAGACAGAGGATTCTTAAAAAAGATTAAATAGAATTAGGAGATTAGGTTTTGTTATGGAAAAACAGCACTCCTTAAGCACACAACTTGGAATGCTGTCAGGCCCAGGAGAGAAGGAAGACTTTAAGGTGTTAATTGAGGAAAGCATGCAACTATCTGTAATAAGAGACAAGAAAACAGAATGAGAGGATGGGAGTTTATAGGGGTAAGAGAAGATCGGAAGCAGCCGAGTCCTCGCTTACTTTACTGGAATTGAAAAAGAAAGAATGGGGTAAGGTACTAGATTTAAGTTTAGAATTAACATAGTTATAGAATTGTTTAGGATTACGCGCAAATTGATTCTTGCAACGAACGAGATAACTTTCATAATTGAATTGAGAAAAAAAAGGCAGCTTTTACTTTAGAATAATTTAAAAAGTCTAAGCTAGCACCTGTCTGCTTAAACTTTTTAAAATATTTAGATTTTTTGTTTTTTAAGTTGGATAGTCTTGGTGAAAACCAAGGTGGTTTACATGAAACGGACTTTACAACACGGACATGAAATATTGAGCTTAAAATGTTGTAAAAATACTCAACAGCTATGTTAATATCATTAGTGCTGTTTCGTATAGACCAGTCAGTAGCAAGAATCAGTTAATTTAGCAAAGAGTAATTTCCTTTGCGGAAGCAACGGCGCGACTTGGAAGAGAAAGAAGGAGCTAAATGGGTTAAGTTAGGAATAGTCAAGGATAGTTCAAGAGTGGGATGAAAAGAATCTTCAGGTACAACTACAGGAGAAGATCTAGTGATGAATCATTTACAAAGATGAGATCCAGCATTCTGTTTAAACGATTCGATATATGATTGATTTAAATAAAAAAAGGAAGATTAATCATACTATTTAAAAAGTATATAATTAAACTGGTCGAAACAAGTCCATGAAAAGTTTGGCAAGTTAAAATCAGCAAGTGCCACAATGAAATCACGATCACAAATGTGACAAATGTTTCTTTAATGAAATTGAAATGCTGCAAATACATCGACATTTCAGACGATGGAGGAATATAGAGCAAGTTACATTGAGGCTATGACTGGGGCCGCTTGAGATGGAACACTAGTCGGAAGGGAGATAGAAGCTGCGCGAGTTCTAACCTTCTGTTTAAACTCGTGAACAATCACATGAGGAGGCCACAACTTTGGGTCACATATGACAGGAAACAATTCAGGGGACACACGAATCTTAAAGGAGGAGATTTCTCTAGGCTCAGCGATATTAAGCTTGGAAATATTAATGCTGACGGGAGTTTTGGTAGCAATAAATGAAGCATCAGACTCAATAGTCGGTTCAGTATTATACATACGTGAAAAATCACATTGCAGCTCAATACAAGCTGGACATGACCATCGTAAGCCACCACTGCCTAATTTGACAGAGGAAATACATTTTTCAAATTCACGCCGAGTAAGACCAGCACATTTTATAGGCATTTTGTTTTCACACAGCCTACAGTGCACATAATTTGGTTGGTCTCTGTCCCGATATGGACCATAATTACAATTGTTTTTGCAGCAGGCCATTTTACTCAAAATTAACTCTTGCAAATAGAGTAAAACAAGAAAAAAATAAGAGTGCATAAGGTTCCTTCGATGTAAACAAATAAACAAGCAAACAAACAGACAAACTTATAATTGCTCTACACACCAACGACAGACCAACAGCAAAAACGGGCACTAACAAAAACACAGCTTAGATGCTGTATTAATAAAATATGTTATAATTTGCTACAATGTACACATACAACTTTGCACAAACCAGGCGTGTCAGACCCCATAAAGTATATATATTCTTGATCAGCATCAATAGCCGAGTCGATATAGCCATGTCCGTCTGTCCGTCTGAATGAACAAAAGGATCTCAGTGACTATAAGAGCTAGAAAGATGATAGGGGTCGCAATTGATACCCAAGCAGTTCAAGTTTGTTTTTGTTTTTGACACGCCCACTTTAGGGCGTTCTATCTGCATATAAAGGTAAACGTACAGGTAAAACTAGAATGTTTTAGTATAGAAATCTTTTTGTTAGCTATGCTATTTGATCCAAATTTACACGGGTAGCACATGTCTAGGAAGTAGATGTACTGATCAAGTTTGATACAAATCGGACAACTATACCGTATAGCTCCCATACGGTCGACCGGTCAAAAATACGCTCCAAATATGAAATAGTATGAAAAAACATGTTCGTTAACTAAGCTATATTAATCAAACTCACACAGAATACATCTGCTGATAATATATATATACTGACCAAGTTTGATCCAAATCGCACTACTATATCGTATAGCCCCCAAAGGAACGATCGGTCGAAATGTGCTCTAAAAATGAATTTGTATGAAAAACTTTTTCGATGAACAAGTAAGATTTATCAAACTTACACAGAAACCATTTGCATTAATATATATATACACACTGACTAAGTTTGATTCAAATCGGAAAAATCGGTACAAGAAAGATTAGCACACTCGAGCACGCCCGACCGTATAATACTCTCTGCATTTTATTCCCGATTAAATTATTAAAATCGGTATTGAGATATTAAAATTTGTTGTACTTGCATTAAACAACGTTGAAACAAAACAAATAAGAATGGCTACAGTCGATCGAGCCGACTGTAAAAGACCCCGTACTCCCATAGTAATGCGCATTTTTATTTAATTTGAATTAAAATTTTATAACAAAATTGAAAATTTAAAATTTATATGTATATTTTGAATTGATATTTAAAAAAAATTAAATTAGCAATTCTCATTGCCAGCATTCGAACCTACGACCCTCAGGCAACGATTTCATATCGCGCCGCAACTCTACCACTTGCACCACGCGCCACTTTCAAGCATCTTCCGCTTACTAGCATTTGCATGTTATACATACAAGTACACACTCGTTTGAAATTATATGTATGCACATACATATGTATGTATGCGTGCCTAGCACTGGTCGGCACGGCAGCGACGCAGCGTCTGCGAGCAGCGCATAAATTAAATAATTTTTCTAACCTTCCAATTTTTTTGTTAATGGACGGATTTTAGCGCCGCTTGAAGGATAGTTTGATATGATATTCCTCTACACGAATAATTAATTACAAAAAACGTACGGTGAGGGGCGTGGCAAAAATTTGAAATAAACTTGACCTGACTGACTTAACAACGGACTTTCATTATCAATTTGGTGGCTCTAGCTTTTGTAGTTTAAAAGATCCAGGTGTTCATACGGACGGACGGACCGACGGACAGACGGACATTGCTATATCGAATTGGCTGTTGATGCTAATCAAGAATATATATACTTTATGGGGTCGGCCACGCCTCCTTCTGCCTGTTACATACTTTTGCACAAACCCAATATACTCTTGCAGAGAGTATAAAAATGAAATAATAGAAATATACATATATGCATTGATTTTTGTATGCGCACGTAAGTTAAACCTAGGAACACCAATTCTGGTGCGAAGGTTCCTAGCGACAGTATAAATGCATTGCCATTTAAAATTTGAACTGCCACGCAACATTTCCTACAAACAATAAAAATATGTCTCAACTTTCGTTCCGTTTTTAGGCCTTTCTTCATACATACATCAATAAAATCATTGTAATTGTATAATTCGAGTGGAGGCTAACTACATCAAACTATTCTAATTCTAATTCTAATCTATTCGCCGAATACACACATACATACATATAATGTCAAACGTATGTGTATTCGCATGCAAACAGATGTTTTATTTTGCTTAGATTCTTTTTGTTTCACGGTGTTTTAATGGAAGTACTTCACATTGTAATATCTCGATACCGATTTTAATAATTTAATCGGGATTAAAATGCAGAGAGTATTATGCGGTCGGGCGTGCTCGACTGAACTTTTCTTTCTTGTTTATATTATGCAATATGGGTTTTAATTTTATTAATAATAAAAGAAGAAGAAAAATATATGTTTAAACATTTTTCTTATTAATTTACAATGGAATTTAGCATTTTTGCTTTTTTTCCGCTAGAATTAGCATATTTTCATCTATATTCACTAATTCACTGCGCACGTCACGCAACGCAAGCGAACCAACAAGCATGCTTGTTACTCGAACGTTTTGTACTGAAAACACGGTCAGGGAAGGTTGCGTTCGAATACTCGCTTGACTACTCGAACGATCAGCAAACGATCTATTGGGCTGATCGTTGTGATCGCAACCAAATTGTTTGATATCAAACGATCAGGTTCGAATCATTCAGAAAACGGGCAACTGATCGTTGTGATTCGAACATTTTTCGGACAGCCCGTTGAATTACTCGTTACCTGATCGTTTGATGGAAAGTTCGAACATACTCGAGTATACTCGTTGCAGTTCTCTGATATGTATGTATGTATGTATGCATTGGTCGACACAACCAGCGCCCGCGGGCAGCGCTGACGTCACACATGCGCTGCATGTGAACACATGTTTGTATGTTTCTGCATCGCTTGCGTGCAGTGGGTGATATTGCAGCTAAATTACATAAATTTTGTTACGTGATAGCTCTTTTGTTAAATGTAGGATTTTAATGCCACTTTCAGGATAGTTTGATATGATATGTCTCCAGACAAATGTTGAATTACAACATTTAATTAAATTAAATGTACTATTTAATTAAATGCCTTAGAAGCGGCATTGAAGTTTAAAAGTTTTTTAGTTCATATGAGAAAAGAGGGCGTGTCAGTTCAAAATGAATGGCATTGCATTAAGGCAGTCTCTAGGAACCTTCATACCAAAATTGGTGTTCCAATAGTTACTGAGATTTTCGCCCAAAACATAAATTTTTTTCCAGGTGTTCATACGGACAGACGGACATGGCTATATCGACTCGGCTATTGATGCTGATCAAGACTATATACTTTTTGGGGTCTGCCACGCCTCCTTCTGCCTGTTACGCACATTTTGCTTCTGACAAACCAAATAGACCCCTCTAGTCTTTTTTAGAGTACGTTGTTTAAAAAACAAAAAGGGGGATAAACTTTTTAATAAAGAAAATTTCCCTCAACCGAGTTGGGGTTGCAATTTTTGCTAACCAGCGCCACTACAATTGACAGACTAAATATGTGATCGATTGAGACAATAGCTCGCAAATAACTTTCGACCGTTTTTCTTCTTGCGCTCTCGTTGCGAGCACAACCGAAAAAGTTCATACTCTCTCGCTCTGAGCAAGAGACCTGTCTTCATTTATGTTTTCTGTTGAGCTCTTTGTATGTCGCTCTTTCAATGAGCAATGCGTAAAGAGGGGATCGAGAAACGCTCGCACAATGAGACTCAGCAAAAGACCGATTGACAGAAAATCCCAAAGCAAACGGTCTTCAAATGTATTTTCGTTGTTGTGAAGAATAAATAATATAATTTGTTCAACAAAACAATTTAAATTTATTTTCATTCCATTTACAACTATATATAAATTAAATAGTTGTGTTGTCTTCAGAGCTGTAGCTGCTGACGTTGGAGTAAAGGTTCCGTAAGGTTCCGTTCTTTAGGATGATGATGTTAGAGAGATTAATTGTCTCTCGTATCACTGGGCTTGTGCCACAGCAATGCAGAAATAATTATTTCAAAGTGTTTTACGGCTAGTTGCCGGAGCAGAGTTTATTAAACGAGCTTTTCGCTTTCGTTGTAAGAACAAAACTGAATTAGGAAACACCAGCAACCTGGGGCGTAAGCTAAACCAAAAGTTCTTAGTTGCTAAGGAATATAAAGATACAAAATATACGTACTTAAAGCTTCAAAACTACAGCCGGCGAGCTGACTGGGCATAAGTGATAACGCTGATCTTGCAGCATGTGCGAGATATCAGGTTACAGTCGGTTGACCGTCGCATCTAGGGCGCTGAACTGAACTTTCGCTGAGCCGGCAACTTCAGCGTAACTGCTGGCTAACATTTTTGCTTTTATTTATGTTACACAACAATGTGCGAGGGGCACTCGTTAACTACTCCGCCCCCAGAAGTATGGCCGTCCCCGTTCATCTTATAGCTGTCCTCGATCGCCTGTATCTTCTGTGAGGCTCGTCTTCTTCTCAAACTCTGGTAGAGGAGAATGGAACCGCTGAGACTCAGGTTGAACCCAACCCAACTTGCAGATCAAGGCGTAAGTTGTTGTGGTGCAGCTTGTTACCGCTAAAACGTCGTTGTCGCATTCAGCTACGGTGTCACCTTGAAGCTGAAGTACAGTGTGCTCTTGGGACACCGGGAGAATGTTGACCTTTCTACATATAAACTTAATTCTAGGATATTCGATTAAAATGTGGACAATATTTTCTGACTGGAAAATCTTAATATCAGATGCCTCCATCAGGCTAACTATAGGAACTTCTGCGGGATGTTTGATAAGCACAGACTTTAAATCATCGTGATCAAAGATTGTTGGGTTTATTATGTTGGCTTTTCAAGAGTGATCGTGAGCATTAAATTTTGGATTTCATTTATTAACATTCTATTTCTGGACAATAATGCCTCGTACAAATGTGGCGTGTCTATTAGATCATTCTTCTTTGCTCTAATTATCTTATTTACTGTATCGGTTAATTGATTTATCTGCTTCTGGGTTTCTGTGTTATTACTACCTGTTTGTTGTTTGATTCGATAAATCTTCTTTCGGTCATTCTGATCTTTGTGCCGGCCACTACCTTAATCATAGCTTCTGGCAATTCGGTGGTGCACCTCTAAAACGGACAAAAGACTTCTAGTATGGTTAACATCTACCTCCAACAGTTTTCTCATGTGAGACTGGGGAAAGTTGTACCTGTTTAGTTTTCTCAATCTTTGCTCTAATGGCTTCCCTAAATTCATCAGTCGATGAATGTATCACTTCTATCGGTTTCTTGCCTGTCACTTAATGCAGTGAACGGTTGTGCTCTAAAGCTGACAATACGATAACTTCGGCCGTATCGTCGATCTTTCTTTCCAGCTTAATGCATCTAGCAATTTCCGACAATGTGCTGTGGAATCGTTCGAATTGGCCATTATAAGTACTATGTAATGGTGATACATTTACCACATTAATTCCAAAGTTGATCATTAACAACGACGTAATGGTTCCTGAATTAAATGCTGCCTCATTATCACAATACAGAACCTTTGTTTTGGGAAAAAAGTTTGTAATTTGGATGATAGGGCCTTTCACGTCTGTTATGGTACGTGATATTATTGGTTGCACTATTGCGAATTTAGAAAACTTATCGACACATGTCAGAAATTGTTTCTTATCGGTCGAAAAAATGTCAATGTGGTTGGTGTTTCTCACAGAATTTTTTCTTTCGGGTGCCTGTCGTATTTAGACTTAGTGTAAGTTCTGCAGTTGGCCACAACTTCCCTAACCAGCCTGGCCATTTTCGGAAAGTAACACTCTTCTAAAATTTGCTTGATATTCTCCTGTGCGGCTCTGTGCGCCCGATTGTGCACTGCTAAGACAATGTCCCTTTGTTCGATTTTGTCAACTATGTCGGTTACCATATTTTTACAGTACCAAAACTTTGTTGACGGGAATGTTCGTACTAACTTATGCTGGATGAATGCCAGCGTCGGCAGATCACAGTGTATAGCATTGACTACACTAGGATTAACTACTGCGTTAACTTCTTTTAGGATTTCGTTTCTATCAGTAAAGTGAATTTTGTGGCGTGTTTTTTCGGCAAAGAATATGAAGTTTCGTTTTAGAGAAAACTTGATTCCTCTAAAACTATTTGGTTTCTGAAACAATTCAAAGGTTTCTCAGTAGCTTCTATTGTATAAGTTACAGATAGTTCACTATGAATTGTTGCTGCGTAGGATATTACTTCACTTTGCAGAGCATTCACGTTTTGTCGCGAGAGTGCGTCTGCTACGTGGTTTTCTTTACCCGGTTTGTAGTGGATCTTTGCGTTATGCTCGTCGATATACGCTTTCCATCTTTTTATACTCTCTGCAAGAGTATATTGGGTTTGTGCAAAAGTATGTAACAGGCAGAAGGAGGCGTAGTAGACCCCATAAAGTATATATATTCTTGATGAGGATCACAAGCCGAGTCGATATAGCCATGTCCGTCTGTCCGTCTGTCTGTCTGTCTGTCTGTCCGTCCGTATGAACAAACAGATTTCAGAGATGGTAAGAGCTACAAGTTCGAGCTTGGTGTCAATCGATCACATATTTAGTCAGGCAATACAAGAATCTTTTTGTTTTTCGATGCCACGCCCCATTCGCCCACAAAGAGCAAAAAACTAGACACACCTCGGAAAAAATCGGTGTTATCGGCGAATATCTCAGTAACTATGGCACCTAAGATCACCAATTTTGGTATGGAGCGTTCCTAGCGACAGTGTAAATGCATTGCCATTTTAAATTTTGGACTGCCACGCCCCTTTTCCCCACAATACAAAAAAATAATTCTCAACTTTCGTTCCGTTTTTAGGCGTTTGTTCATATAGTATAGCATTGTAATTGTATAATTCAAGTGTAGGCTAACTATATCAAACTATCCTAAAAAGACTCATTGAAATCGGACTATAAACAATAAACCTAGAAGCGTTACAATATTGATAATTAAACGCAATATCACTACTGAGTGCAAGCGAGACAGAAACATGCAAGCGTGATCGAACGTTTTCTCTGCATGTGTGGCGGCAGCGCCGCCCGCAGACTGGCTGCGCCGATATCTCGATACCGATTTTAATAATTTAATCGGGATTAAAATGCAGAGAGTATTATACGGTCGGGCGTGCTCGACTGTACTTTTCTTTCTTGTTTTTATACTCTCTGCAAGAGTATATTGGGTTTGTGCAAAAGTATGTAACATGCAGAAGGAGGCGTGGCAGACCCCATAAAGTATATATATTCTTGATCAGCATCACAAGCCGAGTCGATATAGCCATGTCCGTCTGTCTGTCCGTCTGTCCGTATGAACAAACAGATTTCAGAGATGGTAAGAGCTACAAGTTCGAGCTTGGTGTCAATCGATCACATATTTATTCAGTCAATACAAAAATCTTTTTTTTTTTCGATGCCACGCCCCATTCGCCCACAATGAGCAAAAAACTAGACACACCTCGGAAAAAATCGGTGTTTTCGGCAAATATCTCAGTAACCATGGCACCTAGGATCACCAATTCTGGTATGGAGGTTCCTAGCGACAGCGCAAATGCATTGTCATTTGAAATTTTGGACTGCCACGCCCCTTTTTCCCACAATACATACAAATAATTCTGAATTTTTTACGCATTTGTTCATGTAGTACAGCATTGTAATTGTATAATTCGAGTGGAGTCTAACTATATCAAACTATTCCTGAAAGGTGCATTAAAATCGGACTACAAACAAGAAAACTAGAAGCGTTACAATATTGATAATTGAACGCAATATCACTAATGAGTGCAAGCGAGACAGAAACGTTTCGCTGCTTGTGTGGCGACAGCTCTGGCCGCAGTCGCTGGCCACGCCGAATACACACACATACATACATATATGCATCATATATTTTTAAACGTATGTGTATTCGCATACATACAAACAGATGTATGTGTGATAATGTTTAGATTGTTTTTGTTATACTCTTTTCAATGTGTTTTAATGCAAGTACTAGATATTGTAATATCTTGATACCGATTTTAATAATAATATCGGGATTAAAATGCAGAGAGTATTATACGGTCGGGCGTGCTCGACTGTACTGTTCTTTCTTGTTATCTCTGCATTGGGGTTTCTATCAGAAACCGCAAACGTTAATGGCTGGTGGCATGTGTATATGTTAATGTCCCTTGAACCATATAGGTGTTGTTTTTATTTTTCCAGGGCCCACCTTCTCGTTGGTGGCATAATGTGACTCACTGTCTTTTAGTGATCTCGAAATCATTGTTATGGGTCTGTTGTCCTGAGACAATACCATGAGCAGATTCATCTGTTGTCAAATCAAATGGTTTCCTGAAATCTGGGTGTCTGAGAGTAACATCCTCTGAGGCTAGACCATTCCTTAATTTTTCGAACGCATTCCGCTCTGGAGTACCAAAATCTATAGTTGTTTTCTTTGACATGTGTTTACTGACGGACAAATTCTCTCCCTTTAACAAATTTGTCAATGGCCTTGAAATTGCTGCAAAGTCTTTAACAAAACATCTGTAGTAGCTGGCCAATCCTAGGAATAACCTAAGCTCATACAGGGATTTTGGTTCTGGATATTCTTGTATAGCCCTTACCTTTTCCGGGTCTTTTTTAGCGCCACCCAGAGTCACGATGAACCCTAAGTATTCTACCCTCGTTTTGAAAAAATGGTTTTTCTCTTTTGAAACTTTCATGTTGGCATCGCAAAGGCTCTTCAGAACCCAATATATTTTCAGAAAAAATTATCACGTCGTCTACGTAAACATAACAAGATTATCCAATTTGTTAACGCAACACGTCGTCTATCGCTCTTTGGAAGATGCTTCCCGCATTCTTCAATCCGAACGGTAGTCTGCAGAATTCATACTTTCCGCCGTTTACGGAAAAAGCTGTTTTCTCGGCTTGCTCTGCCAAGTAAATTTGGTGATAGCCGGAATTTAGATTTAAGGTCGTAAAGTATTTGGCTTTACGCAAGTTTGACTATATCATGGATATGTTGGGCATTGGATACTTATCTGCGATGGTCTTTCCATTTAGTTTCCTAAAGTCAATTACCAGGCGCTTATTCCTGCTCCCACTTTCGTCTAAACCCTTTTTGTCAACGACCCATGTTGGGTTATTGTAGGGTGACCTTGAAGGCCTAATGATGCCATTCTGCAGCAAATCTTTAATTTATTTTTTGACAAAGTCCTTGACCTCCATGGGATGCAGATATAATTTTGAATATACTGGCGTATCGTCCTCTGTTCGGATCGTAGCCACAACAGATGTAATAAACGGCAACGCCTCGTTAGAGGTCGTGAATGCTCTAGCTCTGTTCAAAATCATGCCCCTAAATTCAGCTTTTACGACTTCCGGTACGACAATAACATTCACGTTGGTGAAACTGACGTTGTCACAATAATGATGCTATAGATTTTCCGATACAGATCCATGATTGATTGTACCATCCTCGGTATCTAGGGTTGCTCCTACTTGCGTTAGCAAGTCGAAACCTATTTTACCATCAAATGGTGTTAAGGAGTCTAATAAAAAAAAATTTGTTGATTTCCCAAAAATGTTCATTGAACACTTATGGGTTATTTTGTTAGAACCGTGGATGGAACTAACCGAGAAAGGGGAGCTGACCGGGACTACATTTTTTAGCTCCTTAACGGGTTTGATGTAGTTTATGGCCGCTCCTGTGTCAATCAATATTTTTAGTTTTCTTCCAGCCAGCTGTCGTTCGAATAACGGCAACCAGGAGCGCTCACTAAAAAATCTTGGTCTTGGTCATTGTTTGCTTGCTGAATGGTGTTTCGTCATTCGTTCAGAACCCTGTCTCTTTTGAGCCTGCAAGTTTTCGATATGGGTGTTAGCCCCTTGATTCTGTCCAAATGTTGTAGACTGTCTAAACTTAGTCATGGCGGATCCCGTATCCATTGATTCTGGTGCTTACCTTTATCCACTCTAGGATTCTGATTACTGTTGCTTTGCTGTTGCCTATTTTATTTTTTAAAAAAATGTGGGTTTCTATCTTGGCCATATTCGGCTCCATTGTATGCATACGTGGCTGAGAAAATGCTACGCTCTATACTTGCTTCTGCCTCTCTGGCGAATGCTAATGCAGATGGCAAATCTCTGGGCTGAGCCGGAAATACCACTGCTTTTAGTGATTTCGTAAGGCCTGTAACGAAGGCATACAAAGCATCAGCTCTGACTTCTTCCTTGAGGAGTTTTGCTGTATCCGCTTGATGCGTCATCACGATCTTATTCGCAACCAATGCCAATCTACGTTCAACCTCATAATAGAATTCCATGAGGCTGGAATTACCCTGTCTGACCATATCCAGGTTCTGGCGCAAGAGCCTAAAGTGACGTCTTATCTGCGTATGTGCAGTTCAACCTTGCTATTATGGCGTCAAAATTTAATACAGTGTTATGTGACACCAATAGCGCTCTTGCTGTACTTCTGATTTTGTTCCGAATAATAGTTAATGCTACTACCCACGAATGGCTGGAAAAGTTCATAGGCATCTGTGGCGGATTGTCTCCATGCCACATAATCATCCTGAGTTCCATTAAACTCGAGCACTGATTTTATAATGTCTAATTTTATATCGCACTGGATATCTGGATTTACGCTAATCCTCTGATATGTTTCGACCTGAGGTGCTTCTATGTGTAATTTTTGAATATCTTGTTTTAGTAAATTAAACTGGGCATTAAATCTGATTTCTTGCGCCGCTAATGCCTGACTGACAGCATTCGCCACTAACGCTTGCACCTGGTTCATGCCCACGTTAACTGTCGGTTGAAAGCCTACTTGATCGTATTCGCACTCGTTTTCACCTTCACTATCACTAATTATTTCTTTCTTTACTTTCCTATACGGGCAAAAACTAGTCATTACCTTTTTTGTTACCGATCTCTATAGGAACGCTTCACATTAAATCACGGCCGAGTATGTATATTCGGCAATGGGCATTACTGAACAGAAATTTATATTTAAATTATAGAAATCGAATATTATATTCGGCTTGATTTACGATCACTTATTTGATTTTATTTAATTCAATTTTTATACTCTCTGCAAGAGTATATTGGGTTTGTGCAAAAGTATGTAACAGGCAGAAGGAGGCGTGGCAGACCCCATAAAGTATATATATTCTTGATCAGCATCACAGGCCGAGTCGACATAGCCATGTCCGTCTGTCTGTCTGTCTGTCCGTCCGTATGAACAAACAGATTTCAGAGATGGTAAGAGCTACAAGTTTGAACTTAGTGTCAATCGATCACATATTTAGTCAGGCAATATAAGAATCTTTTTTTTTTCGATGCCACGCCCTATTCGCCCACAAAGAGCAAAAAACTAGACACACCTCGGAAAAAATCGGTGTTATCGGCGAATATCTCAGTAACTATGGAACCTAAGATCACCAATTTTGGTATGGAGCGTTCCTAGCGACACCGTTAATGCATTGGCATTTAAAATTTTGGACTGCCACGCCCCTTTTTCTAGCAGTACATAAAAATAATTCTCAACTTTCGTTCCGTTTTTAGGCATTTGTTCATATAGTAAACCATTGTAATTGTATAATTCGAGTGGAGGCTAACTATATCAAACTATTCCTGAAAGGTGCATTAAAATCGGACTATAAACAAGAAAACTAGAAGAAGGGCCATAATTGAACGCAATATCACTACTGAGTGCAAGCGAGACAGAAACATGCAAGCGTGATCGAACGTTTTCTCTGCTTGTGTGGCTGCAGCGCCGCCCGCAGACTGGCTGCGCCGAATATACACATACAAACATATAATGTCAAACGTATGTGTATTCGCATGCAAACAGATGTTTTATTTTGCTTAGATTGTTTTTGTTTCCGGGTGTTTTAATGGAAGTACTTCACATTGTAATATCTCGATACCGATTTTAATAATTTAATCGGGATTAAAATGCAGAGAGTATTATACGGTCGGGCGTGCTCGACTGTACTTTTCTTTCTTGTTTAATCTGTATTGATCAAACATTCCACTTACATGTTTTCTGAATTTATTTCTTATCTTCTACCCTGGGTGTTGGGTTTTTAAAAGTTCGGCGCCAATTAAATAGTTGTGCTGTCCCACGTTGCCGTAGACAATCTCCAGAGCTGAAGCTGCTGACGTGGGAGTAAAGGTTCCGAAAGGTTCCGTTCTTTAGGATAATTATGGTGGAGAGATTACATGCCTCTCGTAACACTGGGATTGTGCCACAGCAATGCAGAAATAATTATTTCAAAGTGTTTTACGGCTAGTTGCCGGAGCAGAGTTTATTAAACGAGCTTTTCGCTTTCGTTGTAAGAACAAATCTGAATTAGGAACCACCAGCAACCTGGGACGTAAGCTAAACCAAAAGTACTTAGTTGCTAAGGAATACAAAGATACAAAATATACGTACTTAAAGCTACAAAACTACAGCCGGCGAGCCGACTGGGCATAAGTGATAACGCTGATCTTGCAGCATGTGCAAGATATCAGGTTACAGTCGGTTGACCGTCGCATCTAGGGCGCTGAACTGAACTTTCGCAGAGACAGCAACTTCAGCGTAACTGCTGGCTAACATTTTTGCTTTTATTTATGTTACACAGCAATGTGCGAGGAGCACTCGTTAACTTATATTTAACAAAAGAGTTTTAACAAAATAGTTCTGGTGGACTTTTTAATTTAAGTCTCTTCCCATTTTGCACATTTACTATCGCAATTAATATATGTACATACATACATACGTCTGTAAAACAGACGCTTACCGATTTTCTTGCCTATGCGTGTGAATGTATACCAATGCATACGCAAAACACTTTTTGCTTCACTGAACACGACGAAACGGTCTTGGAACAACCAGAACAGAAAAGAATAGAAAAAAAAACGGTTTCGCTCCGAGCGCGAGCGAGCTGATTTAAGAACTGATAAATCGGTTGCTCACTTATTCTTTTCGTAAAGATTCAGAAAAAGACACATATTGGCAGACAACGAGAAACGGTCGACAGTTATTTGCGAGCTATGCATGTGATCAATCTAAGACGGAGTTGAAAACTAGCCATGAATAATTAAATCTGCGTTTAGGAAAGTTCTGTAAAGCTTTTCTTAACATTTCTTTACAAAATGAGTTCTGTTACAGTTCTGTTATTAACAGTATTGGGTTTTGAGGTTTGTGCATTTGATAAGCAAAGTGAAGCTTTGCTGACAGTGCAGAACGCAAAGTGAAGCATTGCCTAAAATTGATGATAACGCTGATCTAACGGTCGCGAATACAGATTGTTATACTCTCTGCAGGAGTATATTGGGTTTGTGCAAAGTATGTAACAGGCAGAAGGAGGCGTGGCAGACCCCATAGAGTATATATATTATTGATCAGCATCACAAGCCGAGTCAATATAGCCATGTCCGTCTGTTCGTCCGTATGAACAATTAGATTTAAGAGATGGTAAGAGCTATAAGTTCGAGCTTATTGTCAATCGATCACATATTCAGTCAGTCAATACAAGAATCTTTTTTTTTTTTCGATGCCACGCCCCATTCGCCCAAAATAAGCAAAAAACTAGACACATCTCGGAGAAAATCGGTGTTTTCGGCGAATATCTCAGTAATCATGGCACCTACGATCACCAAATATAGGATGGAGGTTCCTAGAGACAGCGTAAATGCATTGGCATTTAAAGTTTTGAACTGCCAAGCCCCTTTTTCCCACAATACAAAAATATAATTCCCAACTTTTGTTCCGTTGTTAGGCGTTTGTTCATATAGTACATCATTGTAATTCTATAATTCGAGTGGAGGATAACTATATCAAACTATTCCTGAAAGGTTTATTAAAATCGGACTATAAACAAGAAAAGTAGAAGCGTTACAATATTGATAATTGAACGCAATATCACTACTGAGTGCAAGCGAGATAGAAACAAAACATACAAGGGTGATCGAATGTTTTCTCTGCTTGTATGGCGGTAGCGCTGCCCACAGTCGCTGTCCGCGCCGAATACACATATGCATACAAGTATGATAACATATAATGTTGATGTGGGAGCAAAGGTTCCGAAAGGTTCCGTTTTTTATGATGATTATGGTTTAGAGATTACTTGTCTCTCATATCACCGCGCTTGTGCCACAGCAATGCCGAAATAATTATTTCAAAGTGTTTACGGCTTGTTACCGGAGCAGAGTTTTTTAAACGAGCTTTCGCTTTCGTTTTAAGAACAAAACTAAATAAGGAAACACCAGCAACCTGGAACGTAAGCTAAACCAAAAGTACTTAGTTGCTAAGGGATACAAAGATACAAAATATACGTACTTAAAGCTACAAAACTACAGCCGGCGAGCCGACTGGGCATAAGTGATAACGCTGATCTTGCAGCATGTGCAAGATATCAGGCTACCGTTGGTTGACCGTCGCATCTAGGGCGCCGAACTGAACTAAACTTTGCAACAGCCAAACTTAGTTTCCTTTCCAAAATTTGATTCCTAAGTGGAAAACGAAGTCGAAAGAGTTTGAGTTGGCCATTGAGATGATGGCCCGAATAAAAATAAACCAAAGTGAATGGGTCCGTAAGTGATCTGCTGATATTCCTCGAGATAGGACGTCATAGGGATTTTGAATACTTGGTCCGTGTCTCCTTTGTCGTGGTAATGTTATTTAATGAATTTTGGATAATCGATTCGCAACAAGCGTGTGGACGTAGGACGAAGACTTTATCCAGGACGAAACCACCTTTGAATCACACGTTTTTTTCTGTGTACTGCTCGCACATACACCGCTGCTCCATAAGCCTTCTCGTACGCATCCACAAACGTATGGATTTCCTTTGATAAAGGAACCTGGCCATTATATACAATTCTGTAGATCTTTATTTTATTGAGGAGTTGAAGATAATCGTTGTATGTTGCCATTCCAGTTGTAACTGTCATGGGAGAACATCATCAGATCCTATCACTTCCTTTCATAGTCCCTGCATAAATATCTTCGATCCCACGGTTATGGGACCGAAAAATCCTAGCGTATCGAAGACCTGCACAATTTCTGAAGCTACAATGCGTTTCGTTACATTCCTTGTTGGTCCTTCTTGGGCATCCAGACGATGCCAAGAGTTTTTATATTACCAGCGTGCAAAGTTCTTTTCAATGATTTTCCCGTCGATGATTGTGCTGATGCTTCGAATACTACCCGTAGTTTGGTAGTTGTATTGTCTGGTCTCAATATGCAATGGCCATTCAGCCATCAATTCTCTGAAGCCTTTTTATATTTCTGGCTCAGCTGGAAAACGTCGTGCTGAGATTTCGCAAGACTCTCCCAGCTCTGAAGGATTTTTAGAGAAAGGTAATCGTACTATGAATCTGTGGTCTTCTGCTGTTTGCTTCTTCTGGAGACTGGCTTACTAAGTGAAAGATAGAGAAACTT